>BSBM01001173.1:0-406378 GCA_027924585.1 Larix kaempferi
GGGTTGTTTAACAACCAGCATAGATCCATCTTAAACCCATATCTATGAAGCACGAGAGGGATCCAATTTCTTGAGGTGTATTTCTTTTTTAAATTTAAACTCAAGAAATTTGATCTCTCTTGATTGATAGATCCGAGTCTAAATTTTAAGTTTTTATTTTATAAACGAACATCTATTTTTTAATTACTTTTCATAATATTTTATTTTATGAACCAACATAGATTTTTTTTAAATACTTTCCATAATTTTTTTATTTTATGAGCTGACATGAATTTTTTTAATTATTTTGTTAGTAACAAACGTTACAACATCTCTTCCATACTTACTTTACTTTACTTTACTTCTTTTTACTTTAATGTTACCAAACATTACTAATGTCACATCATGTTACAAGATCTCTTTCATAATATTCACTATCACTATTATTTTTGGCCGGCATGTTACTAACATTACATCACGTTACAAGATCTCTCCCATACATAGCCAAACAAAATTTTAATGAAAATTTAAATTGTTTAAATATATAATAACACTTCAAAAATATTTAATTAATAATAATTGATTTCATAGTATTATTTATTTTAATTAATTATTTTTGGCAATTGATAGGTGCATAAGAATTGTTGGTTTTTGCGTGGATATAGGAATTGTTGCTTAGTAATTAATTCAATATTATAATATAAATGAATAAATAAATTTTTTTTAAAAGATTGGTCATGAGGGTTAGCTTAATCGATCGGTGGCATTATCAAACACACCAAGTTTAAATTTTACAGCCCTAGGAAGTTATTTCTTTTCAGAAAAAGATAAATTCAAAGAATAATTAAGTATTAATTGTTTTTTTAATCATGATTTTTTGGTGCAAAGGATATTTGTGTGAAGCTACTATGATGCAAATTAGTGTAAGGATTAAGAGCTAGAGGCATTAGGAATTAAAGGGGAACATGACGGTAAAACTTCTCATACGAGTTGCCTGCATTATGCATTCAGGTTTTTACAAACAACAACAATGTCATAAGCTCAGAGATATCGAGATAGATACAGCGCGAAAGTTAAGCATTGAGCTGCAGAGCATTAAATGGGGCAGCTCAGTGCTTAGGGTCAATTGGATTCAGAAAATCTCCAAATCGAATGGACCCTAAACACTGATCTACCGCATTAAATTCTCTGCAACTCAATGCTTGGCTTTCACCATCAAGATATCGTGTAATTTAATGGCATTTCAATAGATAAATACTTCCAACTCTTTTTTAATACGAGTACAGAAAAAGCCCGCTCTCGGAGTCACAAGCCTCATCTCCTAAATGATCGCCGTCAAACGGGGATGTCATAAGTGGGATTATATAATGCTTTGACTTTTTCAGTCATTTCGCCGAAATCTCACCACAACTTTGTTTTGAAATTTCATTTTTGAAATTACATAGTTTAATTTAGGGTTTCAAAAACTTTTAGTTACTCAAATTTTACAATTGTTTTAGGACAATTCCGTTAAGAAATGGAATGGAAACCCTAAGATTTTATGATTTCACCAAATAATGGTGCATACTATGTGGCTAATCGAGAAGAAGGTTCACTTCGCGTATTCTATTGTAGGAAACCAATCAAGTTTAAATAAATGCTTCGGAAACGGAATGGAGCCTATAAGGTTTTATGCTTTCACCCAATAATGATTGCGTCCATGTGAATGGAGGTGCTAAATGTAAATTTGTGGACAAGTCTTTATACATACAATGCATAAAGAACAAATCCTTAAAGACACGTCAAGCTTTTAAAATTTTAGAATTTAGAAATAGGAAGAAAAAAATATGCATTAGGTGTTTTTTTTGATAAAGTAAAATCAAGTTCTTTGGGTGGTTGGGGATGAATGATTGTTTCCCTCCCCACGTACATTTAATTCTTGTAATGACAGGATGCTCTTGTTGAGTCCTTATTGTAATGATTGTATTTCTAGACATACCTTGATTCTATACCTGGAATAGCAGGTGTTGGAATTCTCCTAGTAGATTAGCCCTCTAATAATACTACCAACCACCATTAAGAAAATTAAGTTTGACTTTATGTTATGTATGAAAAAACTTCATTTTAATCATTAATCTTTAGAAATATTATCCAACTTTTTTTCAAAACCCCTTTTTATGAGAACATTAATCTACGTGAAAGGTTAGTCAATTCTTTACCACTAGCATATCCACTTAACTTGTGGTTAGTTAACACCAATAGGTCACAAGTTAAATGCCACTAACAAATTATATGTTATTTGTTCTCTATGCATAGTTATAATCACTCATTTGTTATCAATGTATCAACTAGAAGTTATTCATGAATTAGCTACCAATTATTTTTTATATTCTTTTTTTAATATAATTATTTATTTCGAATTTATAATGATCACCATAAAATCAATCTAGATAGTATACTTTGTTTCATCCTCGTGCAATCTAGGAAAAGCATATGCACTAGTCCACCCTAAATTCTAAGATATAAACACCTCTCGGTGTAGAGATCTCTTTCACGGAAATATTATGCTTAAGCAAGGGTTTTCTAATCTTTCCCTTAACTATTTATTAATGAGAATATTAATCTTGAGGAAGGGCCAATCAACCCTTCTTTAGGCACTCCATATATGTGCATAATAAGTTCAAAGAAGGGGTCATTTGACCCTTCGTCTAACTCTCCCTTAACACAAACACTAAAATTGAGGAAGGGTTGGTTAACCCTTAATCGACCCTTCCGCATGCTACCCTCTAAAAATAATACTATGCTTGAGGAAGGGTAATTCACCGCTTTCTCAAGATCCTCAATAAGAATACTCTACCTTAGAAGGGGTTGGCTATCCTTTCCATGGACCCCACTAAAAGTAAATGTTATGTTTGAGGAAGCAGTGACCAATGATATGCCAATGAAAACACATATCTTGAAGAAGGGTCAGTGGAGCCTTCCCTAGCCTCCCCATCAACAATAATACTAGTCAAGAAACAACTTGAATAAGGGTTGGTAAATAGTCCTTCAAGCTTAGTGTTCACTTCGATTAGATGTTGGAAATGTGTTATATTCTTTGTGTGAGGGATACCCCAAGTGAAACTAGTCCCTAGTTTGGGGGGGGATTGTTGGGGGTGAATTTATCCTCCCCTTCCCCAGATGCTACCCCCCAACATCCATGCAACAATTTATGGCAAGGTCGACTCAAGCCACTAGGGTCTAGGGAAGTGCCTCCAAAAAAAATTGGGTATGTTGCTAGTTGTTTTATTTTTATTTTTAGCCAATGTTTTTTTTAACCAATGTAATCGTATCCTAGTAGAGGGATTAGGGCTATATTCTAATTCAAGATAATGAATTAATTTTTTGGATGATGTTGAATACCTTAATATTTTTGTGAGTGGTCAGGTTAATATAATGAAGAAGATAGAGGTGTGACTCATGTTGGTTTCCTCGATTAAGGGATTTTAGGGTAAATCTTTGTGTATTGTTTGTTTTCCATTGTTATTCCTATCATGCTTAAAATAAATATGCATTTCTTCACTTCGATAGGCTTAAAACTTATATTTGGTATTAGAGTGTCGTTATTAGCTTGAGAGGGACATCCTTGGTGCTAGGGTTTTTCCGCCTCATTCTTGATAGAGAAAGTTCGTCTTAGGTCAGAGATAGACTTGGTTTTAGTGGGAGCTTCATGGTAATAATTATTAGGTGGGAGGGAATGGCAAGTAGTTCTATAATCAAGATTGAGAAATTTAATAGTCATATATTTGAGCTATGAAAGATAAATGTGGAAAATATTCTAATAGATAGAGAGTAGTGGATTGTTGTGGATGTGGGTACACAACCCACTCATATGTTGAAATAAAACTAGGAGAAGTAGGAGAGAAAGACAAGAAGTACTATCCAACTCTACCTCTCAAATTAAATGTTGTTTATTGTCTCCAAAGAAGACAACACAAACTTAAGTCATGGTATACGTTAGGGATTTTGTATTAGTAAAATTCCTTGGTAAACAAACTTTTCCTTAAAAAGGAAACTATAACTCTGGAGGATGAATTGATGATGACTATATGACAGAGCATCTTAATGGCATCCACGTTATGGTAAATCGAGTGTTGTTTGTTGATATTAAATTTTTTTATGAAGAAAAGTGCATTAGTCTATTGTGTTCTTTTCCAGATTCATGGGATATCCTAATTGTAGCTATTAGGAGCAATACAACCACATTAAAGCTTACTGATTTGGTTGCATCCATGTTAGCAAAAGAGATGAGGTGGAAATGATGGAATATTAGAATAAAGGTGCTTTATTTGTATGAGGTCACCATGTAGATAGAAAGGATAAAAATAAGTATCAGTTGGTAGCTCTAAATCTAGAGGAAATTCTAAATATTGAGGAAAATCAATAAGGAAATGATGGAAATGCGATAAATATGGAAATTATAAGAAAGATCATAGATAAAAATATAATGATCGAATAAAGGGATCTCATTGTTTTCCTTCCATAGAAGGAAGTTCCTCAGAAGAAGGACATAATGTGTACTTAGAATCTACAAGTACGCATTCAGATCATGATGCATAGTTGATCGACTGAGGTGCATATTTTCATATAAATCATCACAATGGGTGGTTTCGTGAATATGAAAAGTATAATGGAGGAAAGGTATTCCTTATAGATTACACAACAACTAAGATCATTTAACATGGAAAGGCCCAGTTGTTGGTTAAACATGGATAGGTTAGAACTCTTCTTGGTGTTCTACATATTCTATGTTTTTGTTAGAAAATTGATATATGTGAGTAAAATGGGTGAAGCAAGTGTGCAGACTATATTTGAAAATGATACAAGAAAGATGGTTCGAGGAGGAATAATGTTGTTGAGGGGACTTCAGATTGGAACTCTATACAAGTTATTGGGAATAACTATCACTAATGGGGGTTATATTACTCTTGTTCTGGCATTGAAGATTGGGACATATTGGAGAGAAGGGCCTTAATGCTTTGCATAGTAAATGTATGTTTAAAGGTATCTTTTAGAAAAAAATATAAAAACATTAGCAAACAACAATAACAATAGGACACAAAATTTACATGAAAAACCCTACTATGCGTAGGTAAAACTACAGAGCAATGGAAACTTTGATCTTTTATTATTACTTGGAAAAAACTTACAATGGTTTCTTCTCTTGTGTTATAATTCTACGGGAACATGTTTTATACAATGCATATGAGGATTCAAGAAGGAACTGAAATATACTACAAGGGTCTAAAAAATTTCGCCTCGGGGGCCCCATCCTTGCACCCCTAAAGGGGAGGCTTAGACTCTTCCCATGACCCCCTTCATGCTCAACACGTCCAAATTACTTGTGTCCCTAGTCATGAAATCTACAAGAAGAATATTGGTGATCTGGATATTGTCTTCATCTCCTAACATTATCCCACTTGAAGTTGTTGATGCTTGAAACAACATCAAGCATTGATTTTGCAAAGTGTTGCGAAATTGTGCAAAAATTAACTTTTACCGATCGTTATGTACACAAAGATGTTTTGAAACCCTATTCTACCTATTCTTTATGCACACTCTCATACTTTTGTGATCTAACAAGACGCCCCCCCAACCTATGTGAAACACTGAGTACTAATTAAAGTCATTATGCATTTTCTTATGATTGATGTGGTCATGATAATTGGATGGGAAAAATAAAAATTTCAATAGGTTTTTCCCTCATGATGTTGTTAGTTTTGATCGACCAATGCTTGTATGTTGTTACATGCAATTTTAAGAAGGCTTGAAAGTGCAATTTGTTTTTGGTTCTACACTAATAGACCAACACATTTATATTGCATTGATATACACGTTTACACATACTCTATGCATCAAGGTCATGGGTGTATTTTTTTTCGGGCTTTGTTCATCTAAAGGGTGTTTTGCACTACCACTATGCATTCTTCTACCTTACCCTATGCTAATCAAGTCTTGAATCTCATCATACTATAACGTCGAGCTCACATGCCTTATGCATGAACCCAACCCCTTGGTGTTACTTGGAATATGATATGGTAAACAAAAATTATAAATTGGAAAGGATTGGCACATATGCTATGTGTGGGATGAAACACTACAACGAAAAGGCCCTGTAATGGAGGTTATAGCAGATGCTCCTCTCAAAAGAGGTCAAATATCCGTTTATAGAGGAGGTCACTAGCGGAGGCACGTAGCCAGAGGTTGTAGTAGATGTTCTTTTTGGTGCGTTTCTAACTTAAACGCCCCGGTGCATCTATAATCAACACGCACCGGGACGACAAAAAAAATGTCACACAACGAAAAAAATTAATGAAAATAATAATTCAAAACGACCATAAATTTTGTAAAACTATCACGGTGCGTTTTGGTACACCAAACGGACCAGTGCATCGACACGACAAATGCATCGGGAATGCCAAAAAACAATGTCGCACTATGAAAAAAAATCAATTAAAATAAAATTTATGCAAATTCACGCCGTAATTTTTGTGCAAACTTATTGGTATGTTTTTATAACAATACGCTTTGGTATGTCTCCAAAACCAAAGCACCCTGACAACCAAAAACAATGTTGCCCCCCGATAAAAAACCATCAATTAAAAAAAACTATGCGAAACGCGCATAAATTTTCTAAATCCGTCATGGTGTGTTTGTGTAATCTTAACGCACCAGTACGCCTAAGATAAATAAATTCCCTGGGTTTTTTTCATAAAAATAAAAATAAAAAAACCCTAAACGTGACGCGTCCATTATTAATAAACGCCTCGGTGCGTGCTTAATATTAAAATGCAGCAGTTTAGGATTTGTTAAAAAATAAAAAATAAAAAATGATAAATATGGTTTAAAAACTTGCATGTGGTGTTGCATCAATACAACACATTGGTGTGTTACCTTGTCGGGCGCACCATAACAGGTTTTTATAAAAAACATTACCACGGCGTAAAAATCATTTTAACCCCTCCACAATGCGTGCGTGTTAGCCATCTACACCGGTGTTGTTCCTAACCCACCTAGACGCCCTACCAACGGTGCTCATTCCACCCCCTCCTAACACATTGCTCCTTTTTATTGGCTGGTGAATTGAGTTTGAATTTTGTCAAACGGTGGGAAAATTTTCAAATTATCCATACATAGCCAGGATGCCTCCCCAACGCACAGTTCAACAGGTAAATTAAAGCTTAATTGATAATTTAAATTTTTGGCAATGATTTTTCCAATTAGGCCATAATTTCCCATTTAAAACAAAAATAGAAAAACTTGCGTGGTGCGTTCGAGCCATTCGGCTCGCACCGACCGTTAATACACTCTGTAGTTTGTTACAGTGTGCACTACCGGTGGGGCAAGCCGAAAGGTTTGAGCACACCGCAGTGCCGATTCGCTACTCTTCGTAACACACTGCCATAACATAAAATTAATTTTTAAAACTATAAAATAATAATCGGTGTAGTCATTACATATAAGTGCATCGGAAATAGAGTACACTTACATCTATAGAACACACCCGTAAATACACCAATAAATTTCAAAAAACCAACCTATACAGTGCGTGATTGCACACCGGTGTTCAGTGCTATGGAATCCACTAGGAGCACCGTATTTCGGTGCATTGACATGTTATAGGCACACCGTTGAAACAAAACTTAACGCTTATAAAATGAAATAAATGACGATGCGTACAATGAACTTGGGCGCACCAGTACAATGCGTTTGCTTGTTCGGGAAGCACCGTTTCATACACATTTAAAATTTAATATAATTAGTAAATCATATTTAAATAGTGCTGCTAGCATAGGTCAGCACATCGATTCTCGGTGCTCGAATTTGCGGTAGGTGCACCAGTAAAACAAATTTGATAGCGCGCCAGTGTGTGTACATTATACACACATTATAGCGCACCATCTTGGTAATAAAATTATAAATTTATAGAAATATATTACCAGTGCATTTGGATAGTATAATGCACCATTGGCGGTGCAGTACAAACTAAAGCGCACTACCCACAGTGTGTTATGTTTATAAAAGCACACCGTTTGTCAATTTTTTGCAAAAAATACAAATTTTTGTTTTAATACATATAATTCTCATATAATGTTTTTATATTTAGTTTGATGAGACTAGCTAATTCATGTTATATCTGAAAAAAATACATGAGCGCCACGAGGCGAGGCAGAAGTAGGAAGCTCAAGTTTACCATCACAACTTTCAGAGGGAGTGGGAGGATAAGGAGAGGGAGAGAGATTTATACCCTCGTCCCATTACTGCACAAACATGACACCTCTTGAGAGTTGTTGGAATCCTCAAGTTCTATGAGGAGGCCACATCACTCAAGGGGAACACTACATTCCTCACCCAGTTGATCTCATGTTGGGATCATCATAGGCAGGTGTTTCGAGTTGGTCCCAATCAGTGGTTTCGACCCACTAAGGAGGACATATATTTTATCACAGGGCTCTCTAGGAGAGGTGAAGACTTTCCTCAATTCCATGAGGTCCCAGTTAGAGATGTAGAATCGTATCAGCTAGTATATGTTTAGAGATATGTTGATCCCAACATTCTCAAGCCTTCTCAGTTTCAGCTAAGCAGTGGGAAACTCTCCATTGCTGCTTTTGGAAGAGAGGATGTTAGGTGCCTCTCTTTTTTGTTGAAAACCATCGCGCATATCACTAGTGATTGGAAGCACATTAACTGCCCTCTATTATATTATGTCGATTCTTTAATGCAGTCACCTAGATGCGTTAGGTGGTCTATTATTTTCTTAAAATAGTTTTTTTATTCTCTCAGTCGATGTTGTGCGTGTATTGGCAAGAGGGAAAACTTCCCTTTCACTTCAGAGTTCTTTTGTTTATTTTTTGAGACATTTCCAGCCACCAAGCCATTTTTTGATGAGCACCCTACTAGGTTAATGACAGATGTGCATATGCGCATGTGGGGGTAGATGATTCCCAAGAGGGGGCATCTTGACTTTTCGGTGAGGATCACCACAGATGTGATCGATATGCTAGGAAATGAGGACCTGCCTATATTAGACATGGTTTGATATCCATATGCCGACTTGTATTGGAAAGGGTTTCCCAACATCTTATTCACTTAGGACGAGCCAATAGATGATAAAGATAAATTTAGCGTTATGTCTAAATTAATCTAGTTGCATTTTATTCTTTTTAAATTTAATGCAAAAGAAAAATATTTTAAATTGTTATATTAAATTCATGTTTATTGAAATTGTCTAATTATTATTGTGTACTATATATTTTATATATGTTGGGACATTTGATGGCAATATGCTGCCTCCTACCATTCAGGATGTGGAGGATATGGATCTGGATGTGGGTGATCAGGCCGAGGCGCCCCATTTATCCAGACCTGGCCCTCGATGTAGGCTAGATGAGAGGTTTTGGAAGGACGTCGCAGATAGGCTATCTATGATGTTGGGAGATTGACGGGTTTGGCCTGTATGGGTGATGTACATTATGCGGGACCATTACCATATAGAGGTTTGGAGGATGCTTCCTCATGATATGAGGATCTTGGCGCAACAAATTTTTGGTGCGTTTGATATTTTAGATGGTATCAATGATAGTAGTTCATCCTCAGACGAGGGCAGAGATCTTTCGCCGACTAGTCCACCTCCTTCTTCACTAGTTGCTTTGACTAGTGGTGCGGCCTCCACATCCACTGTACCTTCTCCTCATCCCCCACATCCTCCCCCTACACCTTTGACATCTACTCCACCTCCTCCTCCTCTACCTTTGACGTCTCCTCCACCTCATCCTCCACCATGTCCTCCTCCTCCACCTCCTTCATCATCTATTCATCTATTCCTAGTCGACCTTCCTCCTAATTCTACATCATCATCTCCTCTAATGCTGCTCGACTGACCCTTCGATACTACTCATCGGCCTGACCATCCACTAGTTCCTAATTCACTCGTTTCTATTTCAGAGATGCTCAGAGAGGGTTGTACACTTCCTCTTGATGGACCTATCCCAATGTTGGGCACCAGTAATAGCATTTGATCCAGAAAACACAGGAAACTCTCTGAGATATCTAAATTTTAAATCTTGGTTAGGATACCCAGGAATAGTTGTGAAATCAAAAGCATCAAAATCCATATTAACTTGAATAGACGGAAAAACTGAAAGCTTATGTATATCGAGTAGAGAGTCAAGCGTTTGTTGATCACTTACCAATTTTTCCTGTAGACGATCTTTCCTTTTTAACAATATATAACTGATATCGGGGAGAAGAGTACCTTTAAAATTAACCTTATCGAATACCTTTTTGAATTTTGTATAGGTAGAGTTTCCAGGAGAGACCTGTGAAGTTAGGCTATGAAAATCTCACCAAGATATGAGCAAGGGACATACCTGAGTTCTTAATGGAGTCGCCAGATAAACCTTCCAAGTTAGTCGAAATAAATTACAAGATTTCAAATATGAGGACGTACCTTGAGTTAATCAAGTGTCGTTATGCCAAGGATGCATAGATCACTTCAGATAACTGACTTAAAATCTTTGAAACTCCCTGGCAACGGTGCCAAAAATGTTACTGGGCAAACTAGCAGGCCTAGTTCCCAGTAAGCAAATATAAGAAAAGTGATCCAATGTCACCTCGACCACGATTCTAACTTCTTCGGAGCGTTGGAACCTCCAAGGAAAAGTATCCTTAATGACCCTGTAAAACACTAGTGCTACCAAAGAACTATATCCTCTACGCAACTTTTGGTTAGACCAGTTCCTAAATGGAGCCAATAACATAAGGATTAATCATTCAATGATAGCATATGCAAATTAGGCAAATAAACGTAGACCATTTAATGGAAGTGTTAGGTCAATCCAAGATCATCACATAAGTATGTATCATAACGATAGAAAATCAATGACGATATTTCAAGAGATACTGCCAACGTGTATCATCAATTAAGTATGAAATAGTTCAATGCCAAGTGTAGAACAGTAGTATTTAATATCATTCACCAATAATCATCAATAAGCAATATATATCATAAGAGATTATGTGATCAGATTCCAGTGTGCATTCAATGACTAAGTTCAAACGAGCTTAAATAAACAAGATCAAAGAGTCCTAAAAAAGGGCTATGCTATTCTCCTCAACATTCAGTAAGTATTACCATCACCAAATAGGTTCTCAATAGAAAACATGTAATTTCCAGATCTATAAATTAGCTAAAAAATGCACAGAAAACTCAGTAAACTAAATAAAAAATGAATAGCTTAAAAGAACCTAACTTCAAAAAAAGGCAGACAAATCAGATCATGAATTTGCAAAATTTATTTTGGTTTTGTATTCTTTTGCAGATAAGGTGCGGCAAGGGAAACACATAGGGTCTGCAAATCTATTTTGCAGACCTGTGTTACGAAGGATAAGGTTCAGTGGGGAGATGGAAGGAAATGTTGAAGGTGAAAGAGAAGAGATGGAGGAAGAGAGGGGAGATGAGAGGGAAATGGGAGAGAAGAATAGAGGATAGAGGAGAGGAGGATGAAGGGAGGATATCAAGAGGAAGGATGGAGAGGTCGTGGCCTAGGGCAGCAGAAATGGAGGCTCAGATGAGGAGGAGGGCATCAAAATACAAGGAAATGGAGGGTGGAGGAAAAAGGAATAAGGGAAGAGGGAAGGTGGTATAAAAGGAAGGGAGAGGGGAGTGATAAGGAAAAGGGATGAGAAAGTGGCAGCAGCGAAGAAGGAGTATTGCTGGCAGCAGAGGAAGGTAGATCCGAGGATAGTTGGAGCGGGCCGAAAAAGGAGCGGGATAGCTAGACTAAGGTTTAGCAGAAGGCCAGCGAAGGAAGGGGTGAGGTGACTGAGGGTGTGGGAGAGGAATATGAGGGAGGCCGACTAACTTAAATCATAGTGTAGGGAGAAGATAAGATAGTAGGGAAGAATAAATCATAGTGTAGAATAGGTTTGTAGGTTAGGGATTTTTACACAGAAATTAGTGTTTAAACACAAAAATCAAACCTTTTCAATAACTTAAAATTTATAAAAAAGATGAAAAAAACTAAGTAAGATAATATTTACAAAATTTACAACCTCGAAAATTTAGTTATGAGAAAAAATATCAACCTAGGGTTTGTTAGGTAATCCAATCTAATCGTAGGGCATCCAAGAGGATAAGCCTCTCCTTGAGATGGTACTTGCCAAGTTTGGGCAAGCCAAAGTCTCTTTCAACAACCTCTAGGGTTGGTTAAGAGATACTTGGCCAAGACAAACCTTGGAGACCTAAATATCAAGCTTTCCTTTCTAGGGCGACAAAATATTGAAAATTTAACTTAGCTAGGTAAAAATGCAGCAATATGACCACCATTCAACCTTAGACAAGCATAGATCCAACATTTAACAAAAAGACATCAAGAGAGAGAATTGTAGCTCTGGAGAGAGAGCATTGGAGCTTTGGAGAGAGAGCATTGGAGCTCCCCCTCAACGCCCCCCCTCAGAGTAAGAATTGTGCAGCCAGAGGAAGAATGACATCATCTTTTGTAAGAGCCAGGGGGAGAGAGAGTTGGAGCTCTGGAGCATCAAGAGGGTTCAGGAGAAGACCTGGGGTCAATACATGGCCCCCGGTGCTGAAGAAGAGCATCCCACAGTGTAAAAATAATGGGGGGAGTCATGTGGTCCAATGACCCATCCTTGGGGAGCCTGGTCACCAACCTCAGGGCTTCAAGCCCTTTTATGAGGCATTCAACAGTGCCATTAAACCATAGTACCCTCGGGAATTAGCTAGAGGATCTGGTCATAACCCCACCTATGAAATGTAGTTATGTCACACCCTCCAAGTCAAAAAAAAAGTTTCCCTCTCCCTAGGGTGCATCTCGAACAATGTGTTGGTACTGGTACCATCGTAACAGAGACCACTAGTGTCATGGGGTCTAAAGCATGTTTTTAGGCCTCATGGGTCGTGCACATGGTTCCAAGCCAATACATATGCCTTGCAAATAAAATGTTTGTTCTATGGGTGTAATATGAGTTCCAACAAGGTTTTACACGTGGCAAATACATATTGTAGTTCTAACAATGATATGAGATGAAAATGAACATTTTAGGGCCTTAAATATATGAATTTAGGTCTCATGAGCCATGAGCAAGGTATCAAACCACCACATAATCCTTTTAGTTCTATCATTTGTCCCATGGATGTAATATGGGCATGCCTTTAAGGTTTTGTACACTAAATATTGGCCTCGGACTCCTCCATGATTTGAGGATGAAAATGAGCATCTTAATATAGCCTAAAAGATGATTTTAAGGATAATGTTCCATGAATACAATCTCAATCACCACACAACCCATACAAAGGAAATATTTAGATGATGCACATGTGTAATATGGGCACCATTATGAAATTTATCATCTAAGGGATGGGCCCTAGCTACAATATAATGATGAAAATGATTGTCTTATCCTTTAGGGCCTAAAATAAGCTTTTAGGTTCATGAGGCACACATAAGGTCCAAAAAATCAATGCAATCCCTATATAAGATTTTTTTGCATATGAATATAATATCAACACATTTATAACATGTTTTGCACCACAAATGGGTCATAGGGACTTGAATGTGGTTTGAGGTTAACATTAGCATTTAAAAGCCTAAAAGATGATTTTAGAGCCCATGGAAAATGCAAAGATTCCTAAAAAAACATAGATGCCCTATAAAGGGAGTATTTGTCCCACCAATGAATATGGATTCCATGACGTGGTTTTGTGTACCAAGGATGAGTCCAAGGCCCTAGCCATGTTCTAAATATGAAAATCAATGTCCTTTGACGTAGCATATACTAGGGACTATGGGCGATGATAATTTTCTCAAACCACCATATATGCCCTATAAAGAACATACTTGGCCTATGAATGTAATATGGGTGTCATTAGAAATTTTTATCACCACAAATTGTTCTTTGTGCCATAACTATGGTTCAAGGATGAAACCAACATATTTGGGCTTAAAAGTTTTGTGCACCACAAATATAGCTTGGGAGCTTAACTACGCCTCAAGGAGAATAGTAGTGTATTAGGCTGCAAACGGGACTTTTAGGGCTCATGGATCATGCACATGGTCTCAAACCACCACACGCACTTTATGAAGAGAATATTTAGACCATGGGTGCAATATCGGCACCATTACAAAGTTTTGTGCACTATATCTAGGTCTCTAAATTACCTTGAACGTGGTTCGAGGATAAAAATGTATTAGGGAATAAAATATGTTTTTAGGGCTCATGAGACATGCATAAGGTCATAAATTAACACACATGCTTTGTAAAAGGAATTTTGGCTCATGGGTACCCACGTGGGTACCATTGTTAGGTTTTGCACACCATATAGGAGATTGGGGCCCTGAGCATGGTTTGAGGATGAACATGAATTCCTTATAGCCTAAAACATGTTTAAGGGGTGTTGGCCATGCATAGGGTCCCAAACCACAGCATGTCCTATAGAAGGATTATTTTTCCCACAAGTATAAAATATGTGTCATTATGAGATTTTCTACACCATCGATTGGTCTTGGGTCATTTGTTGTGGTTGGGGCATCACCATCATTGGGTGCTAAGTGAAGGAAGATTTATAATTATCTAGTGTGCCATTATCGCCCTAGTGTGCTAAAATATCAAATGGAAACACCGAATACAAATGCAACATAGTTTTTACTTCAGTTTATCAATGTTGGCATTAGCTCGTCAAGGGTTTATTCTAGGCATCCTCGTAATCATGCATGAGTCCCGAGATTGTATTTGGAGACAATGTGTATTTTGGTTTTCTAATTATGTTACAAGACTATTAATTATGTATTTGAACTTGCTTCCATTTGTGATTTTGATCATGGAATCATTTTGCATTTGACTACTTTATTTTTTGCATACAAATATTAATTGCTTTATGTTGTATATTATCATAGTTTATGAGATGATGTTATGAATTTTTGCATAGAATGTGGTTCAATCCTAGTATGAACAATATTTTATTTACTTATTAGCAATAAGATCCAATTATATATAGAGGACCAATCATCATCAAGATAATTATAGTCATCATAATCATAATCATCATCATCATCATAATCACTCATCAAAACAAATAAACAAACACTTCGATCCATAAAGAACATGCGATGGAATTTACACACACACATACATGCCAATCTTGCTCAAGGGGGTCATTTCTCATCGCAACGCTCCCGGGTGTGCGTGTCCATCGTGAACACATCCAAAATAGACATATGCACATGTGGGATTTGAAAGAATCCAAGTCCGCTCGTCGGTTTGGGTTCTGTGCCCCCGGAGCAAATCCTCAAAGTGTCCCTGAATGGCCACAGGGTGATTGGAAAAAATTCCCGTACCACCAAAATCGTGACTCCGGCCGTAAATCTGTCAATTCTAACGGATTTGGGACCTTGGTTTTCAGCTAGGGGACCCCCCACACCGTGCCTCAAATGCTCGAAAACAGTGCTATTGTGCCATCTCAGGAACTAGGGTTTTGCTTAATGAAGGCCATGCCAATCTTACTCAAGAGGGTCATTTATTATCCAAAGGCTCCCGAGAGAGTGTGACCATCTTGAACACATCCACAATGTACATATGCACGTGTGGTATCTGAAAGAATCCAAGTTCGCTCGCTCGTTTGGGTTCCATTCCCACGGAGCAAATCCTTAAAGTGTCCCTGAATAGCCACGGGGTGACTGGAAAAAATGCCCGTAGCACCAAAACAGTGACTCTGATCGTGAAACTGTCCATTCCGATGGATTCAAGACGACGATTTTCAGCTAGGGAACCCCCCACACTGTGCCTCTAACGCTCAGAAACGGTACTACTGTGCCATCTCAGGAACTAGGGTTTTGCTTAACGAAAGCCATTCCAATTTTGCAAAAGGGGGTCAATTCTCATCCGAACGCACCCGGACATGCATGGCCATCCTGAACACATCCACAATGGCCATATGCACGTGTGGGAGCTGAAATAATCCAAGTCCGCTCATCGGTTTGGATTCCGTGCCCCCATAGAAAATCCTTAAAGTGTCCGTGAATGGCCACGGGGTGCCTAGCCAAAATTCCCATAGCACCAAAACCGTGTATCCGATCACAAATACGTCAATTCCGATGGATTCAGGACGTTATGTTTCAGTTGGGGGACCCCCCCCACCATGCCTCCAACGCCCAGAAACGGTGTTATTGTGCCATCTTTGGAACTAGGGTTTTTCTAAGTGAAGGCCATTCCAATTTTGCTCAAGGAGGTCAATTCTCATCCGAATGCTCCCAAGAATGCGTGGCCATCGTGAACACATCCAAAATGGCCATATGCATGTGTGGGAGCTGACAGAACCCAACTCCTCTCACCGGTTTGGGTTCTGTGCCCCTGGAGCAAATCCTCAAAGTGTCCCTAAATGGCCACAGGGTGACGGAATAAAATTCCCGTATCACCAAAACCGTGACTATGATCGCGAAGTCGTCGATTCTGGTATATTCGAGAGACCAGGATCTATCTAGTGGACCCCCCACACCTTTCCTCAAATGCCTAGAAATGGTGGTATTGTGCCATCTCTGGAACTAGGTTTTTTCTTAATGAAGGCCATTCCAATTTTGCTCAAGGGGGTCAATTCTCATCCAAAGGCTCCTGAGTGTGCATGGAAATCATGAACACAACCACAATTTCCATATGCATGTGTGGGAGCTGACTGAACCCAACTTCGCTCGCTGGTTTGGGCTTCGTTCCCCTAGAGAAAATCCTCAAAGTGTCCTTGAATGGCCACGGGGTGCCTGACCAAAATGCCCATAGCAAAAGAATAGTGAATCTGATCGCGAAGCTGTCGATTCCGGTGGATTCAGGATGCTGGGTTCTAGCTGGGGGGTCCCCACACCGTGCCCTAAAAGCTCAGAAATGGTTCTATTGTGCCATCTCCGGAACCAGGGTTTTGCTCAGTGCAGGCCATCCCAATTTTTCTCAAGGGGGTCAATTCTCATCTGAAGGCTCTCGTGCATGCATGTCCATCGTAAATATGTCCACAATGGCCATATGCACATGTGGTAGCTGACGAAACCCAGGTCCGATCGTTAGTTTAGGTTCCGTGCCCCCGGAGCAAATCCTCAAAGTGTTCATGAATAGCCACGGGGTGCCTGACCAAAATGCCCGTACCACCAAAACCGTGACTCTGATCGCAAAGCCGTTGATTTCAGTGGATTCAGGACACCGAGTTCTAGCTGGGGGACCCTCCACACCGTGCCTCAAATGCTAACATATGGTGCTATTGTGCCATCTCCGGAACTAGGGTTTTGCTCAATAAAGGCCATTCCAATTTTTTTCAAGGGGGTCAATTCTCATCCGAAGGCTCCTGGGCATTCCTAGCCATATTGAACACATCCATAATGGCCATATCCACATGTGGGAGTTGATGGAACCTAACTTCGCTCACCGATTTGGGTTCCGTGCCCCCAGAGCAAATCCTCAAAGTGTCCCTGAATGGCCATGAGGTGCGTACCCAAAATTCCCGTATCACCAAAACCATGACTCCGATAGTGAAGCCGTTGATTCTGATGGATTCTGGACATCGGGTTATAGCTGGGGGACCCCCCACACCATGCCTCAAACACTTGGAAACTGTGCTATTGTGCCATCTACGGAACTAGGGTTTTTCTCAGTGAAAGCCATTCCAATTTTGCTCAAGGGGGTCAATTCTCATCCGAAGGCTCCAGGGCATGTGTGGCCATCGTGAACACATCCAAAATGGCCATATGCACATGTGGGAGCTGAAGGAACCCAACTTTGCTCGCCGGTTTGGGTTCCATTCCCCCAGAGCAAATCCTCAAAGTGTCCCTGAATGGCCATGGGGTGCCTGACCAAAATTCCTGTAGAACCAAAACCATGACTCTGATCGCGAAGCCATCGATTCTGATGGATTTGGGGCACTGGGTTCTAGCTGGCTGTCCCCCCACACTATGCGTCAAACGCTCATAAACAGTGCTATTGTGCCATCTTCAGAACTAGAGTTTTGCTCAATGAAGACCATTCCAATTTTTCTCAAGGGGTCAATTCTCATACAAAGGCTCCCGAGCATGCATGGCCATCGTGAACACATAAAAAATGGCCATGTGCACGTGTGGGAGCTTACGGAACCCAACTCCGCTCGTCGGTTTGGGTTCCGTGCCCCTGGAGCAAATCCTCAAAGTGTCCCTGAATAGCCACGAGGTGCCTAACCAAAAATCTCGTAGCACCAAAATCATGACTCCAATCGAGAAGCCATCGATTCTGATGGATTCGGTACATCGGGTTTCAGCTGGGGGACCCCCAACACCGTGCCTCAAACGCCCAAAAATGGTGCTATTCTGCAATCTCCGGAAGTAGGTTTTTGCTCAGTGAAAGCGATGCCAATTTTGCTCAAGGGGGTCATTTCTGATCCGACGGAAATGACCACCAAATTCAAGATTTATGTATATTTCTAAACCAATTATAGTAGGTGGAGCGGATGGCTGGACAACTAGCTCTGATGCAGTCATGGGGGGAGGGGGCGCATATGTAGTGGCAGCCACTACAGGTGCAACCACTGGAGATACAAATGAGGATACTGGAAGAGTAGATGCCACAATAGTGGCGGGAAGTGGGGATGATATGGTGGGAGAAGACATGGTGGTATGGAGTGGAGGAGGATGTCATGGATGATGAACCCCTATCGGTTGTACGATAGAGGGTATCAAACAAAAAGGACTAGGGGGGATGTTGAGGGATGGTGCATGGGAGGGCAGTCCTGCATGGAGGGAGGATGATGGACGAATGGAAGGTTGTGGATGAAGAGGGGAAGGTGGAAGGAAGGGAGGGCATGGACGAATGGGGGAGGATGGATAGACATGGGGGCGTGGATAAATTGAGGAAGATGTTTATATAGGGTGGCGTTGACGAGTGGGGGAGGATGGATGGAGGGGGGAGTATGGCCAGGGAGGCGGGGTTGGATGGAAGGGAGGGGTTGGACGGAGGGAGGGGTCTAGCTGGAAGTGAGGGGGGGCGACTCATGTGAGAGGGTGGAAACATAGGACTAAAATGGGGACCTGCAACTGTTGGTGGCACCTACATATACATTTGTAATATCACAATTTAGTAAACAAACAATAAATTAAACCATAGTAAGTCGTAACAATTCAAATTAAAAGTGTGCTTTTAACTACACATTGTACCTGTGTATATGGTGATCTTCCAATCCCTGGCGGGGATGGTTGATCACCGTAGTCAGGGAACACCCGTGGACACCAAAATGCATGCATGTTATGAACATGTTAAACAAGTCATTATTTAGGCAATCAAGATATTCAAAAGCATTGTACGAACTATCAACGTGTATGCCATAAATATAAATACTTAAATAATATAAATGACATAAGTAATAACAATATTGTGTGAAGTACTGAAAATACCTCCGTGTGAGGTGTCGCAATTTCAGTTGCAGCTGCCATTGCTGCATCTGGGTTGGGAGATCCTACGTTCTCCCATGTTGGTGTAGCAGCTCTGAATAACTGCACATTGAAATAATAGTTTAAGTCAAACAAAAATACTTTAAAAATACTTTACAAGTTATCAAGTGATGATTGAAAACACATTAAAAAAATTGTTGACCTGATCCATATAACAGCCCTGAATCGGGCCAGGGAAAGTGTGCCCGTAATGGGGACAAATATGTGGCACTGTCCTGGTCGAACTGGAATGCCCAGCATGGCTTCCACCGGTCACGAGTCTATCCTGGTCTTGTCGTGAAGGCCCTACACCTAGATCTCTATCAAGGTCACCTGACCTCTCCACTGTAGTTGCTGCTACAAAGGAGGTGTGTCTTAGGAGTCCACGTGCAACATTCCTCATTGCCTCCTCAATCTAATCAAGCTTGTGGGGTAACTGAGGTGGCTGGGGAGAGGGGTTGCGGTCGCGCCCAGGAGTTGGTGGCCCTCTCAGTGGGTTCCTCCTAGTAGCAGGTCGATCTTGGGCAAAGCCACGCCCAACACCCTGGAACTCGGTTATGTCAAAATAGTTGACATGTAAACCGAGGAAAAACTTAGCCCACAGCTACCGAAGGAAGTACTGTGGAACCTAGCTATTATTGCAGGGAGGTTTATCGTACACCATGAACCACCTCTGCATCCAATTGTCCCTCCACGGTTGGTAATGACACCAATCCATGCATACACGTGACTTTCTAGTGTTCGATAGTTCATTTGTTTTTGGATCAGTGAACATATTGTATAATTGAAATTTTGTAATGTTCAAATCTTTTATTGCTTCCTTGGAAATGCTCGTGGAGTAATACTCCCGCATTCTAGCTCTAAATTCAGTCATGTCGGTCAATTGATGATGTGCATGGATGAGGGAGTCAATTGAGATCTCAATTGACGTGATAAGAGACAATCGAGATGGTTCTCCCGAGTTTCTTAGATCTCGAGTGTGCACTCTCATTTCATTTACATAATGGTTAAGGTCATCTTGTTCAAAATTTTGTTCGGCATTTGGCTTTTGTTCACGGTTTTCTTCAGCATTGGGTCCAAGGTTTGGGTTTTCTTGTGTTCCACCGGACTCGGGTTTAACATCTTGCTCACTCATTATCTCAGTTTACAATCTGCAATTGAAAATTGGTTCATTGTTTTAAAAATTTGGGAATTATTAACAATTAAATAAACAAAAAAAATAAAAAAAAAATTGACACAAAGAATGAATAAAATGAAAATAAAATCGATATTTACCTATCAATTGATGCGTTGATGAGTTTGTGGGTGAATTTGGGGGGTTTTGGAGTTGATTTGGCCTCCTTTGGTCGCTCAATTGACGCGCACGCGGGGGTGGAGGTCGCGCTCCGGTCACTCTGGGGTCCAAATAGCATAATGGGGCATTCTGGTCTCTTTTTTTTAACAGGGACATGTGCGCACCACCATAGCGCGCACGCTCCAATCACGCGCACACGCCAGGAACGCACACACGCCAGGCACGCGCACGCACCTCGATTCGGTACCGTACCTAGCGGCATGTGCTCGCTGTCTTAGGTGCCTATGCGTAGTTTTTTTTTTGCCGCTAGCGTGTCCCCATTGCAACGGATTTGGGGACCATCTTTGTGTGCCCGCCCTAAATTTTCCTCCCCTTCATTCATTGTGGTTCACTAGAAATGCATAATTTTTATATTTTATGTTTTAATCCTTTCTCCGTAAAGAGAAACATAAAATGCCAATACTGAAAGGAGCAAATACTGCAAGCATAAAGCCATCTTTTCCATCTTGCATATTGGAAACCACTAAAATATACTAGAATAGAAGTATTCTAAACAATGGTTTAAGATTAGATTACATATTTTCCATGCCTTCATTTCAATTACCTTACAAATACTAATGTTGGCAACTAGAACCTTCAAGACTCTGCTTACAAGTTGCATGATAGTGCATTATGGAGTACAATCAACTTTATCTCAGAAGCTTGCCCATATGGCTATCAACACTATTGAGAACTCCAAAGAATACAAAGCTCTTGTGGCTTCCTCTCTGAGGAGCAACCAAAAATTCTACCTCTGAAAGAAATAAATATTATGCAAGCTTATCCATCTTGCATATTGGAAACCATTAAAACATACTAGAATAGGAGTATGATACAACAATGGTTTCAAATTAAACTAAAGAAAAAATAGGTTTTCAAATTAGACTAAAGAGAGAATATGTTCCAAAACAATTTATGAGGAAGGCATGGCTTGCCAAGAATTGGAAATGGAATAGAAAAAACATCACATTTCTTGAGCCCATTTCTAAATCACAAAAATGACATTAAAATGTAGTTGAAATTGAGGACAAAATTAGTGAACTTTTGAACACTACAGTTATACAAATAAAGGAAACTAAATTATAATATAAATATTATTTAAATATTATTATAAATATGTATAATAATATTATTATATGTATGAGATATATTATAAATATTATTTAAATATTATTATAAATATGTATAATAATATTACCTCATACATTCATTAATATTATTTAAATATGTATGACATATACACTAACATAATCCCTTACTAACTTTACAAATATTTTCAAACTCCTAAAATATGCTCAAAATGTCCTATTTCTAGTCAAATTTCCTTACTCCTTTAAGTCCTGAAACCCAAATTTGGAGTCTCATTTAACAAGGTGTAATTGTTAATTTGTAACCACTATAAAACGAGTTCCAAGGTACCATTACACGAAGTTTGTGGTTTTGACACTTTTGTTTTGAGGTTTTATTTGGAAGGGGTAAATCTCATTCAAAAGAAATATGCTATTAATGAAGACATACACAATCACAAAATTCAATGAATTATTCCTGTAAAAAAATTAGTGAATTTTGTTTCCAATTAACTTTCCGATCTAAAGTTTTGAAATAGTATATCACATTTTGCCTTGCAAGCTTGAAATATTATTTAAATATTTCAATAATATAATTAATTGAAATATTATTTCCTTGCAAGCTTGAAATGATTTGGAAAAAAAAATGTGGACCTCGATGAGACTAGTTGATGCATCAACTTCTTGATAGTGAAAATTTTGCATACAAACTGTGTAGAACATTTCTTACCATAAAAAATATTAATTCGTGCTTTATGTTTAATAGGCCACATTATTGAATATTCTATAATATTATAAAAATTAATTGTTGTTGTATGATGGTGTAAATACACCTAGAATTGATAATGACCATCTTTTATTGTTGCTTTCACTCATATGCGTGCCTAGAACCTCCTTAAAACTACACAAATTTGCTCTAAAAGTCTATTTAGCCCTAAGAGAAAGACCCCTAGTACTTGGTAAATTGGGTCATAGGCAATATATGAAACTAAATGAGTGTGGCTTTGATAACCAATACCTTTTCAAAGCCCTCATAGTTATTATGCTTTTAACGTTAATTTAAAACGCAAAAGCACGTAGCAATGACAAATTAGAAATATGTACTATTTATAACATTTAAAAGAAATTGATTTTTTATACATTATTTCTAAAGCCAAAACTAAAATTTTCTTTATAAATACCATAATAATGATATTTTATAATGTTTCTATAAATATAATAAGATATGAGACCATAATTGAAAAAAAATTGTGTGAATAATAATTATATTTTATATCGTTTTTTGAAAAAAAAATAATAATGACCCAAAACAGAAAACAATCATTATATACATTCCCGAATTAGTTATACATTCCCAAATCGCGCCGAATGACAGGGAGAATTTGGATCCAAAAATCCACTCTGGCAGTGAGTAGGCAAAAAGTCGAGGCATTTGCTTCCCACCCGAAATTCTCAAATTCAGTGCCTATTAACTGCCATTTGCATTGACAACACAATGACTGCATGGGGTAGTTGGGGATATATTGAAATTAACTCCGAACATGTATGTAATTAGTAACCTTTATATATTGCATACTAATTAGTGTTATTTGTACAATTTTAGAACATTTATGTAAATAGTAAACATTTATATATTGTATATTGATTAGTTTTATCAACATGTATGTAATTAGTAAACCTTTATATATTGCATACTAATTAGTGTTATTTGTACAATTTTAGAACATTTATGTAAATAGTAAACATTTATATATTGTATATTGATTAGTTTTATTTGTAGAGAACTCAAATTTAGCATACTAATTAGTTTTATTGATTAATTGTGTGGTTTATAAATTTTTTAATTATCTATTAAAATTTAGATAGAAACATATTATTAAAAATATCACTAACCGGTATGAAACGAGTTAAATTGTGTTTAAAATTTGAATCAAGTAGTGTATTGAAGTGTTTTAATCAGTTTTTTTTGAAGATATAAATGGATTTAGCACAGTCAAAAATCCATATGAAACCAGCTAAATTGTGTTTTCAAAATTTGAATCAAGTAATATTTTAATCAGTGTTTTGAAGGTATAAATGGATTTAGCAGAATCAAAAATAGCTGAATACCTCAAATCTGTAAGTTAAATTTGAATAAAGTAATGTTTTAATCAGTGTTTTGAAAATATAAATGAAAGTCAAAAACCCCTAGGTACCTAAAACCCGTATGTTAGACAGCTATAACAACGATTTTACAAAATTTCTACCTGATTTTCTGAAAATCCTACCAAATAAATCATCTTATTCAAATAAAAATCGTCACAGTTTTAGACTAAGGTTCTTTATGGAAATTTAATTGATGTAAAGGGAAACCACAGTTTCAGAGTAGGGTTCTTTATGGAAATTTAATTGATGTAAAGGGAAACCATTTTGTTGGCTCAGCTCCGCTCTTTGTGGATTCACATGAATAAAAGAAACAAAACAGTTTCTTTCTTTATCATTTTTAATGGCTACACCAGAGTAATACTAAATCAAAATCACTGAATAGAATGAATAGCAATTAAATATAAAATACTAAAAGCAGAACATAGATTTTCTTCAATATAGAATGAAACAAAGAGGGCTTATGACACACCAAAAGAACCTGCATATATACATAGAGATAGTCAGACAATACAAGATACCGATATCCATTATTAATGGATATCTAAGTGTCCAAGAAAACGAAGAAAAATACTTTGTTCCCAAAATACATCCATTTGAATCAAATCTATACCTTCTATGTACCTCTATCATTTGGGTCATTCTGCTCTTCTATCAGTAGATCAGAAGAAACTTTATAATTACACCAAAGCAAGCTTTTTCCATGAAGTTACTAAATCCGAATTTAAAAGCATTAATATTTTAGGTCATGCAAAAGCTGGGAACCAAATAAATATGCACATAGAAGCTAATTCACCATATAATTAAATCATCCCGGTCAAAGGGCAAACTGCAAAATGTCTCTTTAGCAAAGCACAGAGAAATTCTAGCGGAGCAGACAAAAATATATATCGATTCCACAACAAATTACGAAATCACAAAAACCCTAACCATAAGAGCTCTCTGCACGTTGTACGGTAACAAAAAAATGGTAAATACTTAAAGAGAGACATTATGAGCGTCGTTGATAAAGTTAACGATAGGACGAAAGGACAGAAAACACAGTTAGGCATATTCAAAGACAGAAAACACAGCTGAACATATTCATTGCCCCTTCTGCAAATATTTATAGATAAACCAATACAATATAGTTGGTTGTAGTGCTCAAACAGCTAGCCATCAAACATAACTGTTTATATTTACTAATGGAATTGATCAAAATAGTGAACCAAAATAGAGAAGGACTAAATCAACTACTACTCAACTAATTAATGAACCGATAATAATGACTGGTAAGATTACATCCACGAACAGTCGTCCCACGAGGAATCAGAAGAAAAGGAGGACACAGCATCGTCCCAGTCATCAGGAAAAGAGGGGGCCGCAGCATGGTCAGTCTGATCATCAGAATCACTCGGGTGGGTTACGAGGCCATCGAGCAATCTGCCGTCATCCACATTTTCCGCGGGAAACAACTGAGTCTTCTTAACCCGGAACGTGATAGAGAGGTTACGAGCTTCCGCGTCGTCGCTTCGTCGCAATGATCTAATAGCCGCCGCCCTTGTTTTCTTCATTCTCTCCTTCAGAGGCAACCCTTTGCTGGTAGCGATGTCACGAAGTCCCGGCTCCTCGCCCTGAGTCTCGTACCCTGAAATGAGCTTCCGAATGGCAGCGGCGTAGGCTTGGTCCTCCGAATAATATACTCCCTCGACTATGGAATACATTCGCGTGTCGTCACTGTCAAATCCACAGTTGACATAACCCTCGCTCTTCATCAACACATACACGGCGGTTGGCGCAGGTGCTGCAGGCGCCGGAAGAGGTGGTGGAGCCGCTGCTTTCCTTTTCTTTCCTGCGGCAGAAGATTCATTACGTGGAGGGGCATTCTTTCTAGCGGCGGCGTATGGCAGTGGGAGCTTTGAGGAGACGGAGGATTTGTCTTCTTTTCTTGGCGCCATTCCAAGCGATGACTGCCGCCTGCAGGTAACCCTAAACGGGAAGAGAACAGTCTCTGGACAGTCTTCAATTATAACATTAAGGATATATATGGGCGAAGACGGGGAAACTTCACGAAGAAGCTTCAAACCCTTCACGATCGCCATTAAACCGCCTTGTAACACGTGGACCGACAGCGTGTCTATTTGGACCACGTCTTTTCTCAAGAGTAAGTTTATTTAATAGAATCAGTTGTCAAAATTGAAGAGTTCTCCTCGTCTTTTTTGAAAGAGTAAATCTAGTGAACAGTCAGTCGTCAAAATTGTAAGGGTTCCCCGGTTCAAGCCGGGGATATCGGTAATGTTTTCAACAACTCATCACTCTGGTTAGTTCTAGGTCATGGTTACCTATCTAATGGTTATTGAGAGTCGAATGGTGATCAAGGAGTTAACACCAATAGTTTACTATTAGATTAAAATTAAAAAAATCTAATCATTTTTCATTAAAATTTTAAATATAATTATTGTGGAAATCTTACTCATTATTGTAGTGAATGTGGAAAGTGTTTCCAAAAGTTTCGGTAATTATGTTTTATTTTATAATTTTTTATTAAAAAATAATAATCATAATAATAATAATAATTAAGTTTAGTGGATTACTTTACATGAATAATTGTTATGATGATGATGATGATTGCCTTTAATGTTCATTAAGACCAATCTAGGTCTATCATACCTTAAGAAGATAGAGATTATTTAGTTTTCTTTAAAATATGATTTCTATACTCAAAAAGCTTATAGAGGAGTGTCCCTAGCTAGCTATAGTTTTGGGGTTCTAGAAGGTTAGAAAGGTTAGTGCCACAACAAAGATTTTGAAACCGAGATCTAATGTGAGTAAAATCCGAGCATTCTAAGAGAAAGTGATTTTCATCTTTCACGCTAAGCATAGATGGAAAATTCTTTTAGCCCAACGCTTTTTAGGGGTTGTCCAATGCCCAGTTTCATTATGAAGCTCATGAGAGTTCGTTCTAATCTTAGCAATATTAATTTTTTTCTTTGAGCTTGTTAAGATAGAAAGATAGTTTTGATCCTCAAGATTAGGGTTAATGATCTCTTTGTAATACCAAAGTTTTCTTTTTATCTCTAACTCTTCTTTGCACCACATTTTCTCTTTGAAGGTAGAACTAATAATGTTATTAATGTTATCAATATTTTGTAGAGTGGTAGTTTCATTAATTATCCAATAATTTAACCAATTCGTGGTATATTTAAGCCATCCCCGCTTGAGGCGAAAGTGCTTTTGGCTGGAGTTAAGAGCAATTTTAGGAAGTCGGTCGTCTCCTATGTTGTTTAATTTGTTCTTGTACATTAAGTATCTAATCATAGCCATGCTTTCAATGGGGGAGAGCCCCGCTTCTAAGAGGAGAATAGGATAGGGAGTGTTGCTCTTAATTTTAAGATTATAAGTAATAAATCGTTTCTTGATTTGCTCAATTCTTCTCCGAGACTCTCCGGAAATGTTGCATCCCCAAGCTTCACAACCATATAAAATAACAGGAATGATGGGCGTTTTAAAGATGAATTTCTTTTTGTCTCACATCACAAGCTTTGTCGATTTACAGTTGTTTTCAAGGCCGAAGTAGGATTTCCACCCTCCATTTATCCTCTTCTTAATGCTATAGTTCTAGTTGAGCTTGTGATGAAAGTCAATTCCTAAGTACTTGTAGAAGGTTACTTCCTCTAAGATTCTATTGTCATAAGTACCTTTATTGGACTTGATAATCATGACTTTTGTTTTGTCAGTGTTAATGATTATGCCCATATTAGTACAAAAACCTTTGAGAATTCGTAATTACTTCTCAAGATCATAAGGGCACCTTGCCATAAGAACGATATCATCAACATAGAGAAGTAGCATGATAACTATCCCTGCCAAGGTCGTGCCTGCACAACCTGCCTCTTCTAAGCATTCTTCAAGCTTATCGATGTAAATGCCAAAAAGGTTAGGGAAAGGGGGCACCCTTGCTTAACTCCAATATTACAATTAATATCTTGCGGCCATCCTTTAGTGTTTTTTAATTTTGCAATGACATTCTCATATAACCTTATAGTTGCAGCCCTCAACTCGAGAGGAACTTTTAGCTCTTCTAATCTATTCTGAAGGTTATATCTAGGCACCGTATCAAAAGCCTTCAGAAAGTCCATGAAACAACAAAAAATGTTGGATTTATTATTACGACACTCTTATGTGATGATTCTAAGCATGATGAGGTGGTATGTGGTTGAATGACACATTCTAAATCATGCTTGGCCTTTAGCCCTCTTTCCTTCATTTTCTAACCATATGTTAATATTCTTTTCAAGGATAATGCCATATAACTTAGCTAAGAGAGGGTTAATCATAATTGTACGATAATTAGAGGAGTTATCTTTATTTCTGCTTTTAAAGATAAGAACTATAAGGCTATGAATCCAAGGCTTAGGGAAATCATGCTTGACTGCTAAATTAAAGAGATAATGAATATAAGGGATGATGACAGGTGCTCCGATTTTTAGGATTTCTGCTTGGTAACTTTCAATGTCTTTAGCTTTTCCATTAGCTAGGTGCTTAATCCCAAAGTCAATGTCTTGTAAGGAAAATACTTACTCTGTTGTAAGGAGGTTTTGAATGTTATCCATGACATCGGAGGATTCGTAAAGCTTTTTAAGATACGAGTTCTAATCCTCCATAGAAATCTTATTATTTTCTTTAGTTTTACAAGTTAAAATTTGTTTCCAAAATTTCTTAGGAGCCATCTTAGATAAGTGTAAAAGCTTTTCATGTCTTTTATTTACATAGCAAGTCTTTTTCCTTTAAATTAGAGCTTTGTACGTACTTATCTTGTCGGCTTTCAATGACTCATCGACAACTTCTTTAATTTCTCTATGTGCATGCTTACAATCGTTATCATACCAAGGGTTGGTTCTTTTGTTATGCTTTTTGCTAGAGATTTCACAAGAAAACTTGTTAATGGCGGGGGAAAGGGAGGTAGTCAAATTATGATAGAGATCTTCGATATTGTTGTTGTTAGAAAGAGAGAACAAATTCTTCGTTAAATCATTAATAAAGCCATCTGTATTATTTCTATCAAAGATCACGTGCTTTTGGCTTTCAGAATTCTTCTCAATGAACTCATTATGTATGGTAAGAATGGGGGTTATAATTAAAGGCCTATGATCAGAGTCAGGCTCGTGGTCATTTAGGATGTCGAAATTTATTATTTCATTGTATAAATGGATATCGGATATGACATAATCAACTACACTACTTCCAAGACCATGAATGCAAGCCATCCTACCTGAATTTGGCCATTTCTTTAAGTCGTTACAGATTATGAAATCTTAAGCACTACAAAGCTTAACTAACTTAGAGACGAACAAGTTTTCGCCTAAATATTCAGACCTTCTGGTGTGTCTTCTAGCTGAAATAAGGTCTAGAAATATATCTAGATTAAAATGTATATCTTAATTTTGCTATTTTAAGAATTATTTAACAATAATTAATTAACATAATCAAATAAAATTTTAAATAAAAATTAAATTATTAAATGTATGGAGACTCTTCAAAAATATTTAATTAATAATAATTGATTCATAAATATATTGATTATAATTAATTATTTTTAATGACTAATCGTCCCATAGACATCGTTCTAGTTTGAGTGGATATAGGAATTGATCGTTGTGGTTTGAGTGGATATAGGAATTGTTGCTTAGTAATTAATTCATTTTTATGTCCCGCAGGGGATTATATATGAATCGGTCATTCATATTAACATCCCCATATATGGACACATTTTTCAATTGGTTAAAGTTGTAGTTTTTTTATATTATTTTATTAATTTCCAAACGCTGGGAGTTATTGCCGAGGGAAAAAACACATTCAAAGAATTAATTGATATAAGTATTAATTGATATTTTATGTATCGTGCTTTTTTAACAAAAGATCTTTGCTCAAAGCTAGGGTATGGGTTAAATATTTTATTTAATAATTTTTTATAAAAAAATATTATTAATAATAAGATCACTAATAAATTAAAAATAATTAAGTTTACTCATTACTGGATTAATTTAAATGATTAAATGTTATGAATTAGAATTATTAACTAGCATTTGCTCATTGAGGGGCAAAAGTGAACGCCGGTAGGAAAAGATGAAAGTTAGAAGGAACAAAAGCATAGGCACAGGTAGCGAATGTTACTGGTAGGAAAAGAGAAAAGTTTGTAATAATCTCAGAGCACAAAGACATAGGCAGTCAACCCATAACAAAAAATAATGTTAAGTTCATCAACACAGTGAGCCAACTACAATTGCTTTATTTCTTCATGTTTCTTTCTTCTCATTGAGGATTTCAAGTCCACAATAAAAACTTTACATCCTTCTCAACCATGTAAAGGCGAACAAACTTGTCACTACATGAACTAATCTTCTGAAAATTACTAATAAACCAAGGAAAGTAACTGGTTATCAATGACTCTCACCGCATCAAGGATTCACACGCCTTCTGACAATATAGATAGTTCACAACAAAGCACAATAAAAATGCAGACTTACAACACAATAGGAGTGGTGAATCTTCGTTATGCTTGCTTCAACAATGGAAGATATAGTGGGAAACCTATATATGTTTCTTTCTTCTCATTGAGGATTTCAAGTCCACAATAAAAACTGTACATGCTTCTCAACTATGTAAATGCGAACAGACCTGTCACTATATGAATTAATCTTCTGAAAATCACTAATAAACCAAGGAAAGTAATTGGTTATCAATGACTCTCACTACATCAAGGATTCACATGTCTTCTGACAATATATATAGTTCACAACAAAGCACAATAAAATGCAGACTTGCAACACAATAGGAGTGGTCGTAACTCTCAATATAAAGGTTGTATTTATTCAATGTGGAGGTAGATGAGGAGAGGTCGCTTTGCTTGGTTGCTTTGTTTTTATGAATGTAAAAGAGAGTACACAATTTACAAATCAGCTGAGATTAATATTTATATCACTACCGCTTGGGATAATCCATTATGAGCTTAGCTTGAAAAGCCATTGCCACCAATGAAACTAAAGAGTGTTGGAGGGGACCCTTCGGGTTCCTTAATTGTCATTAGTTACTTATGTAATAATATAGTTAAAGAAGAAGTTGGAGCGGGTGCAACCGCTCCAACCACATGTAAGATGTATAAATATACCTATCAAAGATGAATAAGATAGTTGAATGCATTCCGCTCATCCCTTGTCTTGATTATATCTCTGTGTATGTACTTACTCTCTGCTTGAATACAACATCTGGCGCTGTTGCCGTCTTCTTCTGGTCTGGGTGATAGCAGCAGCAGAGGGAGCCAGTTCGAACCTGCAAAAGATCGTGAGGAGAAAAAGGAGGCGTTGTTGAAGAGTTTCCTGTGTGCAAGAGAAAGAAGTTGATGGGAGCGATCAAGAAACCTGCAATAAATAGTCAGAAATGATGATGCTGCGTGATCGAATTTGAAGGAAATCGTGAAATATTCGTTGAAGAATCCCTGCAAGAATCAAAGAAATCAAAATGTTTGTCCGATCAATAATGCGTTGTCACCAAAGATGAGTAAAGACTGCCCTATGTTCTGCAAAAAGAAAAGTGAGATATCCGCAAGAAATTGAAGACTGCTCATGTGTGGACGCCTTGGCGAAAAGAAAGTTAAAGCCTGACTTCGTTTTAGTGTTTAAAGTAGTGTTGGATGAAGACTCCGACGGAGACAGTAAAGAAACCAATGAAGATCCGTTGATGTCGACAAAGAAAATGTTGATTCAAATCGTGTTATGCGGTCGCTTGGCATGAGGAAGATTTACACCAGCCTGTCGACCTCAGAATCCTTCGACGATTGCAGTCTTCCCACTATTCCATCTAAGAAGAAATGACGTGAGCACATATCTTTGCTGCTTTCCATGAGATGAAGAACCTTCAAAGATTATGTTCATGGAAACATCGTCTACAGCAGTCCACTCCACTACCGAACAAGAATAAAGCATGACCAATATGTCTTTTTAGCCGTCGAATTGAGCAATAAATTGTATCGACCAGTTCCGACTCAACAGTACCTCACCCAAAACAAGTAGAGAACGCAGCCATTCCATACAAAAGGACAAAGCACCTGCCAGTTCAGAATTTTATAAGAGAAGAGGCCGACAAATTAATGAACAAGCGTCGCCTTCGAGAGCTTGCTGCAAGAGGAAAGAGAGTCGATAAAAGATTGACTGTGCCTGACTGTTAGTGAAAGCTGACAATGGGAGAAACTGAAGCAATATGTGACGTGGATGGGTGATAGCTGTGCGATCATAAAGAATTGCAAGAATCTTTGAACACAGTCAACCACCGCTTGGACTAATTTTTCGTTGATTTTATTATCAGTGATATCAATAATTTGAATAGTGATGAAGTATAATGACCATGTTGCACATTCTATCGGCATCAACTAACACTATATCGGCATATGAAAGGCCTTATCATCCGCATATGCTAAATCATCCCACCGGCGTTTGGAAGTTATACTCTACAGGCATCGCATAAGGCACACTGTCGACGTTAAGCAACACTATTAAATCATTTTATTTTTGATCATATGTCATATTAGTAGTCGGTGGCTCAACATTCATGTTGCAAGGATCACTACATTAGTGAAGCACCATTAAAGAAAATGGCCTATCAAATGCCGCCACCTTCGTGAAGTTTAACTTGTCGGAAGGTTTTCCAAATATACAATGATGGACTTACATTTTAATGGGTTCGACTCAAACATGTCGACATCATAATGGTCGACGTCAATCTTTAAGTATATGGTTGGGTCGACAAGTTCGTTATTTTAGTCGCTGAGTCGTAAAAGTGATAACTTTGGTCAAGTCATTAACATTTTATATCTTGTAAAATATTGTCAAGTTAACATATGGTCAACATTAAGTTATGTAGTAGTTTTTTTTTGGATATAGCAAAAGTTGTCGATACTACATATTTTAAAATATGGTCGGGTTACCTTATTTGTAAAAAGTGGTCGAAACTCAAAATAGTCGAGTCATTGGTCGATATTGTAAGTGGTCGAGTCTTTTTATGAAGTTGATGGTCGAGATTCGACCTTTTTGTATTATAATTTTGTAATTCAGTCGGTTTCTAGCCGACTCAATAAATCATGTCGAGTCAAGTAAGTCATGTCGAGTCGAGCCAAGTTGACCAATATCAGTCGGTATCGATGACGAGCAGTAGCGACACATTCGAAACTTGCAGGAAGCCTCGTGACAGCTGAGTCTACGAAAAGCATGTACTCAAGCAGAAGGCATCTATACCACACAGAGAAAGCACTTCACATTTAATAATGACAAAAGAACACTTAAATTGATCAAGCCCCCCGGTACTGACACACATAAACATTTATTCAATGTCATTTCAGACGTTTTTCAGGCAGTTGGTGAGTTGGTGCAATGGCAAAGCGTGGAAGCCCAGATGCTCCTAGACCGTGGAAGAGAATCTGACAGGAAGGTGAAAGGGGTAAGCGGTTCGATTGGCCACTACCAGACTGTTGGCAGAGACTAAAGGAATCACAGTTTATGGCTGTTCATGTTTTCTGCGGGACGAAGAAAGATTTTGAGGTGGAAGAGATGTTGGAGGGGACCCTTCGGGTTCCTTAATTGTCATTAGTTACTTATGTAATAGTATAGTTAAAGAAGCAGTTGGAGCGGGTGAAACCGTTCCAACCACATGTAAGATGTATAAATATACCTATCAAAGATGAATAAGATAGCTGCATGCATTCCGCTCATCCCTTGTCTTGATTATATCTCTGTGTATGTACTTACTCTCTGCTTGAATACAAAAAAGAGCATTGAACTAAAAAAGTAGTAAAATATAGCACTGTTACAAAAATATGAATAAGAATTTAGGTTTTTTAGAGAAAAGGAATCCCAATAATATCCATTGAAAAGTACACATTACATATAAACATTTCTGCAATAGTTTCTCAAGAAGGGAAATTTGTTTTCATTGACATGAAATGTTTGATATTGTAGATTTGTTGAAAGAGTGTTTTTTGACAGTTTGAGACTTGCATGCTTGTGCCCAGAATAGTTCCATGAGTGATTCCTTATCTATCAACAACTTATCTACTTGAGTCTTTAATTCATTGGCTTTGTTGTATGGTGAATAATTTGATAGGATGTGGTATGGCAGTATAATGCTTTGTCATGTTATTTAGGAATATTGTTTAATAATGCTAGCAATAGCACTTTGAATGAAATTTTGGCTTTCGAATGACATTAAAGTGATCACATTGATTTATAAGTTTGACTTGAAATCGCTTTAATTTAATGATTTTAAATTATTTTTGATTGGCTATGTCATGATGATCAAAATCCACAAACATTTAAGAAGACTGAAATCTACTTCTTTATCATTAAAATTACTTTTGATTGGTTATGTCATTAATTGGTTATGTCATTAAGATCAAAATCCACAAACATTTAAGAAGACTGAAATCTACTTCTTTTTCTGTAGAATAGTAATAGTTTGAAATGTTCAAAAGTATTAAAATATGCTTGACTTAATCCTAATTATTATAAAAAAAATCATGCTTTGAAATTTCCAAAAATGATCTCCCAACATGTATAATCGACCACTCGTTTCCACACAAATGCCACACTCTCGTCGTTCTGAGGCAGTTGGCATACCTTATACTCACTCTTTCTTCAGCGAAGTGCAACAAAGGAGGGGCATCAAGCAGCTAATTCATGTAGAATTGGACCCTATCCTCAGGACAATGAATAAAAGAGTGCAAGTGTAAGCCATTGGGACATTTATTTTTATTAGAGATTTTAAGAGATTTATGATATCAATAACTAAAAAATGCACATCAACAACAATTTGATGTTTTTTTTATATTTTAATGATGTTTCGGTTTGTAGTATACTAATTTATTGGTAGTATATACTAATTTATAGCTATAAATGACGGTGTATGCACCAAAAAATCATTAATCTGAAGAATGAAATTTTGTCAACAAAATAATAATTTAGATAAACAATATTATTAAATTGGTTTATACAATATATTTGTATACATTTATTTATTCTTCCATTAAAGAAGAGTGACAGCATAGTATTAGGTGATACTCTTGAAAATTGGACATTTTCTTTATCATAAATAATAATTATTTGACTGAGCAATATCAATATAAAATATAAAATGCATTTATCCAATCAAGGTGAGATAGGAATTGGCAGGCACGAGTTGGAAGATGATTTTCCTGTGCAAATGAAAAACTTGGACCATCACGTAGGTTAGAAGGTTTATTTGTTATTTGGACCATCAATTAGTCTGCAAGGTTTATTGCTAAGCCGGAATGTTCTAATTTGTTCCTAATGATTATTTGCAAATGCGAGCCTATTTAATGTTCTATTTGGTAGAATCCCGTGCATTTATAACTGGAAATCAAACTCGTCGGGAGTCACATTAGAAGATGGAACTTGTGTTTCCCACTTAAGATGGATGGCAGATGACTTGAATTTCTCATCTTCATTTGCCCCTTGAGGGACTCTAGTATTGAATGGTTACATAAAAATATTGAACTAAGACACCAATTGAAGCAAGGCATTAATTAATATGGGATTGGATGGATTTTTGCATCATATAAGCATAAACTTTCATATCCATAACACTAATAACGAGGAAATATCCAAGGAACAATTCCATATCCATATAAGTCACTATGGTGAGTGCCTCAACATATAAACTTGAACTCGTCTTTGGGGGGTTTGCTCCTTGGTTTTATCATTCGCTGCATTGAAAGGAAATTCCCATGCACATGGAACTTCCTACATCGAAAGGGTATATGTGCATAATCGATTGGTTGAATCCATTGTGAATCTTGGTGGCTTAGGCATATTACTTCCAACAAGGCTCGAGAGATGTGCATATATATGTAAATATAAGCATATGTAGTGTATCTACCTAAGTTCGTGGCATCTAAGGCCTTGAAAAATATTCCCCGAGTTTTACCTATGCCTACCAGGGTGTCATTTTCCCAGTACTCTAAAGGAAACGAGTCAAGCTTGACTAAGAACAACGCATAAGTAATGTCTTCTTTTTCAGGGTAAATTGTTTCAACCTAGTTTTTCAATATAATCCAGTTGAGTTGAAGAAGTATGAGTCATTATCAAAAGTTGAATTTTTGTCTTCCATATTTTAAAAAATTACAGTGAGAATCCCTTAGATCTAAGGCAGAGGTTATAATGCCCTCTGGGTTTCCATCTGGTATTGTTCTATCCCACAAGGGATCATTCCGAAGGCCATAGGCCCAATTTTTTTTCTATTAGAGCATAATCCTTCATATATTGAATATTTTGGCTTAGATAGGTGGAAGTGATTTCATACCTTGGTACTATCGATGTTTTTGGTATGCACTTTCCTAGTCCTATGGTGGCTTTCCTATGATGAGAAGCTCTGAATTCCTTCATCATCGACTCTTTCCCATTGAGTATATTTCCTGCACCTACCACTCCTTCAATTAGTTGTGTCTGTTGGTTGTTTACCTCTTGTTGACAATTCAATTTTTCACCAGTTAAGGAGAGAAGCTATCTAGAAGCAACAACATCTCTAAAGGAGAGGGGCAGATCCATCCCTTTAATTGATTCCATGGCGATCACAACTTTGCCTACCTAAAAGGCATCAAAATAGAAACCCTAATCGCAAATCAAAACCCTAGCAAAGCATAACAATTGTTCACCTGACAAGAGCATTACTCGATTATGCTATGTAATTTTAATTCTTATGTTTAGTCTATATCCAATATTATGTTTTCACTATAAATCATTGTCAATGTTCATGTTTAAGATACAATGATTTTCATGGATACTAAACCATCAAGGGGTGGGAATAATGAAATCTATATATCCTTTCCAAGGCAAGGAAACACCCCATTTCAACAATACTTGAAGTATTGGAATTATCATAGAAGCTATAGCATTTGTTTCTAGTTTTGATGTGATTTTTTATTTCCTGTTTAGTGACACCCATTATTTTCCAACTCGTAATATTATATAAAATATTTTTCAAACTTTACCTTAGTTGGAAACCTTCAAATATATGTTTAATAAATTTCTAGCTAAATGTATTGATGATTGTCACTTAGTGCATTTTTTAAATGATCCATTTCACTTATAATGAACTCTTGAAAGCAAATATTTAAATAAATATGCAATGGTGGTGATTTCAAGTCCTTTTTACACATGAAATCACTACAGGGAATAATTTTTAATTGATGCAAGTGGATTTTTGAAATTAAGAAAATTTCATTGCCTTTGATGCTTACGGAAGTAGAACAATTGTGAAGATCTCATCTAGATGTTTCCGTCTATGTTTGAATTTTCTCATTTGGACTCCGTATGCAAAAGTTATGCAGTTCTGATGTTTTCTCTCAATAGGAAAAAATTTGGCAAGAGTGCCACGTTGCACCATTGAAAGGGTGAAACGTGGCAGTCGTACATGTCGCTGATGTGGAAGTACCTCAAGATGACATGTGGCATATAGTTTGTTGAGATGTAAAATCTTACAGCTGAGTTGGAATATGACATCATTCGCATGTTGACTAATCCAACAAGGCCACATGGCAATTCGATTGGCCTTTGATAGGTTCTCCTTACCAAGGAAAAATTGGAAGTCGCAGGAATTGAACCCACAACCTATTGTTCACAAGCCACACACCCTTTCTGGCCCACCTACGGTTTAGTTCTTACCATGATATGGCACAACTTCTATTTGAAGTTTGTTGGAGTTGCATTTGGTGGTTAAAAGGGGCCAAGGGCTTAACCCTTGACCCTAAACCGTGCCATATGGTTTTGGAGCAGTTAGGATGATATATCCATTTTATGACTTGGCAAGGAAATTGGTTATGGTGTTGAACATGTTTGGGGCTCGATCTTGGTGGAAGCACTATCTTTGGCGCTAGATTCAACAAATATTCGCCATTTGAATCATGTACATTAAAATGAATTTGGCGGTTGGCCACATTTAGTGGACGTTGAAACAACACTTCCGATGGGGTTGATCCCATGGTTATAGACCATATGTTATATTTGATGGCGATTTTCACGGTTGGCCACACTTAGAACCATTTGGTTGTTTCTTACCGAGTATGCCAAAGTTTGATGGATGTTGGAACAATATACCATGGTGGTGGTTTTCAATGGACTTATTTAGGCCATGGTTATGTTTGTTTCCATGAGAAGTGGGGGTGGTTAGGACCACCATGGTGCTATATAAGCACGCTTACCAAGAGCCAACTCAACATGGAAGACAAGTCACAATGTAAGACACAGGTATACGAGCAAAGTCATTCAAGGCGAAGTCACAGACAAGTCACTTGCAAAGCCGAAGCATTTGACACCAAGGAAAATCCATGTGGATTGAATAATAAAGGCTGAGGATCAAGGGTCCAAGCGCACCATGGAGATGGGTCGACAACTTGGATAAAGTATTGATATGCTTTGAAATCATGTGTCCCTTTTTAATTCCTTTTAGATGGATATTTTATAGTTCTAAACTATTGGTAACCCATTATATTATAGTGCTTTATTTAATGGGCTCTCCATTATAGTTTTCTTGATATATAAAACTATTGAAGCCTAGCACTTTTAAAGGATGCCAGATATATATATTTTTTGTAATGGTTTCCATATAATTATTAATGGTAACCAAGGGAAATAAGCATTTGCATTTATATGGTAGAGTGAAACCATAGATTCCACCACTTATGCATGGTTTATGGCATTGTAAGAAAGATAAATTTTTGGGAATTTTCATGTGCACTTGACTATAGCATCTTCCACCAAGTGCTTGTATTCGAAATTTTGACTTATCCATGTGCACACATGTTGTAGTGGTTTTGAGACCATAGATTCTACCACTCGTGCACATTTATTGTGACTTGTGAGAGGCATTGTAGCCACTTATTTGTGAGAGGCATTGTTTTCTTAAAGCCTATTTGGAAACTTTGTAAACATGTCCAAGTTTCATAATCTCTTTGGGACATGAGGAAGCCACTTATGCGTCATCATTGGGGACTCCATCTGCCCTATAGAGAAGGCACTGATCTTTAAGCAATTCGCCCTCCTAGGGTTTTGAGCATTTTCTTGTTCTGGGGCTTTTTCTTTTTGCCGTGGAATTAGACACTCTCATATCTCTCATCAAGCAAGTAATCTAAGGTGTTAGTAAATCTCTATCTTCGTCTAAATCATTATCTTGGGCATCTTTAAGTTTTCCCATTCAAATCCCCCAGAGTAGTGACTTAGTCATTTTTCACCTAGCACCTTCATCCTAGATCTTGTGCATCATTATGCAACCATCAAAATAATATATTTGGGTTATCTTTTCATTCCTTAAAGCCTCACAATCCAAAATCATTCATCGGTGGCTATCCCTCATTGGTCTAGGGTTTCATCAATTATACACCTTACATATTCTATAGTTGTAGTTTGATCCAGTGTATTACCTTTAGGTCTTTCCTTCTAGGTTAGATCTGGGTCTCCCCCTTTGTCACTTGATCCTAAGTGGCATAAAGCGAAGAGAATCTTGACTGGCGTGACATCCGATCCATTCCGGGGAGAATCTTAGGTCACCTCTTTAGTTTCCTTGCTCCTCTACCATCCCGAATAGGATTCATCTCAAAGGGTCAACTACAAGTTGCATGATAATAGGATCCAACCAGATTGGTCCTTTTTCTCTTGAGTTATGGAGTCTCGTGTGAAGATAGAGTCTGAAGGTGAAATGATGAAAAACTTAGCAGGAGATTGCAAAAAATAAGCCCTACTAATTAAACTCAATCAGAATTTATATCGATATTGGATGGAAGTAATTTAATCCAATGAAGTTTTCAGCACAACCAAAAACATATCATGAACCATGTAATTAGACATAAGTTATAACCAACAATATTATTATTCAAAGATTCATAACAGAATAGTCGTATGACAATGATTACAGTACATCATGTCTTGCATAATATAACAAGGGGCAGCATGAGCCACACTACTGAATTCCACCAAATCAAACTCCTGGTGAATAGCCAAAATCCACACAAAAGATAGAGTCAAGCCAGTACACAAAAGACCTCTGGTTGCAACATTGATATAATATCCCAATCTATAGAGTAGAAAGTAGATGGAAGGCATGATGACATCAAATAATCCCCTAATCTCCCAGGATCGAAGCACTCTAAGCCTAGGGATCTAATCTACAAGAATACAACCCCTTTCTCTTCTTCATCCTCTATTTAAATAGAAGATAAACGGATTGATTATTCCTAACTGTGTAAAAAATGATTAATACCATTACCATAAAGTTGGTATTACAAATATTCAATGTTGGTCTTTGACAAACTCATGGACGATCATTCAACCATAATCAATCTACAACCTTTGAAAATAGCTCCAACGGTAATTTGAGTCAACTATGATCATCCCTTCAATGCATTTAACTCAAAAATATAGCCTCGACGCAAAGTTGGTGTTACAACAAGGTGATCATCCCAACCATCATTTGTGTTACAACAAGGTGGACTTTATGCATCATCATATACATTTTCTTAATGCTTATGAAATCTAATGTGCAGAAATGTGTGTCCTTCCTGCCAGAATTTCACAACCAGCATTCCTCCCCTTGGGAGGTGGAGAAGATTCTCCTAATGTGTGTCAAATGGACATAGCAACCAGCATTCCTCCCCTTGGTAGCTAGAGAAGATTCTCCTAACCATGCACTCTAACATCCGTTGATTCTCAGGATCCACCTGTTGAGCAAGCCAATCCTTCCACCTTTAAGAAATGAGTAAAATATGGCCTACATATATGAATTGAATGTGTGATACAAGGAATGTAATAGCATCCCTATTGAATTGGCATCATAGGAACACACACGCAACATAAACTCTGCTACCACATAGTTTGCATTCTACTTAACTGCGCATTATGCTATGAATCTCCAAGCTAAGGATGGATTTAGATGTATACAAAAGTCTAACTCTTTTAATTATATTCCTGAGAAAATATAAAAGTATAAAACCATACTAGGAGCTATCAATGGAAAGGTAGATATGGAGGTGATTGCATCTAAACCTGAGCTTGGTTTGCACCTCAGGTTGTTAAGCTAGAAAATGAATACTTAAATAATGTACAACACTTGAAGTTGTCAATGTAAATATGGGGTGGGAGTGATTCCATCTGAAATGGAGTTTGATATGCACCTCATGTTGTTTTTTGAAAATGAATATCTAAGGTGCTCTACACCCTAGGGTGAGGCTGAGTCATTCTTAAAGTGGGGAGCTTGAATAAGTGGAGGAGCATTATCTAGACATGTCCTTATATCCACTTACTCACTTGACGAATTAGGTAAGTGGAATACAAGGAAATATTTGTCTAACGCTGTAACTAACAAACTCATTTCCAGACATCTAATTACCTTTCCATAGCTAGGAAGATAATAAGAAGAAAACTACATATATTGTGTGTATTTTTATTTCCATAAAGCCAAGTGCAAGACCTCAGAAAGATTTGAAGTTTGCCCTTCAAGTTGTTGGATCTCAATCCCTAATAAATTAAAAATATATTATATTTAAATGCCCATAAACCTTGCAATAATATTGATATGTTTATTTTTGTTTTCTTATGATAGAAAATAAAATACAAAATTATTATTTTTATACTTAAAAACAAATCTCAAGATATCTTATGCTCAAATATCAACTTTGGATTCTCATACTTGGGGAAGCAATAGATAAAAAATAAATAAATGAAAGTGATTTAAAAAAAATTTAAGTATATAAGGGATCGACCAAGATATGGCATATCTACCACTTTTGTACATACCCGACCTCACATATCAACTTCAACCAAAAAGCATTACAACTTGTATATGTCGAACTTCGACTAAAAACATCAACCGACCATTTTTTTAAAATTTTCGACCATATGAAGAATCGACCATAATATAACTTTACATGACGGTCGACCACTTTTTAGAAATAACGTTGGCTCGACCAAGAGGTGGTCCACCACACTTTACCATCGACTCAACAAATTTATGATATTAACCATGTCAAATATTCTAAAACGTCATGCATTTAGCACTCTATAACTCGCATCAATTTGTTAAATATACCATCTTGTCAACCAAACTTTGCAGCATGAGAAGACAGATGATCATAGATGTGCAACGATATTCAATAATCAAATGCATCTATCATCAACATTTACATTATTTGATGACGCACATTTGGAGTCAGGCTTGACTATCTTGGTCGGGGTCTAAATCGACTGTCTCTATCAGAGTCTCACCCATCCACCAGTCGAAGTATGGTGTTGTTAGATAGTCGGTTCTGGCTGACAATGAATCCATGACCAACACCCATCATCCATTCTCGACCATACCTATCGGATGCTCCAATTTCCAAGTCGACCGTCTACAGGATTTGCTTGCACATTCAAGTGCTCTTTCCAACCGACCATACTCATCTCTCTTACCAGTCGACCACTCTCATTTTTCTTGATGGAAATAGTCTCTCCTGAAATGAGGTCTTCCGACAACAATAATTGTAGATTTGTCGATGAGTATGCTGGAATTTGATGGTCAGCTTCGATAGTCGTGATAGGTGAAGAACGACTCTCTTCTATCTTCAGTGCTGACTATATTCTAATGGTCTCCTCCGGCGGTGAATCCTCTTGTACTTTGAATGGTCAAATAGAGGCATAATCGACAGGTTCCTTTAGTAAAGATGGTAATCTTTCCCATATGTCAACAAGCAGAATTTCTCCCAGACTTAAGCATTTGGTCTTCGACATTGCTTGATGTGCGACGTCTTCTCTGGGGTAAAGCAGTCTTCTTTGATTGATAGTATTTCTATCCACAGAGAGCTACTCCAAGCAACACTATATTCTTCTGTGGACTGGAATATTCATACCATATGAACAATGAATCCTCGCTGGTAGTTACGGTTCACAAAAAAATGCCATATCAACCAGGAATTCTAAATCGGTGGACTCAATTTCCCATAAAATAAGCACACCATTTTCCAGCGATTTAAGTATTTTTCTTCCACGGGCAGCAATATTCAGCAACGTCGATGCTTTTTCTAGAAACCCAGCTCAAAGAAACGCCTTTCGATTGCTTATCCATATTGATCGTCGATGGGATATTTTCTCTAAATGATATGCTTTCAATTGTCTTTCCTATTCGACCATTTTGATAGCCCGTGTCAAACAACCTGTCATCAAGTCTGACCATATTATTGACTGGATGTTGATCAACGGAGACCTGATGTTATCAGTCAGAACTTAGTGATTTTGAAATTCTGGTAATGTTTTGAATATTCAAATCATTGACCACCAAGTTTGCTGACTATTGACTGGTTGCTTGACGTAACTATCTGCATTTATCTGTGTTATGCTTCTACATGTTCTTGTCGACATTGGCATTGTCTCGGAAAACTGATCATTCATAGCCACTGGTTGTCCATATCAAAGATATTAAGACATTTGATTTTATACCGACCAAGCCTATATTGTTTGAGGGAGACAGCCTGTCGAGCAAGCTTTCCATGTGACAAGTGACACCATAATCAATCTATGGGTCTCGCTGCTCTGCTATATGACCTGCGTATTATTGCTTGCAAGGGGATATCAAATGATGCAACCAGTCGGATGGCTTGGGAAAAAAAAAGAACTGTGTTTGAAAATGGAGGACTGTGCCAAAGCAATCGGCGTCCGACCACTTTAGTCGATACACAACATTTGCAATGTTAAAGATATTAAATGACTTTTATCCATGGCCTGAAGCACCGGAGAATACGCCAACTTTACAACTTGTTGACCTCAAGTCTGTGTTATGCACTAAATCCGACCAGCATTTATATCAACCAATGAAATTTTTCGACTTTCTTTCTTCTACCATGTTGATTGCCGACTAAGAATATATTCGAAGTTTTATTATGAGTCGAACATCCAGCCAGTCGACCTTATCAGCATCGACCGACCGCATCGACCTATAAACATATGTGGAAGCCGACCGACTGTTTATTTGTGTGTTCAGTCGATCGACAGTTCGACCAAAGCAAGCTTCCGACTGGCAATCGACTATCTTCGACCAAAAGCACGCGGCGACTACACCATGCCGACTGCAACATTCCAAGAACCTGTTCGAGGAGCAAGTAAAGAAACCTGCAAAAAGAAAGGCATATGCTCTTCAAAATAGAGCAAGTCGGCTCTTGCCTTCAACCAGGCAAGCATGTGTCGACGGTCGACATGACCAACCTTACCATCATGCCAACGGTCAACAGGTATATATAAACACAAATATTTTTCTTGGAACAAAATTATAACTCCATACCTTGTAAAACAAGTCGTCGGGCAGTTTGCTAGTAGTGAGAATATCTTGGCCAGAGTCGGCGATCAATGCTCCAAGGTTTCTATATTCAACAATGTTGAATTGGCAGTCTACTGAATGGTCACAAAGGGGGGAAGTCACTTCTTCATGGCAGCCAACTCCCTCATCACGCGTTTCTCGACGACTAGCTTCTTCTCATAAAGGTGGCTCTCGCGAGGCCTCTTGCACAGTACCCTACATAATTTTCTCTTTTTGATGGCCACATATATGGCTATTCTTCACCTCGCGGATATCCGATTCAACAAGTTTCAACTCGACCAACCCCGACAGGTTTCGGTTCGACATGTTTCGAGTTCGGCACACATACAACATTTCGACGGATTCGACAACCTTCGACAGTTTCGTGACATCGACCTTCTGCGTCAAATGTTGTTGGGATGTTCGAGTTAGAAGAGCTGCCAGCAGTGACAAATGCAAGACTAGTACCATGTGACGTGAAGGTGGAAAACATAATTCCTTACTCGTCTATTCAGAACAACGAATTTCGCTTTTCGAGTCTCCAAACCAACTGAAAACCTGGAAGCCAGACTTTGGACAAAGTTTTGTGTATTCAAATTTTAGAGGAATTGTTGTGTGGTGACTCCGTGTTTGATGCTGAAATTCCAATGGCTCCAATGGTTCCAATGGCCTGTCGGAGCTTCTGTTTAGTATAATTGATTTGGCATGCCGAGAATTTACAGAATCACGTCGTGGTAATGAAGCATTTTCAAACTATTTGCAGGTAACGTTAATTCGAAAAATTTATGTTTCCGTTAATAAATTCTCCAGCAAAAGCACCATCCACGTGGCAGGATTCCATTCGCTCTATGAGCGAGGAATCTAACCGACGTGGAAGGTTACGCTTCTCGTTAGTGAATGCCTACGACATAAATATTATATCTAGATTTAAATATATATTTTTATTTTTTTATTTTTTTATATATAAAATTAAAAATTATTTAATAATAATTACTTAATATAATTAAACAAAATTTTAAATGAAAGTTTAAATTACTTATTCTAAATTAATTAAATATATGGAGACTCTTCAAAAATATTTAATTCATAATAATTAATTCATAAAATTATTGATTATAATTATTATTCTTTAATAACTAATAGTTGCATATAAATCGTTCCTTTTTTAATGGAAACATTGCTTAGTAAAAACGTGGGAGTTTTTTTTTTGTTCAACGTAAAAAACGCTGGAGTTTTTACCGAGGGAAAAAATGCATTCAAAGAATAATTAATATTAATTGACATAAGTATTAATTGATAGTTTATGTATCACGTTTTTTAACAAAAGATCTTTGCTCAAAGCTACGGTATGGGTTAATGGTTATAGCCATTAAGAATTAAAGGGGCATATTGTTAGGTTCATTTCTAAGGGCCAATGGGCATACAAAGTTAGAGAGTATGGTTTTGAACTTTTGGTGCTAGGGGTTAGTTGTTACATTTTAGGGGTATAACGGTATATGGTTATAGTTATAGGAGTTATATGGGATATGTGTTTTACGGGTTGGAGGTTAGAGGGTTTAGTGATTATTGTTATGGGTTAAGTTTGTAGGAAAGAGGTTATATGTTAATTGATGTTGGTGGTTGTAGGTGTTGAGGGAACGAAAAATTTTAGCCAAACATTATATGTTTGGAAATTTAAGAATTAATAATATTCATCAAAGCTTAGTGGTATTTGATGGATATGAGTTAGTTTTCTATTTAGGTGTTCGGCATAAGGGAAGAGTATCGAGGTACTCTATGTTCGGGTACATAGGGTACTACCATAGGACCGAACACCAAGAGCAACCACTTCACACAAACAGATAACAGATCAACACACCGATGTTTTGACGTGGTTTAAACCCTCTTGAGGGAAACACTCCACGGCCCCGGCCAAATAGCTTCTACAGGACAATTTATTATGCAAAGAAAGAAAGTTACAAATGAGCTTCTCATAATCGATCAACTAAACAATGACCCTCCATCCTCTTTAAATAGAGATCATGGACCAATCGGGTGTTAAGCCACGGATCAAGGTTAGGTTTGATCTAAGAGAAGTTGAGCCATCGGATCACTCTATGTCGGGAACATATCGTGACCGTCGGATTAAGTATTTACAAATGCATACTAAAGAAACACACTATCCCTAACGGATATATTACACAAGTTGATCTTAACTAACTCCTAAGTGTCTAAATATCCTGACATCCCCCCTTAAGAACAACTTGGGATAGGATTGAAGGATTTACAAAAGTGACATTATTAGGAGAAGGAAGGAGGCATTAGAGCCTATCCCCCCTTAATGACAAGTTCCTGAACTCCTAACATAGATCGAAGTTTAGAAAACTTCGCTTCTGTAAGAGACTTGGTGAAGATGTCTGCAACTTGATCATCTGTAGGGCAAAAGAGCACTTCAAGAACATGATCATGAACAAGATTTCTGATGAAGTGCATATGTAGCTCAATGTGTTTGCTGCGTTGATGTAGAACTGGATCTTTGGCAAGATTGATGGCACTTTGATTGTCGCACCAAAGTGGAGTAGGCTGCTGCTGCTCGAATACAAACTCTGAAAGGATCTGTCGAAGCCATAAAGCTTCCTGACTGGCATTAACTGCTGCTCGATATTCTGCCTCTGCTGAAGAAAGAGCAAGAGCTTGTTGTTTCTTACAAGCCCAAGTAATAGGTCCAGATCCCAGACTGAAAACATAACCTGCAGTAGAATTTCGATCATCAGGATCGCCGTCCCAATCTGAATCAGTGAAACCAACCAACAAAGGTTTCCCCCCTGTACTGTAATGAATCCCAAACTGAACTGTACCTCGAATATATCGAAGTATTCTTTTAGCTGTTTTCCAGTGACTTTCATGAGGTGTCTGCATATAACGGGCAACACGACCAACGACAAAGGAAAGGTCAGGACGGGAATGAGTCAAGTATAAGAGACCACCAACAAGCTGACGATACAAGGTGTCATCGACTTCAGGTGAAGTACAAGTCGCAGAAAGTTTGACTCTAGACTGGAAGGGAGAAGGGGTTGGTGTACAATCTTCCATGTGAAAGCAACGAAGAAGGTCACAAGAATACTTAGACTGAGAAAGAAAGATTCCTTCTTTGGTTTGCAGGACTTGGAGACCAAGAAAATAATGCAAATGTCCTAAGTCTGACATTTCAAAATTTTGTTTAAGACTGGATTTCACATGGGTTATAAGCTTAGGATCACTACTAGTAAGAATAAGGTCATCAACATATAGAATAAGTATGATGAGATGGTTTCCTACTTTCTTGGTATAGACATTGGGGTCAAAATGGCATCTAGAAAAACTAGTGTCAAGGAGAAAGTTATCCATTTTGGCATACCAAGCTCTAGGAGCTTGCTTAAGGCCATATAAAGATTTCTTAAGGCGGCAGATAAGGCTAGAGTTATTCTGAACATAGCCAGGAGGTTGTTCCATGTAAATTTCCTCCTGTAAATCACCATGCAAGAAGGCAGACTTGACATCCATTTGATGGACTTCCCAGTTGTGTAAGGCTGCAAGGGAAAGAACAAGGTGGATGGAGTTCATTTTTGCGACGGGAGCAAAGGTTTCATTGTAGTCAATCCCTTCAACTTGGGGAAAAACTTTGGCAACTAACCTTGCCTTAAGTCTTTCAACACTTCCATCTAATGCATACTTAGTTCTGTAGACCCATTTACATCTGACAAGTTTTCTTCCTTTTGGAAGAGGTACAAGATCCCAAGTATCGTTCGCCATTAAGGAACGATATTCTTCATCCATGGCTGCATCCCAATCTGGATTCCCTGAAGCTTCTGCAAAAGTTTCTAGATCATGATTATCGGAAAATTGAGCCAAAAGAGAAGAGGCTCGCTGAAACTAAGAACGTGTTCGACGTTGATCTCTAGGATCACTGGCAAGATCACCAGCTGCTTCACATGTTGAACGGACCCATCGAGGAAGCACTTGTGCTGGTGCAGCTGGAGGAACATGAGCAGGCGGAGGTGGATTTTCATCCTCACTGTCATCATCAGAAACTGGAGTTGAAAACCTGTCAAGGAAGTTGGAAGAAGAAGAAGAAGGCACAAACGCCGAATCAGGCTTGCAGGCCAAAGATGGCATAATCGTCGAGTTAGGCTCGCAGGCCAAGATATTTTCATCAAATTTAACATCTCTTCTAATGATTATATCATGAGAATGTGGTTGAATAAGTCTATAACCTTTTACATCTTCAGAATATCCAACAAATATGCACTTTTCACTTTTAGGCTGCAATGCTTTCCGTTTTTCATCCGGAATGTGAGCCCATGCTTCACTACCAAACACACGGAAGTGACTTACATCAGGTTTAGTTTTACTCCATGCTTCTTTCGGTGTTATACCTTGTAATTCTTTAGTGGGGGTGCGATTAACTATGTAATTTGCACAATTTATGGCTTCAGCCCAAAATTGAAGACTTAGTCCCTTAGATTGGATCATACAATTAGCCATTTCTTTTAAAGTGCGGTTCTTCCGCTCAGCTACACCGTTTTGTTGTGGTGTATATGGAACAGTGTGATGTTGTTGGATGCCTTGTTCAGTGCAGAAAGTAGTGAACTTGTTGTTAACATATTCTCCTCCATTGTCAGATCTTAACTTAATAATTTGATGACCAGATTGTTTTTCAATAGGGGCCTTATAGGCCAAGAACATGTTAAATACTTCGCTCTTAAGTTTCAGGGAATAAACCCAAGTGCGTCTGGTGTTATCATCAATGAAAGTTAAAAAATATTTGAAACCAGAAAAGGAAGCAGATGGAAGAGGACCACACAAGTCACTATGCACAAGCTCCAAGGGAACCGATGCGTGCCAAGAGGCACGTTTGTCAAAACTGTCCCGATGATGTTTTTCGAGTACACAACCGGAGCAAACACCATCCCTGCAAGATACCATTAGAAGACATGTCACCATATTTTATTTACATAGTTGTTGCAATGAGCGATAATTTAAGTGACCAAATCGCTCATGCCAAAGTTTACTCAAGTTATCACTATGAACAACAAAAACTGAGGGGAAAGGTGATGACCCAAAGTTGTTAAACTTGTACAACCTGGTAATATCATCAACAATTCCGGTAGCTAGGACCTGTTGAGGATCTTTAAAATCATTGATTACAACTTGGTGAGGTGTAAAGGTCACAGTTTTACCTTCACCAGAATGAGTGATCTGATAGACTGATAACAAATTGCAGGAAATTCTTGAAACACATAGTACATCACTAAAATGACCATTATCTACTGGAACTATTCCAGCTCCTACAACACTTAGAGATCTATCATCACCAACAAATATTTGTTTGGTGTTACATTCATGCATAGTAGAAAAGATGGCTTGATCCTTAGCCATATGATAAGATGCTCCAGAATTAATGAGCCATTCATTTGAAGTAGAAGAAGAAGATGCATTATAAGAATAACTAGAAGCACAAAGTGCATGTCCATGAGAGGCAGATTCTGAAGGCGAATCTAGGCTGATGTGGTGCTTCTTCATTGCTGCTTCCAAGGTTTCCATCTTCTTGAAACACTTAGATTCATCATGATTATCTTTCCCTCAATAGTTGCAATGACGTTCAGTCTTCTTGCCTTTTGGCTTGGATCCTTTGTCATTTTTTAAAGAAGGAGCTGACTGAGAGCGTTTGGGACCCTTGTTTGACTTATTATTGCGAAAAATTTGTTTCTTGGGAGGCTTGGACTTTTCTTTCTGTTGGGACAATAAGGCTTTCCCAGATGTATCTGCATTGTTGATTATTCCAAGATGAATGAGTTTATCTTGTTCTCTAATCAAGGAATCAAAAAAGGATTCAAGACTAGGTTCTTGATAACTAGCTGCATTCAAGGATGCTTTCATGGAGTAAAATGTAGATACAAAAACAGAATATGCAGGTCCAAGTTTGGAAAGAATATGATAAATGCATTGATTGTCTTCCCTCTCAATCTTACATTCTGCACATAAGAGTTTAAGAGTTTTGTACTTAGATAAATAATCTTGAATGCATGAAAAGTCACTTGGATTTAAAGAAATCAACTCATTTTTGAGTTGGTGACCTCGAATTTCATTGTGTTTACCAAACACAGATTCCAACTTGTCCCAAGCAGCATTAGGTTCATTAATTCCAGATATGTGGAATCGCAAATCAGTAGAGATTGACATCCCAATCAATCCACGAGCTTCATCACATCTATTTGCCCATTTTATTTTCTTATCATCATCAGTGGGTTCTTTTTCTTTCCCTGAGGTAATTCTGAAAAGTCCTCTACTTCGTAGAACATCCTCCATACGAGATTTCCATGAGAAATAGTTGGAACTATTAAGTAGAATATCACAAGGGGCGACCATATTTGTAAATTAATAGCTGTAAAAGCAGAAACCAATAGTCTGGATGTGAAGAGCTCGAAAAAATAGGTGGTTTAAAAAAAAATGACACTGAAAACTGACTCTGTATGATGAAGTTATGCTTAAACAAAGAAACTGTTGAAGATGTCCCCAATAGTGACGTGGCAGCTAGAGAATGTCCAGCGAAAAAAAGAACCCCCCTCTTCCCAAGATGAACCTTTTGACAATCACTTTACAAGAAAGTTGCTTTAAGTGAAACACTTTTGTAAAATAAGTGATTTCACTTTTACAATGATATTACTTTTAAATAGTGCAACAATAAAAAGTTTAAGTGACTCACTTGTATTTTTATTTTTTATTATTTAAGTGAGATGCACTTTTACAATAAAGTAACTTGAAAATAGAAATTGTATGCATTTTTTCTTTTAAAAGTAACTTCCTAAGACTTGAACTCAAGACTTATTAAGGAATAAAACAACTTTGAACCAAGTGAACTAGATTAAAAGGTATGTAAAATATGAAAATGAGGAAGGGGGCTTCTTTTTCTTTACTCTTCTTGCTCGGTTTGCGTGCTTGCCCTTTTTCCTGCAAAACACACCACAAATCGAAACAAAAAAAAAATTTCCACACTTCTGGAGTTAGATCTTGTTAGCTTGCCTGGACAGTCTATGTTTTCTCTCTATTTCTTATTTGCCGAAATCGAGCAAGGTGCACGGCAAAGAGCATACGCAGCCGAGAAAAACCCTTTCCCTTTCTGTTTCTGATTTGCCGAGATCGCTCAAGGTGCACGACAAAGAGCATACGCAGACGGGAAAGCAACAATCCAAACCCAAAAATTTAACAGTAAAAAAAGATGAAATATGAGATTTTTTCTTTTTAAAAAATGAAATAAAAAAATGCGTCACTGTAACATTATACCTTCAGATCTGATGAAATATGCGTTTCTGGAGCAACCGGGAACTGTTTTCGATCAAACGAAAACTATTTCACAATGGAAACGACGCTCTAGACGCAATGGAACACCTCCCACAGCCCAGAAATGTATAGAAATACCAGAACTAGAAACCCTTTTGAGTTTCGGCAACAACAGTTCAAAATCTAGATCATAAACGGAAGTGGCACTTCATAAAAGATCTGATACTATGTTCGAGTACACAGGGTATTACCAAAGGACCGAACACCAAGAGCAACCACTTCACACAAATAGATCACAGATCAACACACCGATGTTTTGACGTGGTTTAAACCTTCTTGAGGGAAACACTCCACGGCCCCGGCGAAATAGCTTCTACGGAACAATTTATTATGCAAAGAAAGAAAGTTACAAATGAGCTTCTCATAATCGATCAACTAAACAATGACCCTCCATTCTCTTTAAATAGAGATCATGGACCAATCGGGTGTTAAGCCACGGATCAATGTTAGGTTTGATCTAAGAGAAGTTGAGCCGTCGGATCACTCTATGTCGGGAACATATCGTGACCGTCGGATTAAGTATTTACAAATGCATACTAAAGAAACACACTATCCCTAACGGATATATTACACAAGTTGATCTTAACTAACTCCTAAGTGTCGAAATATCCTAACACTCTACAACCTAGTATGAGGGAGATGTTGACACTTAATGTACATGGCAACAACAAAAAATAACAATAAAAACTTTTGGATAGTATGTGGGGTCAATTATAAATTTTACGCAAAAGCTATAACAAATTAAAACCATCATAGATCCATCTTAAATCCAGATCTATCAAACACCAAGAGGGATCAAATTTATTGACGTGTACATTTTTTTTTATCTTAACTATTTTAGACATCAAGCAAAAAATTTACATATAAAGAGATTTGATCACTCTAGGTGCTTGGCACATCCGGATTTAAGATGAATCTATGTTGGTATAAGCAATAGAAGATAAGGGTTAAAATTGTAAGGAGTTATGGTTTATAGGGGTGAGACATGCCATGGGTTCTATGGTTTGATTTTGGTAATAGTTATTATGGAAGTTACCCACTAAGGTTCTATGTTATAAGGGTTAGGGATTATATTTGTTAGATTTTCATACTATATTATATATTATATGAGTTAGGGGTTGAATCAATTACGGGTGTCAAAGTTAGACGTTAAGGTGACACGCATTAGGGGTTATATGGATTAAGGTTTTATGGATATATTAGCAGAGATATGGCTTATTGTTAGTAGGCATATTGGTTTTTTTTTGTTGGCAAGTGGTAGTACCCCCTCACTAGCAGGGTTCGCCATTGGATGAGAGACCACGAACCAGGGGCATCTAAGCCATCAAAATCACTCGGGGATCGCACCCGGCCTGGACCGCACCAACCCTTAACATAGTTGGATTTTAGTATCTACGGGGTTTCGAACCGATGACCTTTCCGCTTAGGGGTGTCTTAACCATCACCCGCCACCGACTGTTCTACATATCACGGATATTAGTAGGCATATTGATAGAACGATGTAAGAATCACTTATGATTCACCACATAATGTTTCTCTCCAATCTATCAATCAATGTCAAATCTAAATTTAATGAATCAATGAAAACTAGATTCTTTATAAAAAATGTCAAGGCCACAAAGTTGTGTAGATTCTAAATGTTGTTTAAACATATAATTATGCTTCAAGAATATATAAATAATAATGAGATTTTGTTTAATTAATAAAATAATTATAATTAATAATAATAATATTATAAATGATGATGATTGATTAAAATAGCTCTGAGCCTAACTTATAGAATGACCTACAGTTAACTTGAGGAGATACATCAACCTTATTATACTATGGATCCTTATAAGGGTCTCTCCATTTGGGCGTCTCCTTGTGTTAAGGGCTCCCTGTGACATGCTAAGGATGGGGATCAAGTTCCTAGCCTTAGAAGGACTTCTTCTTTTGGTATGGAACCTTTGGTTTTGGCACATAATGTGGTTAAAAGTGTTGAAGCGAGTATGCGTGCATTGAATCTTATGTATATGTTTTGTAAGCAATACCTAATTTTGGATTGGTGGGTGGGACTAGGGTTTCCTATTCAAGGGAAGGAGAAGTATGTGTTAGTTACAAGGTTGAGCTATCAACTTGAGCTTAGGAGCCATGAAATCAAAGGTTATGAGACTAGTATTGGTTTTGTTAGAAGATATTTAGACTTTAGATTCTTTTTCTGGTGGGGGGTGTCATAGGTGAAACTTTTCCTTGTGTTGAAGGATTTTATGAAAGGAAATATTCATTGGTTGTAATAGGTTTAGCTAAGGAAGGTGGTTTTAGGGTTCAGAAAGAGAGAAAACAATGTGTTAAGAAGACATATATATGGGTGGGTTTGGTTTTAGGAGAATATATCAATATTAATGAAGGTGAAAATTGTCAAAACAGACAATGGTGGGATTTTTTCTTGATCATCGTATGGTGGATAAGAATTTGAAGGCTTGGTTATTGGCTAGATGGGAGCCATTTATAGGCTATTTCCTCGATGGGTTTGCTCAAAGCCATGTCTCCTACTTATCAACCTAGCTTCTATCAATTTCTACTTCTTATATATATATATATATATATAGGGAAGGTGGTTTTAGGGTTCAAAAGGAGAGAAAACAATGTGTTAAGAAGACATATATATGGGTGGGTTTGGTTTTAGGAGAATATATCAATATTAAAGAAGGTGAAAATTGTCAAAACAGACAATGGTGGGATTTTTTCTTGATCATCGTATGGTGGATAAGAATTTGAAGGCTTGGTTATTGGCTAGATGGGAGCCATTTATAGGCTATTTCCTAGATGGGTTTGCTCAAAGCCATGTCTCCTACTCAGCAACTTAGCTTCTATCAATTTCTACTTCTTATATATATATATATATATATATATATATCCGGCTAGGCTCAGCCTAGGCCGGGGCCAGCCCCAATGCTAGATGGAAGAACGATTTTCCTACCATCAGAGGTACCCGAAACCAGGTTTGTGTGAAGACAAGGTCCGCCTTGGACTCCCCATAACCGACCTTGTTTCACAGTGGCTCCCATCCTCAACCCCTCCCCATGAGGTTTTGAACCCATGACCTAATGGGGACTAAACCCCAAACAAACCATGTGAGCTACACCTCATGGGTATATATATATATATTCGAAGGATAATTCACAGCGACGCAAGTATCTTAAGTATTAATACTGCATAACACCAGTCATATTCACCTTATAACACATGATTATCCTAGAGAAGGAATATCCAAATATTACCTAGTTACCAATTAGTCTAAAATGACAACCTCGATAGGATACTAAGGTTGTAAATCTTGGAATTCTCGATTCTCCACTCAACGAGTTAACTTCTTACAAATTAAAGGCCACATCAACAACTACCCATTACAAGTAATTATTCATGAGTTATCATTCATCATTCGATATTGTTGGTTGTTTAGTCGTGGCCTCCTTTATTGTAATGCCAGGTTTTGACTTTATCACCTGAACTATCATTACTTGTTTGTATTTGATTGTTATTCGTTTGATGACACTATTTACATATGGATTTTTATTATTTTGCGGAATTTATATATGTGTGTGTGATGTTAATATTATGATTTATGTTCATGTTTTGATTATGTCTCTAGCATGCAAATTTAATAAATGATGGGTATGTGGATACCAAGTTAATGATACCAGGTGCATGGTACATAGAAAAATGATTTGTGTTATTGTTCATTAGTAAAGAAATATGTATACATGTCAATGATTGCAAGATATTCGCGATCTTGTGTTTGGAGACTAACCTACAGGTTAAAAGAGCTAAGTGGTAGCTGGGTCCTACAAGGTGGTAGTACCTATGGGACATGAATTCCAAAAAGATAAATGGTATGCAAGTGATGCATTATTGTTTAGCATGAATATTGTGTTATTATCATGATGTGTGGGCAGGTGTTGGGTTCCAGGAAACTCAACTACGCAAATTGGTTATTCCATGACAAAACCTTAGTACAATAGTTGCAACGCATTCACTATGTCGATGTATATATAGTCCCTGTTCCATAGGAGGGGTGGATGCATTACCCACCATTTATCCTCCGAAACTCGGAGTCATAGGAGGGATGCACTACGGTGCGCTTCCCAAGGTGTGTGATGATGACTAGTGGGTGCTTGTTGGGGAAGCTTGGTCGATGTAGTTAATACTTCCGCTTACAAGGTCTAACTAGAGTTAGGTGATGTAGTTTATGCTCCAGTGTTGATCCAGATGGATATCGGTGGCCACCCACCTATTCCACTGGCTCAAAACAGTTTCCCATTTCGGCAATTTTCTAGTAATTTTTCTACGGTTTTTCGGGTCCTAAACTTCCAAGACCATTTTGAGGCCCTAAATGATGTTTTTTTGCGATCCATTTCCTAAATGTTATATTAATGTTAAGATTTAGCTGGAGATTTCGTATTTTATTTCTCGGATAGACCTTTCCAATGAGCTATCGAGCGCCCCAAACGGAGATCGTATGCAAAAGTTATGACCTCAGGAAGTTGATTGGTCAACTAACCACCTTGGGGCCGCAAACTTTATGACGGTTCATCTTCTAGGGTTAGGTTTTTGGATGCTTGAGATTCTTTCCCTCATGCTTATGATAAATAGGACCTTTCGGCCTCTTTTTGTATTCATCTTGGCACGAATGAGCATAGAGGTGACATCTCTTCTCAGAGATAGATACCGCCATTCTAGCTATTGTATTTTACAGTCTGTTCTATTTTCGCTATTTAATAGAATAGGTGTTTACTGTATCACTATGTTCTTTGCAATATATCTCTGTATATGATTCTATATATGCTATCTAATTTCATTCCTGCATAAATCTGGATCAAGGGTATTCCAACAGAGGAAGGATAAGATGTGGAAGTTAATTGTGAATTAGGTAGAAGGAAGTAGGCAGATAGGAATGTTGTGGAAGTTTTAAAGGGAACCATAATTTACTGTGTGTATGTAAAACCTTTGCTTGATTATTTTTTTGTAACTCAGTATATTATGTTTGTGTCATAGGTTATTATGATCTGAGTTAGTGGCTAGACATTGCAAATTCATGTTTAAGTATGCGTCGACAGATATTAACTTGTGTGATTATGTGTGATGTGTGGTTGAGTAATATTGGTGTATGTACATGATGTATGTAAGTATTATCTACGCTTACACAACTCATCTACATATGTTGTATGAATTATCTATTATACTATTAAAATATGTAATGGATGCATTGTGGTTATTAATAATCACGTTATAATTACTATTGCCTATTTAGTTATGAAATGATATTATTACATCAAGCTATTAAAGAATGGTTAATTAATGGTGATTAGGGTTAATTATTAATTATGGTCAATACAGGTGAAATAATGTTAATAATGTTAGTTAGTGGCTAATATGATTGTTAATAACTTGGTCAATAAATGTTAATGATGTTAATAATGCTAATAAGATTGTTATTAACTTAATTGTTGAATGAAGCAAGTTTTGGTTACTACATGTTAAATAAGTGTTAATGATATTAATTAGTTCAATTGTCTGGTTTATAAATGATATTGGTGTTAATAATATTAATTAGATTATTATTAACTTGATTCATTAAAATTAATTGTGTGATAATAATGTCAATTAATGTTATTGAGATTATTATTCACTCAATTAATTAACATTAACTAAGTGTTAATGATGTTAATTAGTGTTACCAATATTATTATTAACTCGAGTAATAATTGTTTATTAGTTTTAATTATAACTAAGGTTTAATAATTGAACATGATACTAGGTGAATGAGTTATGTTTTAGTCTTAAAATAATGTTATTTAATTAATATAAATATCTATTGATCAAATTTTTATTATAATTATTTATAATTGTGCCTAAAAGGAATGTCAGATGAATTGAAGGGATGATGGTTGTGTAAATAATAAGTGTTGAATACACACACACACACACACACAAATATATATTTTATGGTTTTGACGGGATGTGACTCACATAGTAGGTGGAAAATCATTTAAGTAGTGGATAAGGTAGTATATAGGGGAAAGGGTGGCGATAGGAAAGGGTATAGAGAGGAGGAAAGGGATTTTGGAGGGGGAATTCTATCAGAGGGGAGAAACAACAGAGAAGGTGTGTTTCTCATTGTTTCAGGGAAACATTGAACTGGTTGGACTGGTTGTAATCGGGTTTGGGGCTTAGGGGTCCAAGAAACTATGTTTCTTGGAGCTAAGAAGTCGGTGAGGCTTTTCTAATTGGCAAGGTGGAAAAACCTGTTTGGGAAGTTGAGTTTTTTGGTTATGGGAGCATGGATAAACTGGTGTACCTTGGTACCTTACATGTATTTTGATATTTTTGATATGTTACTTCAATTTTATTTCCAGAAAGTTAAATCATGTACATGTTGTAAGAAATATTTATGAGAAATGTTTATTGTACTTCCAACTATTATCTTACAACTCTTACCTTAGCATCTCTAAAGAAATAGAACTTTGTTTATTTTCACCTGCACTTAGAAACAAAAACAATAAACAAAAAAAATTAACACAACAGTAAACAAAAATAGTAACACAGTAGATATGCATAGAAGTAAGCTAGAACAAAATTCATAGAAAGACTAAATAGAACGAGGATAACTTAGCGGAAGCGAAGACATGACAAGATGATAAATTGTATTCAATAATATGAATTAAGGACCTGGACAACTCCTTACATTTACACAATCACAATGGATGGAACCCTTTCCTTACCCAAGCAAGACAATCATTTCTAGCTTTTATCTTGGTGCTAAATTGTATATTTTAATTATTTTTTTATAAATGTAATATTTGTTTTGTTCTTTTCTTGCTAGGGGAATCAAAGATTGGGGCGGGGCTTGTAATCGTGTGACAAGGGGTCGATTCCTATATGCTACCACTATACCCCTAGGTGCACCCACACTGCCGCTATAGAGGTGTAGATTATATTTGAGGTTAGAACTCGAGACGTCACAAGGAATGCCTTAATGATATTTGAGGTTTAGGATGATATAATAGCATTGCAGATGAGAAATTGAGTATTCATGACTACATCTACTTCACAACGGTTCTTGTGCAATGGTGTATATGCACATTCAACTATGCAAAAGCATATTGGAGTTTCTTGTGAACTAGAAATATGCAAGATTAAACCAAGGATGGTTGAGTGTTTGATAACACAATAACACTGATGATGAGAAGGGATATTTGAGTGGGAATATCATGTTTATGTTTGTTAACAGGTGGACAAACATATTGAATTGATATGCCTATATTTGTACAACTTGTATTTTATAAACACTCATAAAGAAAGAAGAAACTAATAGTGATTGATGGAGCCTCAACCAGAATGCATGTGTTGTGTTTATCATATTTAGAATTATAAATGTGGATTATAGATCTAAGGGTTGTGGAATATTTTGCTAGGTTAATTGAGTATCATATGCAATTACGAAGGAAACAATGACAATGAATGGGAATATGAAATAGACTAGTAGATAAAGAAAATGTAGATCATAAAATTCATGGGTGAATCATCCTTGTGGGTGAGTGGATGCATATTTGGATGAGTGACAATCTATGAACCAAAAACTTATGTGTAAATACTAGGAATAAGTGATGAAATTTCATTCACAAAGAATATTTTTAGGGTGGAATAAGATGTTCCATCATGTGGATTTAACATGTGGTTCATAATCATGGCAATTATTTCCATGTGAAGGGAAAGCAAGATCCATAATTGAATGAGCCTTAAAGACAACTGGGGGTAATATATATAATGGAACTTGAGGATAGCATAAGATGACAAAGAAATCCGCTATAATGTGAATGAAAAATAAGGAATCCGCCATAATGTGAATTAAGGTATATGAACTTTTGGGTAAATTTGCTGACCAAGGTTGAAAAGTAAGGGTAAGGACTTAGGTTAATACCAAATAGGGTCATCTCCCCTTAGTATGACAAAGAAATCCGCTATAATGTGAATGAAAAATAAGGAATCCGCTATAATGTGAATTAAGGTATATGAACTTTTGGGTAATTTGCTGACCAAGGTTGAAAAGTAAGGGTAAGGACTTAGGTTAATACCAAATAAGGTCATCTCCCCTTAGCCCCATTTCACTTCTCTCAATTGCAGAATCATAGCCCTCCTCTTTTTCATTTTTTTGAACATTACAATTATCATGTATTTTTATATTATATTTAAGTATAGATATTACATTTTATTTAGTCATCCTAAACCATTTGTGTCCAACTTCTATCATTTACATCATTACATACATAATTACAATATTGAGTAAAAAAAAAGATGACACGCTTTACTGTTATCTATAAAACCACACAAGTTAAGGAATTACATTGCTTAACCATACCTTGGATGCTAGTATTAGGTGAATAAGCCAAATATTACACCTCATCCATGCTTTGAAACAAAGAACCTTGTTTTTGGAGAAAAATGTGGAGAAGATTGAGCTAATGAAGGTTCACTGCTTTTGAAAAAGCATTGTGCTTCCATTTTATAACCACTTGACAGATAACGTTGATTGATCTCATTTAAAAATAAAACTTTTGGTGATGTGAGGCCATAGTTTGGAGAGTCCAATTGCATAAAAAGACACTTGAAGTTTGAAAGGAGAAATAAAGTTATATTTCATCTTTTGCTTAAGAATACAATGTAACAATAGCACAAGCTAAAGAACCACTTAACTTAATTTACTATTGGTTCTAGCGAACTTGTAATCGATGAACACCGATAGATATAATCTATGCCTCAGCTACAATACCATATGCTCGAGATATCATATGCTCAGAAATATCGATATATCATATAATTTAATGACATTTCATTAGATAAGTATATGTAAAAGATTCATCGTAACCGTACAAACAGTATTAATGTGGACTGCAATCGAGAGTGTAAAGGTTAGAGAAGCACATATGGATGATCACAAAGGTACATTGGAGTATTAATGAATCTAAAGACTGGACGGGACATTTTCCAACTTTTATTTAAGACGAGTACAGAAAAGCTCGCTCTCCGAGTCACAAGCCTCATCTCCTAAATGATCGCCGTCAAACGGGGATATCATACGTGGGATTATATAATGCTTTGACTTTTTCGGTTATTTCGCCGAAATCTCGCCACAACTATTTTTTTGAAATTACAACTATTTCAAAAACTTTTAGTTACTCAAAATATACAATTGTTTAGACAATTCCGTTAAGAAATGGAATGGACACCCTTAGATTTTATGCTTTCACCAAATCATGGCGCACACTACGTCGCTAATCGAGAAGAAGACTCACTTCGCGTATTCTATTGTAGGCAACTGATCAAGTTTAAATAAATGCTTCGAGTGGTTTGGAAATGGAATGGAGCCTATAAGGTTTTATGCTTTCACCCAATAATGATTGCGTCCATGTGAATGGAGGTGCTAAATGTAAATGTGGACGAGTCTTTATACATACAATGCATAAAGAACAAATCCTTAAAGACACGTCAAGCTTTAAAAATTTTAGAATTTCGAAATAGGAAGAAAAAAATATGCATTGGGTGTTTCTTTGATAAAGTAAAATCAAGTTCTTTGGGTGGTTGGGATGAATGATTGTTGCCCTCTCCACCAACATTTAATTCTTGTAATGACACGATGCTCTTGTTGAGCCCCTGTTGTAATGATTGTATTTCTGGACATACCTTGATTCTATACCTGGAATAGCAAGTGTTGGAATTCTCCTAGTAGACTAGCCCTCTAATAAACTACCAACCACCATTAAGAAAATTAAGTTTGACTTTGTGTTATGTATGAAAAAACTTCATTTTAGTCATTAATCTTTAGAAATATTATCCAACTTTTTTTCAAACCCCTTTTTTATGAGAACATTAATCTACGTGAAGGGTTAGTCAATTCTTTACCACTAGCATATCCACTTAACTTGTGGTTAGTTAACACCAGTAGGTCACAAGTTAAATGCCACGAACAAATTATATGTTATTTGTTCTCTATGCATAGTTATAATCACTCGTTTGTTATCAATGTATCAACTACAAGTTATTCATGAATTAGATACCAATTATTTTTTATATTCTTTTTTTAATATAATTATTTATTTCGAATTTAGAATGATCACCATAAAATCAATCTAGATAGTATACTTGTTTCATCCTCGTGCAATCTAGGAAAAGCATATGCACTAGTCCACCCTAAATTCTAAGATATGAACACCTCTCGGTGTAGAGATCTCTTTCATGGAAATATTATGCTTAAGCAAGGGTTTTCTAATCTTTCCCTTAACTATTTATTAATGAGAATATTAATCTTGAGGAAGGGCCAATCAACCCTTCTTTAGGCACTCCATATATGTGCATAATAAGTTCAAAGAAGGGTCATTTGACCCTTCGTCTAACTCTCCCTTAACACAAACACTAAAATTGAGGAAGGGTTGGTTAACCCTTAATCAACCCTTCCGCATGCTACCCTCTAAAAATAATACTATGCTTGAGGAAGGGTAATTCACCGCTTTCTCGAGCTCCTCAATAAGAATACTCTACCTTAGAAGGGGTTGGCTATCCCTTTCCATGGACCCCACTAAAAGTAAATGTTATGTTTGAGGAAGCATTGACCAATGGTATGCCAATGAAAACACATATCTCAAGAAGGGTCATTTGAGCCTTCCCTAGCCTCCCCATCAACAATAATACTAGTCAAGAAACAACGTGAATAAGGATTGGTAAATAGTCCTTCAAGCTTAGTGTTCACTTCGATTAGATGTTGGAAATGTGTTATATTCTTTGTGTGAGGGATACCCCAAGTGAAACTAGTCACTAGTTTTTTGGGGGGGGATGGTTGGGGGTGAATTTATCCTCCCCTTGCCCAGCTGCTACCCTCAACATCCATGCAACAATTTATGGCAAGGTCGACTCAAGCCACTAGGGTCTAGGGAAGTGCCTCCAAAAAAAATTGGGTATGTTGCTAGTTGTTTTTTTTAATTTTTAGCCAATGGTTTTTTTAACCAATGTAATCTTATCCTAGTTGAGGGATTAGGGTTGTAATCTAATTCAAGTTAATGAATTAATTTTTTGGATGATGTTGAATACCTTAATATTTTATTGTGAGTGGTTAGCTTAATATAATGAAGAAGACAGAGGTGTGAGTCATGTTGGTTTCCTCGATTAAGGCATTTTAGGGTAAATCTTTGTGTATTGTTTGTTTTCCATTGTTATTCCTATCATGCTTAAAATAAATATGCATTTCTTCACTTCCATAGGCTTAAAACTTATATTTGGTATTAGATTGTCGTTATTAGCTTGAGAGGGACATCCATGGTGCTAGGGTTTTTTTGCCTCATTCTTGATAGAGCAAGTTCATCTTAGGTCAGAGAAAAACTCGGTTTCACTGGGAGCTTCATGGTAATAATTATTAGGTGGGAGGGAATGGCAAGTAGTTCTATAATCAAGATTGAGAAATTTTAACAGTCATATATTTGAGCTATGAAAGATGAATGTGGAAAATCTTCTAATGGATAGAGAGTAGTGGATTGTTGTGGATGTGGGTACACAACCCACTCATATGTTGAAAGAAAACTAAGAGAAGTAGGAGAGAAAGACAAGAAGTACTATCCAACTCTACCTCTCAAATTAAATGTTGTTTATTGTCTCCGAAGAAGACATCACAAACTTAAGTCATGGTATAAGTTAGGGATTTTGTATAAGTAAAAGTCCTTGGTAAACAAATTTTCCTTAAAAAGGAAACTATAACGCTGGAGGATGAATGGTGATGACTATATGACAGAGCATCTTAATGGCCTCCACATTATGGTAAATCGGGTGTTGTTTGTTGATATTAAATTTTTTTATGAAGAAAAGTGGATTAGTCTATTGTGTTCTTTGCCATATTCATGGGATAACCTAGTTGTAGCTATTAGGATCAATATAACCACATTAAAGCTTATTGATGTGGTTCCATCCATGTTAGCAAAAGAGATGAGGTGGAAATGATGGAATATTAGAATACGGGTGCTTTATTTGTATGAGGTCACCATGTAGATAGAAAGGATAAAAATAAGTATTCGATTGGTGGCTCTAAATCTATAGGAAAATCTAAATATTGGGGAAAATCAATAAGGAAATGATGGAAATGCGATAGATATGGGAATTATAAGAAAGATTATAGATAAAAAAAAATAATGATCAAATAAAGGGATCTCATTGTTTTCCTTCCATAGAAGGAAATTCCTTAGAAGAAGGACGGAATGTGTACTTGGAATCTACAAGTACGCATTCAGATCATGATGCATAGTTGATTGACTGAGGTGCATCTTTTCATATAAATCCTCACAATGGGTGGTTTTGTGAATATGAAAAGTATAATGGAGGCAAGGTGTTCCTCAGAGATTACACAACAACTAATATCATTTAACATGGAAAGGCCCAGTTGTTGGTTAAATATGGATAGGTTAGAACTCTTCTTGGTGTTCTACATATTCTATGTTTTGTTAGAAAATTGATATATGTGAGTAAAATGGGTGAAGCAAGTGTGTAGACTATATTTGAAACTGATACATGAAAGATGGTTCGAGGAGGAATAATGTTGTTGAGGGGACTTCAGATTGGAACTCTATACAAGTTATTGGGAATAACTATCACTAATGGGGGTAATATTACTCTTGTTCTTGGGAATGAAATTGATAAAACTCTTACTCTTCTAGTAGAAAAGACAATTCTCTAGCATTGAAGATTGGGACATATTGGAGAGAAGGGCCTTCATGCTTTGCATAGTAAAGGTATGTTTAAAGGTATCTTTTAGAAAACAATATAAAAACATAAGCAAAAAACAATAACAATAGGACACCAAATTTACATGGAAACCCTACTATGCGTAGGTAAAACTACAAAGCAATGGAAACTTTGAACTTTTATTATTACTTGGAAAAAAATTACAATGGTTTCTTCTCTTGTGTTATAATTCTACGGGTACATGTTTTATACAATGCATATGAGGATTCAAGAAGGAACTTAAATATACTACAACCTGGTCGAAATTTTTTTGCCTCAGGGGCTCCATCCTTGCACCCCTAGAGGGGGGGCTTAGAGTCCCCCCATGACCCCCCTCCATGCTCAACATGTCCAAATTACTTGTGTCCCTAGTCATGAAATCTGCAAGAAGAATATTGGTGATCTAGATATTGTCTTCATCTCCTAACATTATCCCACTTGAAGTTGTTGGTGCTTGAAACAACATCAAGCATTGATTTTGCAAAGTGTTGCGAAATTGTGCAAAAATTAACTTTTACCCATCGTTATGTACACAAAGATGTTTTGAAACCCTATTCTACCTATTCTTTCGACACACTCTCATACTTTTACGATCTAATAAGACGACCGCCCCCGCCTCCCCCCGCACCTATGCGAAACACTGAGTACTAATTAAATTCATTATGCATTTTCTTATGATTGATGTGGCCATGATAATTGGATGGAAAAAGAAAACTTTCAAGAGTTTTTTCCCTCATGATGTTGTTAGTTTTGATCGACCAATGCTTGTATGTTGTTACATGTAATTTCAAGAAGGCTTGAAAGTGCAATTTGTTTTTGGTTCTACAGTAATAGAACAACACATTTATATTGCATTGATATACACGTTTACACATACTCTATGCATCAAGGTCATGGGTGTATTATTTTTTCGGGCTCTGCTCATCTAAAGGGTGTTTTGCACTACCACTATGCATTCTTCTATCGTACCCTATGCTAATCAAGTCCTAAATCTCATCATAATATAACATCGATCTCGCTTGCCTTGTGCATGAACCCAACCCCTTGGTGTTACTTGGAATATGAGATGGTAAACAAAAATTATAAAGTGGAAAGGATTGGAACATGTGCTATGTGTGGGATGAAACACTACAAGGAAAAGGTCATGTAGCGGAGGTTATAGCGGATGCTCCCCTCAAATGAGCTCAAATATCCGTTTATAGCGGAGGTCACTAGCGGAGGCACGTAGTCGGAGGTTGTAGTAGATGTTCTTTTTGGTGCGTTTCTAACTTAAACGCCTCGGTGTGTCTATAATCAACACACACCAGGATGACTAAAAAAAATGTTGCACAACGAAAAAAATGAATGAAAAAAATCAAAACGACCATAAATTTTGTAAAGCTGTCACGGTGCATTTTGGTACACCAAACGCACCGGTGCGTCGACACGACAAATGCATCGGGAACGCCAAAAAACAATGTCGCACTACGAAAAAAAATAAATTAAAATAAAATTTATGTAAATCACACCGTAATTTTTGTGCAACCGTAGCGATATGTTTTTGTAACAATAATGCTCCGGTATGTCTCCAAAACCAAAACACCGTGACTGCCAAAAACAATGTCGCCTCCCGATTAAAAAAAAATCAATTAATTTTTTTTTATGTGAAACATGCATAAATTTTCTAAATCCATCACAGTGTGTTTGTGTAATCTCAACGCACCAGTGCGCCTAAGATAAATAAATTCCTTGATTTTTTTATAAAAATAAAAATAAAAAATCCTAAACGCGGTGCGTCCATTATTAATAAATGCCCTGGTGCATGCTTAATACTAAAACGCACCGGTTTAGGATTTGTTAAAAAAGTAAAAAATTAAAAACGATAAATATGGTTTAAAAACTTGCATGCGGTGCTGCATCAATACAACGCATTGGTGTGTTACCCTGTCGGGCGCACCATAACAAGGTTTTATAAAAAAAATTACCACGTCGTAAAATGCATTTTAACCCCTCCACAATGCGTACGTCTGATCCATCTGCACCGGTGTTATTCCTAACCCACCTAGACGCCCTACCAATGATGCTCATTCCACCCCCTCCTAACACATTGCTCCTTTTTATTGGCTGGTGAATTGAGTTTGAATTTTTCCAAATGGTGGGGAAAATTTCAAATTCTCCATACATAGCCAGGATGCCTCCCCGATGCACGGTTCAATAGGTAAATTAAAGCTTACTTGATAATTTAAATTTTTGGCAGTTTGATTTTTCCAATTAGGCCATAATTTCCCATTTAAAAAAAAAATTAAAAAGTTGCATGGTGCATTCAAGCCGTTCAACTCGCACCGATCGTCGGTGCACTCTGTAGTTTGTTACAATGTGCACTACCGGTGGGGCGAGCCGAACAATTTGAGCACACCGCAGTGCCGGTGCGCTACTCTTTGTAACGCACGACCATATCATAAAATTAATTTTTAAAACTATAAAATAATAATCGGTGTAGTCATTACATATAAGCGCATCGGAAATAGGGTGCGCTTACACGTATAGAATGCACCCGCAAATACACCAAGAAATTTAAAAAAACCAACCTATACAGTGCGTTGATTGCACATCAGCACACCGGTGTTTGGTGGTATGGCATCCACTAGGAGTACCATATTTTGGTGCATTGACGTATTATAGGCACACTGTTGAAACAATACTTATCGCTTATAAAATGAAATAAACGACAGTGCATATAATGAAATTGGGCGCACCGGGTACGATGCATTTGCTTGTTCGGGAAGCACCATTTCATACACATTTAAAATTTAATATAATTATTAAATCATAATTAAATAGTGTTGCTAGCACAAGTCAGCACATTGATTATCGGTGCTCGAATTTGCAGTAGGCGCACCGGTAAAACAAATTTGATAACACGTCAATGTGTGTACATTATAGTGCACCATCTTGGTAATAAAATTATAAATTTATAGAAATATATTACCGGTGCATTTGGATAGTATAGCGCACCATTGGCAGTGCGGTAAAAACTAAAGAGCATTGCCTGTAGTGCATTATGTTTATAAAAGCACACAGTTTGTCAATTTTTTGCAAAAAATACAAATTTTTGTTTTAATACATATAATTCTCATATAATGTTTTTATATTTAGTTTGATGAGACTAGCTAATTCATGTTATATGTGAAAAAAATACGTGAGCGCTGCGAGGTGAGGCAACAGTAGGAAGTTCAAGTTGACCAATACAACTTTTAGCAAGAGTGGGAGGCTAGGGAGAGGGATAGATATTTATACCCCCGTCCCATTACTGCACAGACGAGACACCTCTTGAGAGTTGTTGGCATCCTCATGTTCTATGAGGAGGCCACATCAATCAAGGGGAACACTACATTCATCACCCAGTTGATCGCATGTTGGGATCATCATAGGCAGGTGTTTTGAGTTGGTCTCGATTAGTGGTTCCGACCCACTAAGGAGGACATATATCTTATCACGGGGCTCTCTAGGAGAGGTAAAGACTTTCCTCAATTCACTGAGGTCCTAGTTGGATATGTAGCATCGTCTCAACTAGTATATGTTCATATATATGTTGATCCCAACATTCTTGAGCCTTGTCAGTTTCAGGTAAGTGGTGGGAAGCTCTCCATTGCTGCTTTTGGTAGAGAGGATGTTAGGTGCCTCTCTTTGTTGTTGACAACCATCGAGCATATCACCAATGATGGGAAGCACATTAATTTCCCTCTATTATATTATGTCGATTATTTCATGCAGGAACCTAGATGCGTTAGGTGGTATGTTATTTTCTTACAATAGTTTTGTTATTCTCTCATTTGATGCCGTGCGTGTATTGGCAGGAGGGCGAACTTCCCTTTCGCTTCAGAGTTATTTTGTTTATTTTTTGAGATATTTCCGTCGACCAGGCCATTTTTTGATCGGAACCCTACTAGGTTAATGACATATGTGCGTATGCACATGTGGGGGTAGATGGTGCCCAAGAGGGGGGATCCTGAATTTTTGGTGAGGATCACCACAGATGTGATCGATATTTTAGGCAACGAGGACCCACCTATATTAGACATGGTTTAATATCCATATGCCAACTTGGATCGGAGAGGGTTTCCCAACATCTTATTCACTCAAGATGAGCCAGTAGATGATAAATATAAATTTAGCGTTATGTCTAAATTAATCTAGTTGCATTTTATTCTTTTTAAATTTAATACAAAATAAAAATATTTTAAATTGTTATATTAAATTCATCTTTATTGAAATTGTCTAATTATTATTTTGCACTATATATTTGATATATGTTGGGACATTTGATGGCGATGTGCTACCTTCTCCCGTTCAGGATGAGGAGGATATGTATCTGGATGTGGGTGATCATCCCGAGGCACCCCATTTATCTAGACCTGGCCATCGATGCAGGCTATATGAGAGGTTTTGGCAGGACGTCACATATAGGCTGTCTACGATGTTGGCAGATTGACGAGTTTGGCATGTATGGGTGATGTACATTATGAGGGAACATTGTCGTATAGAGTTCTGGAGGATGATTTCTCATGATATGAGGAGCTTAACGCAACATGTTTTGGGTGCTTGTGATATTTTAGATGGTATCGATGATAGCAGTTCATCGTCAGATGAGGGCATAGATCCTCCGCTGGCTAGTCCACCTCCTTATCCACTAGTTGCTTTGAATAGTGGCACAACTTCCACATCCACTGCACCTTCTCCTCATCCCCCACCTCCTCCCCCTCCACCTTTGACATCTCATCCACCTCCTCCTCCTCCATCTTCGACGTCTCATCCACCACCTCCTCCTCCACCTTCGACATCTCCTCCACCTCCTCCTCCCACATGTCCTCCACATCCTTCATCATCTAGTCCTCTACTGCTAGTCGAACTTCCTCTTGATTCTACATCATCATCTCCTCTAATCCTGCTCGACCAACCCTTCATTCCTACTTATCGGCCTGACGATCCACTAGTTCCTACTTCACTCATTTCTATTTCAGAGATGCTCAGAGAGTGTTGTACACTTCCTCTTAATTGACCTATCCCTCCTTCTCGCAGATCTCTTTTTCTTTCCGGCAGAGGTGCTGGTACTGCCTCTGGCTCTATTGGTGGGGGTGATTATGCATCTAGCTCTGGTTGAAGAGATACTGATAATGCATCTGCTGGCGGAGGTGGATCAAATATGTCATAGTAGTTATTGGACTGGAGATATATTATATTTGACATATTGTATCATGAATTTGATGTTATATATGTTCGTATCTATATATATATACTGCATTTTCATGTTTATGTTGATGTTTATTTATCATGTTGATGTTTATGTATATGTTGATGGTGATGTGTTTTATGTTTGTTAGATGGTGAAAATGATTATGATCGATGATGACATGTTTATGTTTATGTGGTGAAAATGATGATCATGGAACATTTATGTTTATGTGCATTATTAGTAATGTGTGTTAAATGATGTTTAAATATGTTACATGTATATGTTACCTAAATATGTGACGTAATGTTTATGATGGTACCTTTATGATTTTTTTATTTTTATTTTTTATTTTTTTAAGGATGGTATGTTTATGTTTATGTCATGAAAATGATGATGATGCAGGTATGCTTTTTGTTAAAACTTATGCTTATGTTTATGTTAGTAGGATGATGTTTATGTTTATGTTTATGATGGTATGATAATGATCTTTATGTTTGTTAGATGTTGAAAATGATGATGATAAGCAAACCAAGTAATACAATAACAAAATTTTAAAGCAAGCCAAGTAATACCCTTCTTAAGGTCCAATAGACAAAAGTTGGTCTCAATGGACGTTAAACATCATCATCATCATTAATTAAAGACAAATGGTTTCAAAAAAATATCATAACAATATTACTATTGGAATAATAAATTATAAACTATTATATATATGACTTCTCCATATCTGAAGTGGATAAATGGAAGATTAAGGAATTAGAAAGGAAAAAAAGACCAGATTTTGAAACAAGAGGAGATGGAATGGCGCCTTAAGACTCGTGCTTTGTGGATTGGTCTTGGTGATAATTATACTAGATTCTTTCATTCCTATTCCTCTCATAGAAGAAACATAAACTCTATATTGGAATTAATTGATGATAATGGTGTTGTTGTAAAAGGACAATCTGAATTAAAAAAATATGGCTAAAAACTATTATGGTGATGTTTCCAAGGATCCAGGTTCATGTTCATTGGAAGCATAGTCGAATATCATTAAACATTATCCTAAATATTTTGATGAGGAAGAAGGGAAGGCTATGGAAAGCATGTTACTTTGAATTAGATTGAGGTGGCACTAAAACAGTTTGCCAAAGAAAAAGTCTTGGCCCGGTTGGCTAGACTATTGAACTTTTCCTCCACTTTTTTTATATTATGAGTGAATATTTACATGATATGATTGAGTTTTCCAGAACAAAAAGATTTGTTTCAAGTGCTCTCAATTCTACTTTCCTTACTTTGGTTCCTAAAAGCAATAAACCATTTTTTTAAATTCAAGTTGATTGCTTTATGCAATCTTGCAAACAAAATAATCACAAAAATCATCTCCAATAGGATAAAGTCGTTCCTATCTAATCATATGTCCTTAGAACAATTTGGATTTCTAAATGATCGACATATATTAGATGCCATAGGTATCTCACATGAAGTTTTACATTATATCAAGTAGAAGAATATGAAGGTACTTTTGTTGAAAATGGATTTGGACAAAGCATATGATAGAGTTGATGGGTATTTTTAAGGTTGATATTATTACAAATAGGTCTTCCCATAGTTGTAACTAATTGTATCATGGCATGTGTAATGTCTACACAATTTGTTGTTTTGATTAATGGAGCTCCATATGATTTCTTTAAGAGCATTAGGGGTATCAGGAAAGTTTGCCCACTGTCTCCACTATTATTTTTGCTGATCATTGAGGGACTGAGTAGACTTATTTTTGGATGCAAAATTAGAAGGTAAATTAAAGGGTGTCAAAATATATGATGCTGTTTATATTGTACGCCTGCTTTTTGTTGATGATGTGTTGATTTTTGGTATTGATTCTATGGAGGAATTGAAATGTTATATGAAGATCATCAATATATTTTGTGATGCCTCAGGGATGAAAGTTAGCTTGCAGAAGTCTAGCTTCTATCAATACAGGCTTTGGCAAGTATTAATTCCAATCTACCTTATAAGGTGTGCAATCTAGAACATGGTTTCAAGTACTTAGGATATTTTCTTAAACCAAATGGTTATAGAGTACATGACTGGTTATGGTTGGTGGAGAAATTGTTAAAATATGTGTTGGCATTGATGTCAATATGCCCGCAAAGTTTTAATTAATTAATTAATTAAAAATCAGTAATAAACAGAGATTTAAATTAGAAGTTAATAAACAAAGATTTGGAAAGACATGAATTTGAGAGGTGCAACCTGAAATATAAGAGGTATTTAAATGAAGTTTTTGAATTAGAAGAAAGTGTCTCTACAATGTAGATCGCAACAACATAAAGAAAGGGAGAGACCATCAGCATAAAGAAAGGGAGAGATCAGCAGCATGAAGCATTTCCACAATTGATGAATCAAGTAGAAAATCAAGAAGTTCTAAATATCAGGGAAGCTGGGTGGTGCTAGTGGCAGGTCGAAGCCTTTCAAGGAGGTTGTAGCCTCCTTCTAGTAGCAGTTGGAAAATAGGGGTGTTGCAACATCCTTATATGTTGGTGCAAATATAAAATTGGGATGTTGAAGCATCCTTTTTGTTGCAGCAGAAAAATAATTTTGTAGAAATCATTTTATTAATAAGTTTTATTTTGTGGTTTGCTCTTTAAGGTTTCCACGATAAAATTCTCTGTCCTTGCTTGTTTGATTCATAGTATACATTGTTTAAATACTAATTGTTTTAATTAAAGGAAAAAGAAGGCACTAATGATTCACCCCTCCCCTCTTAGTATTGTTGGATAAACCAACATAAATTTGAAAAGAGAATCAAATACTGGACATACATATCGCTTTCAATTGGAGGAAGGCTAACACTTATCAAAGTTGTGTTAATTAGCATTCCGCCATGTTGGTTCTCATTACCCCAAGTTCCTCTATCTATTATAAATTCAATGATAAAGTTCATTTTCAATTTTCTTTGGTCTGGAGGGATAGACAAAGGTAAATTAATCATGGCAAGTTGGGAAAGGCTTTATTTGCCAAAAGAGTGGGGAGGTTGGGGAATAAAAAAATATTTTGGTTCAATATTTCTTTAAGATTGAAGAGTTTCTGGCGTGGGCCTTTTGGAAAGAGCATCTCCACCACTGTTCTGCATAGTAAATATATTAAAATGAATTTGATTTATTGGATTAGAAACCCAAAGAAAAATGCTAGGAATTATTCTCCTGTGTGGGAAGGTTTTCTTAAAATATAAAACTGCCTTGGGAAAGATCTTAGATGGAGAGTGGGAAATGAAAATATATGCTGATATGAATTGACCCTATTCTTGTTTTGGGTGAAAATTACTAGCTACCTTCATATATTCTGGAATATCTGACCGAGATTGGTTACTTGACTCTTGCACACATTAAAATGCCTAATTGGATAAATCAGTCAGATTCTTATTGGCTCACTGCCACAGATTTGGGTATTGTAAGTGTATGGGAAAATGAATGGGAGGAATATATTAAAAGACTCAACTCTATTGGATGTGGATTGTCTGAGAATCAGGATTCTCTTCTATGGATTTCGAACCCAGCTACAGGAACTATCACTGCTAAAACTGCATATCATGTTATTGTTTAGGATGGTATATTTTTAGTACATAAATGGTGGTATAAGCCACTATGGAAGTGGAATATTCCATTAAAAATCTATGCTTCATGTGGTTTGCTTTTCAAAATTCTCTGAAAACCTGGGATAATCTGTTAAAGAGGGGCTGGTGTGGGCCTAATATTTGTCTTCTTTGCAAAAATGATTCAGAGTCTGTGGATCATTTGTTGGTAAGACGTCAATTTGCATTAAAAGTTTGGAACAATGTATGTTCGTCTCTCAACATTGAACATTACTGGGGAGGTTCAAACTTTGAACAAATTTGCTATCAACGGTATAAATCTTGCAAGGATTACTATACTCTCCCTACTTTTATCTCATTGAAAATTTGGAGGGTTAGAAATGTTTTATTATTTGAGGACCAGGTACAAGATATTGAAATGATCAACTTGAAAATCTTAAATATGGTCAAAGATTTCAATACAAGGGAATTCAAAGAATGCAGGCCTAGAATTCTTAAAGAGGTACAACATTTCAAAGGAGCGGTTGGATTTTTTTATGGTGCGGCTAAGGATGGATATTGTGTGGTAGGTGCAGTTCTATATCTTAATGATTCACACAGGTTCTCATTTAGAATTCAGTGTGGCACATGATCCAATATCAAGGCTAAGATTTTTTCTCTTTGGTGTGTAACGTCCCCCTCACTCGATCCAACCATCGGGAGGGGACGTTGGCCAAATCAGGGATCTAATAATTCTCCCAACATGCATAATACAATTTTCCAACAAACAAAATGTGTGCAGAACATAAATAAACATGCACAACAGAATTTAAAATATGTCCACACACTTCTAGCAAGAAAATGCAAGCATAAACATTACAGGCATCGAATAAAATGGTTCAGATTCAAATACATTAGAGTAATTATATTTAAGAAATACAGATCCAAGAAATTAGCTGTGTAAGAGTGCTTTTCCACCCAACCATAGGCACTCCGTCCAACATATACTCTTTTTGATGGGAGGCCACCCCCAAGTTGGGCTATGAGTCCACCAGGGAGAAGGAAGCACATACAATGTTCTATCTCTCAACCCACAATCCATTCTTCTCTTTATCTTCTAATTCAAATTCTTGGGTTTAGCATACAATCTTGTAATGGACATGAAAAACCATGGTAACTCTACGTAGTGCAACAACCTGCATGAGAGAATGAGAATGGAATAGTCCTCAAAAGAGTGTTGACTCCAAGGATATGAGATGAGGGTGAAAAGACAACTGACATGGATTCTGACAATAGAAGAAATAGGACAACTGACATAACTGTCACAATCCCCGTGCTCAATAACTTCATGAAGTGACTTTTCCCACCAACCTCACATGTGCAATAAATGATTGGAAAATGGTAAAAAAGGAGATAATTGGCTTATTATCATCACATGACAGAATTAGGGTGAGTTATAAGGTTGAAAAATGGTAGCATAGGATTGGGTTTCCCATAGGCCCCCTTCCTCTTCCCCTATGGTGGAATCATAGCCCCTTTGGTGCTCTTTACACAACCATTGTTGGACTATTCTATTAATTTTCAGCATAATATTTACATACATTTCGAATTAGGCATAATAAGCCAACCAAACAGTCCAACTAAAATATAACATCACACATGCCTCTCCATTCACTAGACGGGCCTTGGCCTTGAGCTCCACACTAGGAATTCACACTAGCATATTTACATTATTTACATTTTAATGAAATGGGGTCAAAATCGGGATATTACAATCCCCTCCCCCTTGGAATAACATCGTCCTTGGTGTTCCAATACTTATGAATACATACACACTTTACACATGTCCAAAAATTCACAAAAATGTGGCAGGTCTGTCCTCCATTTCATCTTTTACTTTGACCTTCCAGGACCAAGTCCTTGGTGTCAACAGGATGCTCTTGCTGACTTTGACCTTCTAGCTGATCCACATGTTTAGAAACTTCGTGGCTACAATTCTTCTTGTTGTCCTTTGTTGGGCAGTTGCGGAGGCAATGATTTCCTCCACATTCCCAACATTTCAGTGGCTGCTTTTTCTTTACTTGCTCATTTTCCTTTGAGTCTTCGCACCTGGAACGTTTCTTAATGGGATGATTGGATGAATGCTTCTTCATAGTTCCACTTTCCTTTCCCTTACTGATTACCCCCAGAATTCTTTTTACCTCCCTTTGCAGACAAATAGAGTCCCGCAAAACCTTGTGGTTCATCTCATTCTGCTGCTTCTGTAGCTTGAGCATTTGTCCAAGATTTTCTTGGGTATTAGAAATTGATTGAAGAAGACTTTCAGCCAAATCAAATAGCTTTTGTTTGCTGCCATGGTCAATGTGCACAACTAATCACACTTTTCTTACTAGAAACACTTGCATGTATAAGCTGCAACCAATTGCTTCAATTTCTTACCTTTGAAATTCATCATGGCAATTCTTTCTTAGTCCAAGCATAACATAAACATTAAAATCAGACAATTATTTTCCCAATTGACATGGAATGTCCATGCTTTATTCATGAGACTTCCACACTTTTCATGCTTTCCCAACATACACATGAACTCATTCATGTTCATCCTTTCATAGGGAATTAACTATTAAATGAACATTCACAATTTATTTCAAGCAAAAAAACACAATCAACTTTCATCCATAACATGAGTTCCACAATTTTATGTTTTCTAAAATGCATCAATCAAAAAGGAAAGAGAAGAGTAAGAGTTTCCCCCTCTTAGTCTTGTGCCAATCCAGATCCACACCACCACTGTGGTTCCATTCTCCTTAGCCTCTTTCACTTCAATGTGAATGCTTGACTTGCCCTTTCTCGACTATGGCACTTAGTGTCTAAGGTCTGTCTAAGGTTTTTCAACCAGGGAACCCTTCCCCATTATTGCCTACAGAACCTTTTCCTGCTAGGACCTACACGAGTCCACTAGCACCATCTTTATTTACAGCTCATGCTGATCTTTTTAGGACAGTCACATGTCCACATGCATCCTTAGGATGCCTTCATAGTCCTTGCTTCCAACAATACCTACACTCAACATTGAATCAATTCACATGTTTAGTTTATTTTCATAAGGTTTATCTCTAAACAAGAGTTTAATAAATCATGTACACACGTATTTCATATTAATTAAGCAAGAAGCTCCATGATAACCAAACACTAGTACATGTGCACATTTTTTCGATGGAACTTCGTTGATTTTCCAACACTTGTTCGTTGCTATAGCGACGTACATGACTCCACTTTTTCGTGGAACAAGTTTCGTCGCTATAGCGACGCCTTGAAACATTCGTCGCTATAGAAACAAGAAAGAGACGACACGTGGCATCTGTGGAATCCATTTAAAAAGCCCAATAGTGTCACTATAGCGATCATACTCAGTCGCTGTAGCCATGAAACAAACATAATATTGTGTCACTATAGCGATAGAATCACTTATTTTAAAAAAAAAAAACTCTTTGTAGCTACGATAAGCCGTCATTGTAGCAACACTATTAACATAATTTTGTGTCGCTATAGTGACAGAATCACTTATTTAAAAATCCAAATAGTGTCTTCGTTGCGACGATAAGTCGTTGCTGTAGAAACACCATTAACATAATTTGGTGTCTCTATAGTGACGGAATCACTTATTTAAAAAAAATAGTGTCTTTGTAGCGACGATTAGCCATCGTTGTAGCAACACTATTAACATAATTCAGCGACAAGTGGTCGTCGCTATAGTGACGAAATCTCTGAGAACGTTCCAATGAACTTGCTATACAAGTGACAAAATGTTTGTCGCTTGTATAGCAAGACCATCGGAAAGTCCCCCAAGCGGTCATCGCTATAGCAACGACCACTTGTCGCTGAATTATGTTAATAGTGTTGCTACAACGACGGCTAATCGTCGCTACAAAGACACTATTTTTTTTTTAAATAAGTGATTCCGTCGCTATTATTAGAGACACCAAATTATGTCAATGGTGTTGCTACAACGACGGCTTATCGTCGCTATGAAGACATTATTTGGATTTTTAAATAAGTGATTATGTCGCTATAGCGACACAAAATTATGTTAATAGTGTTGCTACAGCGACGACTTATCATAGCTACCAAGAGATTTTTTTTTTAAACAAGTGATTTTGTCGCTATAGCGACACAATATTATGTTTGTTTCGTGGCTACAATGACGGAGTATCGTCGCTATAGCGACACTATTGGGTTTTTTAAACGGAGTCCACAGATTCCACGTGCTGTCTCTTTCTTGTTGCTATAGCAATGAATGTTTCAAGGCGTCGCTACAGCGACAAAAATTGTTCCACGAAAAAGTGGAGTCATGTACGTCGCTATAGCAACAAACAAGTGTTGGAAAATCAACGAAGCTCCATGGGAAAAATGTGCACATGTACTAGTGTTTGGTTATCTTGGAGATTCTTGCTTAATTAATATGAAATAAGTGTGTACATGATTTATTAAACTCTTGTTTAGAGATAAACCTTATGAAAATAAACTAAACATGTGAATTGATTCAATGTTGAGTGTAGGTATTGCTGGAAGCAAGGACTATGAAGGCATCCTAAGGATGCATGTGGACATGTGACTGTCCTAAAAATATCAGCATAAGCAGTAAATAAAGATAGTGTGAGCGTCGCTAGAGCGATGGGTCTATGTTTTTTTTTTAAATGATGAACCAAAATGCATCCCAATAGAAAGAATGTTGCACCATGTTTCATACCAACAAAAGCAATCAAAGAATATAGGTAATTAGTTCACTGCTATAAGGAAAATCTTGTATTTGAATTTTATAGAATTCATATTTATTCTCTAAATGTTCCACCGATGGACCTATGTTATCCTTATATTTTAATGTCAGAGGATTGCTTACCTCCTCCCTGTCCTTGGTTTCAAAACTATGAGGATATGTTTAAGGGAAATTCATGCACAAAGTTTGTCAAAAGATGGACTAGACATTTTCTTTTAGGTTATAATATCGATTAGCTATGCCAGATTTAACTTAGGACAATCTAGTCGGCCTTTCTTAGGCTATTACAAATAGTATTCTTTACATTGAGTGTTTAGATGTTCAAAATAAATTCTTCACTAGCATATAGCTAGTTGGTAGAGTTTCTTTGTCAAAATGTGTAGTTGGTGCATTGTAAGAAAAATTGGTGTGTGTTATTCCAACAAATGAAGTTTTTGACACAGTGGAGGTATTGTAGTAAAGGACATGCCCACTCATTTGTTTCCAAGATGCGATGCTTGGTGGTTTAGATGATGGGATGGATTACCTAATGGATAGGATTTGATCCTACATTGATTTTATAGAAGCAAAACTTGAAGTACAAATATGATAAAGGAATAACTTAGGGAATTCTTCACTTATCAAGAGAAAATCGTCAAAACCATTGGAAGTCTCCAACTCCTGCGTACAAAATAAGGGCCAAGTTCTATTAGTTGACACTGAATCAAGCGAGATATATGAAAGGGAGGATACCGTATTTCTTCACAAAGGTCAGAATGAAAATTCTGAGCATGAATAATATGAAGAGCATAATAGTGATATTGGATAATTCAAAGAAAATAACTCTAGAAGTAATAGGTCATCATTAAAAGAAGGTGCAAGGGCCAAGTCCGATAAAGAACAAAATGTGGTAAATTCTTTTGTAATGTATGTGGCACCACACTTGCAATTAAATTTGACAAAAGGGTCTAGTGAATATACTTAGATACACCAACATATCACAGGTCTTTTAAAAAGACTCACCAACATCAGTAGAAAAAATAAAATATAATTTTCATCTCTTTCAACTTTAACACTCCCTTAAGGATCTCTATGTTAAAGTTACATAACTTAAACAAAATCATAACATGTAGAGCAACAGTGGTAGAATAATTTACAAATTAAAGAAGACTAACAAATAACAACAGGAAAAATGATTAACTAAGATAGTAAATGAAACAAATTTGGTTTGGAACTTCCATATACTCAGAAGTACTTTTAGATCAGACCTTGTCATGCAGAGACAAGTCACTAAGGGAACAAGCTTGGCCCTTACCTGAGGGAATGGACATAGTTGAGAGAGAGAGACAAGTGTTGTAGGATAGTTTTAGATAAGAAGGTACAAAAGTCAACACAACCATGATCAACCTCAAGAAATAAACAGTGGGAAGAAACCATCAAGGACACCCTAGCAACATAGCAGTAGATAAAAAAAAATCTAGTGGCAGTCCATACATACAACATCCCACTCAAGATAGCTCAAAATGGGTGGAAACCTACTCAAAACAACCCAAACAGGCTGCGACCTCACTCTAGCTGTCCAAACACAGCATCGGCCTCATCCACTAGTCCACAAATGGAAACGGCCTACTTTAACATCCCTCACATAGGCTGCGGCCACAATGGAAATCCTACAAACAACCTACGACTCAGTTGAAAATTCACAAAACAGTCCACTGCTAGGTTGATAACCCAAACAACCCATGGTTCAGATGAAGGATCAACCAAACATCCCACGCACCGGTGAAGAATCAACAAGAAGCCCACACCTCAGGTGTTTTTCCCACACAAAGTCCATGGTCCAAGCAGGAGGCAACAAACAACTCATGGAGCAGGTAGAAGAACCAACCAAAAACCCATGGCTCACTCACAAGGAGGAGTGACACCTTCACAAAGGTAGTGGTATCCCTAAGATGGCCTAAAAAGGTGATGACCTTCTCCCAAGAAGCAACAACATCCCTATGGAGCCTCTAAACAACAATGACTAGTACTTCTTACCAACTGCAAAAATATCCCTAGCAGGGATTAGACAAGAAAGATGTCATCCCTAATAGGGATTAGATAAGAAGCGGCGGCCCCAACTGGGCTTATGCAAGGCATCAACCCAATACGAACAGACCCTAGCAACATAACTTACTCATAGAAGACAAGTAGCATACTTAAAACCTTTGACGTCACCTTCAAACAGAAATGTTGGAAACCCTAGATCAAACATAGAACATAGAGCTGAGATATCTCTCCAAGACACCCTCATAATGAATGTAAAGTATTGCTTTTATAGCCTCTTAAAGACTTATAGAAAGATCCCCCTTCTAATCTTTCAATGATTTAGGGTTTACTCAAAAGGTCAAGATGTCATACAATAAGAAGTGTTAACAAATATAAATTAAAGTTAAGTAAACATAAAGGTACCAGACTAAAGAGGGGCTTGGTAAGAAGACGTCATCCATGTTGAAGGGACTCGATTCCATACAACATGGATACATGCTAGAAAACCATGACTCTAGAGATGGGATACAATGGTGATGCAACTAGTTCTTGGTATCCACATTTGTTGTGCACCCCAAGAAAGAGTGGCCATGGAAACCACACACACCAATTGATTGTCATTCACACCAAAATATAACAAAATTGCATATTTTTGTTGGATCAATCCTTTGGTTCTATGGGTAACAAGGTATTTTCTTCTTTCATCATGAAGAGTAACATTTGAGAAGTGTGCATGCATGTTGACATGCATGTGCTATCTAAATTTATACTAAAAGTTCTGATAAAAGGTCCACATATGTTGTTTGATTCCCCTAACTATTGTTTGATGCACACTTGGATAGACCTTTGGAAAGTTTGGATTAATGAGCCAATGGTTTTGGTTTAACTATGTAGAATATATTTAAACCAATGTGTTTTGACTCTTGAGTCAATTATTCACTCATCATGAAGGTGTGAATGATAGAGAGATTAGTGCAGAGTTCACCTTGATGAAATATGTATCATTTGCACCATGATTATGAGTGAAGAGTTCAGTTGAAATAATTTGGTTCAATGAAATCTCTTTGATTCCGTTGAAATACTTTGGTTCAATGTATCATAGGCATGAAATCTCTTGGACCAATTTTTTCAACCATTGCTGCCACAAATTTCCATCAAATATCCTTAGGAACATGAACATGGATCTGAAACTGCATTGGAAGCACAACTTGTATATATGAACAAGATCCACCCATAAAACTGTTGTTTGATGAAGGATAGAATGAATAGACGTCATGCACCCAAATTCTTCCTCTATAAATTATCATGTTGAAGATAAATACCATTCACTCATCTTGTTTCCATTGTTCAAGTTCAGCATAAATATCCTTAATGAGGACATACTTCATCATTTTCTGATTCGTCTTTCCTCTGTTTCTAATCTTTAGCTCGATGGGCATAATTTGGTGTACTCTGAGCTTCATCCAAACAATGGAATGATGGGGATACAATATCAATTATGCAAGTCTTTGTTTCTTTTCGTCAAGAGAATCTCTTAGTAGCCTTGTCAATTTACTACCTCTATAAATTTCATGACCTAAATTATCTACAAGGGCAGCAGTCACATGTCCAAGATAATATCAATCCATAAAATCCATGGAGAAACCTTATTCCTACCAGATCTAGGCACACATAAAACTTTTTACTATTCAATTTACTACTTCATTATAGCACAACCCCATGCACACTAAGGATTTAACCGATCAATGTTACACTAGCTACAAATTGGCTCTTAAAATGCTAAAATACTATCAAATGTCCCTCAACTTGGTTTCCTGATTGGTGTAAAGGTAAGACCCCAAAAATTTAATGAGATGGATACAAAATAAGGTCCAAAAGGAGGGTATTTTCGCCATATACACAAACCCTTGTTTTGGGTGCAAAAGTCATGACCTGGGCTTAAGTACCTATAGGGTGGGTTCTTTAGAAGAGGGATATGCTTCCATTTTTACACAAACTACTACAATGATATTGTATGTTCTTGGGGATGTCTAGGAATTTCCCAATCATAACCCATTTCTTGGGGAACATTCTGAGTGGGGAGATGGTAAACCATAACCCCATAAAGAAGCAACACTTTTAACTTGCGGATTGCATTTTCCTTATGCAAGGTATGATTGTTCAACTGTGGCCATGGTTTTTTAATGTGTAATGTACCATTATATCTTCTTTACAGTTCTTACTTCAATATGACAGTTAGTTGGGTTTGAGTAACTATAGCATAGTTTCTCTAGAAGAGGGATGCCTAGAGGCCCCCATTTTATGCAAATTGCTATAGTATGTGTCCTAGGACATATAGGAACTTCCCAGTAATGGCCCATTTGTTGGGGATTGTTCTAAATGGGTATAACCAACCATACCCATAGACAAGCAAACTCAAAAAGAGAAAAGAAGATAGTTGAATTTTTTCCATGTGGACTGGGCTTTGAACTTGTGTTTTATATTTTATTTGTGCAAGCTATGCTTTTTCAATCGTGGCCACATTTTTGTAATGTGTATTGCACCATTATAGGAATACGAAGAATACTATGTCTTTATATATTTATTCATGGTATTCCTATAACAATGTGCCCATCTTAGGAGGACATGTAGCATAAACTCCATACTTGTCATTGGTGTAACCATTAAATAGGTACTCGTTCTTCCTTGCTCAATACATTACGTTTTATCCTTTATTGGCATGTTGTATGCTACTAGACTCTATATGGCACAAACTTGTAAAAGGAATAACAACATAAAATATAAATTATAGAAAATGAGCAATCAATCTATCTGCAGGTAATTCCTTTATCTTAGAAGTTGGAATATCAATAAATGATTCACATTTTCTTCAAAATTATATATTGCAGCTCATTAGTGTAAAATTTTATCCCTCATGGTTTCCTCACTAATTGGGCACATATAGGAGCTCCTAAATGAATTATAAATCATACTTGCTTGAATTGATAGAGAGAAGCACCGTCAGCTTTCATGACATTTTCTAAACTTTGCTTTTAACTGAGACCAAGGTACCCAATCTTGAGTCTGAGCATCGAAGATATATTTGCTGGAGTTTATGTCTCATATAAACAATCCAAGGGATGAAAGCCAAGGGGTTTCATCCAAGACCTTTCCATCACACAATGAAATTGGGGACTACTAGAGCAAGTGGTCATTGAAGGAGAACTCAACATTTTGCACATTATAATTTTTATACCATTTTCATCATAAACAATCAGTTGAGATTCACTTGGCATACATTGATTAGGAGAAAAAATGCTTATAACAGACACTAAACAAATCTGATATCTATATTAAGATTCAAGAAAGACTGTTTTACATACCTACAGGTGTTTGATAACATATCTGAAAGTACCTGCCCTTAAAATCAATGAATGCAATCACTATCACGTTGTAGAAGACTTGTGTATTCTTCAGTACTGATATTAGAGATTTGTTGTAGGTTAATACTTGTCAAATGCATTTAAGAATTCATGTTTCTCATTTAATAAGCATGAAGTCACAATGTATCCAACCTGTACAAATGCACATCCATTAAAGTCATACATAGCTTGCAATGTACGAAGATGTTAGTTAATCATATACAAATAAACATATTAGCAATATAAGGAATTATAGAAGTTCAATAATTGCACTGCTATTTTGAGTTGTATTTGAAGATGGACATTATAGCATGCCCATTTCCACCGAGAAGACAAACAAATTCATTATTGTGGACATGTCACATTATCATTTGCAATGCTGAAATGACTAAGGAGAAAGAAATTTTATTAATATTTTTTCATCAGTTTTCAGGTAGAGGGTGCTTGAATGGCATTCCATGGCGCTTGTTAGGGCATTCCAGGTATGTGTGGAGCGGGGCCCATCCTTTGTTTAAACAATCATTACCACTTTCATATGAAGTACGATGCAGGCCTGGGAACCAACAACAGATCTATCAGCCTATCCTAGAGAATCAATGACCTATCCCCCTTTTACGAGAAAAGGTCATGGGTCATTTGCCAATAGAAGTTCTTGCATAATCTAAGTAGAATTTTCCCCCAAATTTTAGTAAACGTTGAAGGTGACGTCGGGATCTTCAACATAGGCGACCCCATCAGAAATACTACAAAATTTATATTAGAATACATGCAAATTGAAACATAAAACATTGAAATTTAATATTTTTATACAGTATAATCTAACAGATCAATACATACATGATCATTGACAACATTGTAACATAATAAATCACAAATGATCTTTCTACAATAGACTATAACTATCATCATCTAGTTACATATAGGGCTTGGTGCTCTTGATTAAACATCAATCCCATACCCTCATACATGGTAGAATCTAAGGGAAATACTGCAGTTTGGCTATCCTGAAATCCTGAAACTTGTTAAGTCTACTGAATTCTGAATGGGATATGAAATTTTACTTTCTCCATATGAAGTCTAATGAGATAATAGTAACAGATATAAATATACACATCAAAACTCCAAGCTCATTGTTAGTGAGTAGATTATTTCTAAGCAAAATCAAGCATATGTAATACATTCATGGTATGTACTTATACTAGTCCAGTGGGTAGTAAAGAATTAGGGATCCAATAAGGGACCTTGGGTATAAAATCAACATCAGATGTTGGGGAAGACCTCCCTTATCCTCAGACTTCAACCTCTTAGCGTTACGTTAGTTGCATGAGACTCAACTAGACCGACATACATGTGAAAGGAGAGAACCCTGAACTAGAAAAGACCCTGAAAAGATCATCCAACCCTCACAAATAAAAAACAGTAGCAACACAGCAATACGACCAACACACAATAAAAAACGTCGGCAAATTACTCCAAAAAAGTCATATAAGGTAACGTTGTGGTGGATGGCACCTAAGGAGGTCTATTTAGGTCAACGCAAGGGTGGACAACAATCCTAAGGGATCATGCTGGTCATCAACAAGATGGACATCAACAATTAAGGGTTGTACAGCTCAACGCTACCATGCAAGGGTCAATCACGAATCACCACAAGGCTAAACATCACATACAAGTAAACATGCAATTCAACGTATCATAATAAAAGAACACGACGTCATATTAGGATCATGCACATCAAGTCATTGTCAAGGTAGGTTACCCGGCCTTCTCAACTGTATGTGGTCATATGTCTCATGTGTCTCATGCAATGAGAGGAAGCTCATAATCATCATCCCAGGATAAGGAAGTTCATGTGGTCATCTCATCTTCCTCAGGTTAACTCAACAAGGGGAGGCTAGCCCCTTGATGATAACCATAGTCCTTGGAAGATGTCACACATATTAAAAAATAAGCTATGCAACAAAGTGAACAAAAATTTCGCATATAAATTTCAAAAATCACAAACATAGTTATATTAATTGTTCTAATAAGCACAGTACTATCAAACATAGAGCTACACAAATCATTAAAGTACTGAAAACAAAAACAGTAATAACAGTAAACCAATTATAAACGATATGTTCATATCATATTCCTTAGGTTAACTTAGGAAGGGGTGGCCAGTCCCTCAAGGATAACCATAGTCATCTAAAGATGTCACACACATTCAGAAATATGATCTGAGCAATAACATACACACGTGAAACCTCAATTCTAAAATATCACCATGCATCGACTAGATCAAGAAACTTGTAACAAAACTGAAAATAGTTCATGCCTTCACTCAGTCAAATACGAATCTTAAATGTTTACAACTACATTTTTTTTTCTCAGAAATTCGAAGAGGGGGACTTCATCTTCGGTGTCTTGACCCATTGTAGTTGTTGTGCCCTCCCTTTCTATTGATTGTGTGGATATGCACCCCCGTACCATACTTCTGGTACGTTGATTAGAAGGGGGTGGAGGTGGATGGAGAGGGGCATCATCTGCAAAAACAAAGACAGTTATATAGATACAAATGCGAATTTATTCTTGAGATACGTATTTCATTATTTCCAATATCATTACAATGATCTTTACCTGCTGGCTAACTAGTTGAGTCAACTGGAGTGTTCATTGGTTCTGCCATTTGTTCCTCTCTCGACTGAGCATGAGAAGGTACATGCTCTGTCATTCATAGAAAAATATTAATTAGTAAACATCATCAATTATGTATTTAAAATCATATTGAATACATTTTTTTATAGCATACATACCTAAATGGATAGGCATCTCCCCACCATCAGGTGGTACCGGTTCGGTACCGCTACCCTCGCTGCTTTTGTTGGTCTCACCCTGAAAACAAAAAAAGACATTCATTTTTCGATGTAATCATTCATGAATAGATTATGCAAGTACATTATAATGATGGCCTTATTGATTTTATATAACTTTATGTGAATCAATGGGGAAATTGGGGTTTGCCCCAAGATTTTTCGATGTTCCAGCACATGCTGAAAACCTTACTTGAAGCCGAGATTCAAGCCTTCATCAATGGATTCCTCTTGAAAAGCATTTCCCTGCAATGTATAACACCATGTAAAGTGCTTGTGATAAATAAATTAATTGTTTTCTACAATTAGAAAAATCAACTAAATGTTCAATTAATTGTTGGCTACAAATAATGATCGTTTGATTCTTACAATTCGTGCCCTTAGCTTCTGATATGCACCCTGGCCCAGTTTGTGCTGCCCATAATTTTCTAATCTTTCCTTTGTTGCTTTAGAGGTGTCGGGGAGCCTATGAAAGGTTGAAAATACGTTAGATATCGCAACTTAAATATATTTAAAAATTTTAAAAAAATGAACATTGTTAATTGAAAATATGATATGTGCCATACCTTATTGAACCGATTGGCCTAGTCTTTCCTTGTTTTCTCAATTCCTTCTCCTTTGCATCCTTGATGAGTGCCTTCCACTCCTTCTCTGGAACCATCGGAGGACGCTCATACTTGTGGTTAATTTGTAGATTGTCCCTATAATCTACCTTGACATATTTCAAATTTAACCCAACTGCTGCAGTGACACCTTTTTTTATTGAAGGTTTCACCAAACAAGTTGACCGTTTGGTTCATCAAATCATCTTTCAATTTGTCATTTTGCGCATTCCACCGTGTACGAATGGTGGGCCCAAAAATCTCCAACGCCTTATCATGCAAGTTCTTATAAAAAACATTATTTCTTGCAAAAAACATATGATCATTAATTAAAACTAATTTGAGTTATGTGGCTTTGAATTACATGAAAAAAAAACACAAAATAAATTAAATAATACCTACAATCTTCGGTATCTTGATTGGAACACAGTCATCGTTCACCAAGAAGCTAACAGGAAGTGATCCCTTACTAACCACACATATTGCGCCAGGATAGAAACTATCACATTCGATGCGACTGTCCTCTATATCATCCTGTGGAGTAGTGGTGGTTGAAGGGCCATGTTGACCTCCAACGTCCGTTGAGGCCGTGGAATCTAAAGTGTATTGTTGTGTAGGAGAGGAAAATAGCCTCGTTGGTACGGTAGATTAACGATGTGTTGAACCATTGCTACTACCAATACCGGCCTCTGCAGCCTGTTCTCGATACACAGGTTTTGGCTCCAAAAAATTCTAAAGAATAAAACTTCAATTTATTAGATCATATAAAAAAAAAGAACTAAAATAACATAAATGAATATATGTAGTTCGTAAAAACTTTCAAAGATGCCACTTACCCCGTATTTTTTTTTATCTTTTTCCTCAATTCATCAATTTGTGCTTGTATTTCTTCAGTCATTGGTTCGATTAAAATCAGACTAAGAAGGTCTTGATTGCACTTTTTCAAAGCCCTTTTCACAGTATCTATGGGGTCGGTTGAATAATATATCTCTACCTCAACGATCACATCATCACCTTGATGTGGTGTGCTCTACGAACATCAATAAAAAAATCATGTAAAAAATATATAACGCATATAATAACAAAAATAAGTACTATAATCATGTTTAGGTACTATTATGCTATCATTTACCTCATGCGACAACATTGGTGCCTTCCCACGGTCACCCTGCCACAATACAATAAGCAAGACATATTCATATCGATAAGTAAAAATTGAACCATGTATAATAAACGTGATTAATATAAAAAAAAACTTTATTGTTACTATGATAGTCATGTTTACCTGTCCAGAAGCTGTAGGTGTGCTCTGAGTACTGCCCCCCTGCCACAATACAATAAGAATGATATCATATTTAAATTTTTAGCTCAATAGCATAAAAAATGTCAAATGTTAACATGTGTAATATAATCATGAATTGTGGTTACTATTACATTGATGCTATTAGGTACTACTAAACTAACATTTACCTCATGCGTCACCATTGGTGACTTTCCATGGTCAGCTTGTGGCATATGGCCACGATCACCCTGCCACAATATAAGAATTAAGACATATTAAAAATGAAAATTACATATATAACAATGTCTCTTAAACGTGATTAATGAAAAGCATGACATCTAATTAACCATGCGTATATTATAAAAAGCATGACATAAATAAACTTGATGCAAGAGAAAAATAATAATTCATCGATCAAAGGTTGAGTCAAATGTTGTATAAGAAAAATACCCCCATAATAGCAACCCCCGCATATGTTCGGTTCAAACTGTAATCGATCAACAACTCTTCACCTGCAAATATTGATTTTGTTGCACATACGAATACACTATTTCCTTCACGCCCCTCAAATAGGAATTTGGGTAGCTTATGTGTTGACCCTGGTCATGTGCTATTTATAAACCCTGTGATATTTCCTGAAGCATTTGGCCTTCCATCAATATACACAGTTGCTCCTTTGTTCAGACTGTTGTCCGGTAGTTGACAATAATTTGCTGCCACTCCATATGTCCGCATACTTTGTGTATACCGGACCAACAACAACCAATCATTGTATTTGTAGCATGGACCGACATAATCCATCAATTCAGTTTCAGTGCCATATGACACCTTTATGCCATCCATGGAAAATAGCCCCAGTCCATGTAAAGAGGATGGAGCAATGTGATAAGTCCTCCCATTGAGGAAGAAATCCGTGTCCACTTGGGGTAGCTCCTTGGGTAGCCATTGTTTGAAAAGATGTCTATACCTCAGGGGCAACTCAATGTCACCTATGCTCTCGTTATCATAACCACATGATCCTCCTTCAGAAACAAAAAGTTCCATGCGTCTACGAAATTTTCTTCTTACCTTTTCACCTCTACTAGTTGATCTTGACTTGTTAGATCTAGTATTAGACGTATCGCTTTCAACCTCTTCTAGTCTATCTTCCTCACTTGAGGAAGATAGATTCAACAAGTACCTATTTGGTGGTACCTACAATCATTGAAATGAGACAACGTGTATCAGTTGAATTTTCAATACTGAAAACATCATTCATGGCTCATGGTTTCTAGCAAGCATGTTATAAAGAAAGATGATCCAAACTTGTATGATAGATATATGACAAACCAAATTATTAAATTTTTGATATTTGTCCCTTGTGGACATGTGGCATAATTTAGTTCCTCTAGGAGGATTCCCTCCTTCATCTAGTTATCAAATTAACCCCTCAAATCCACCTAGATTCATCACATACCTATTGTTTTATGCAAATGAGCTATGAATTGTATTTGGTTACATTGGTTGGTTGAGTTGTACACATTTCCATCCAACCAAGCCTCATTAACTAGATGCAAACTTTTAATTGTTTTACAACTTGGGTTATCTCTATCTAATGGAAAATGGTGATGAATCTCAGGTAAGATGGTGTATAGATACCCTCCCTAGGCATAAGTCATATCAAAATGTTGGGTCTTAAGGACGAACTCATCTTCAATATATGGCATGGTTTTCAATACATATTTGGAGATCATGGATAAGATGTACTATAAAATATCCAAAAGAATCTAAAACATAAGGTTGTGGAAAGCTAATAAATACAAGTCAAGCTCACAAATACCAATTCCAAAACGTGCAAGTAACTATGTTTAATATTTCAATTTGGAATGTAACATAAAAAGGGGATTCAAGTTCCATGACTACAATCTATTATAGATCTCTTTCTTGCAACTAAGGTCATCACAATTACAGTTCGGTGGGTCCATACAAGTAGATGCGATTTATTTGGAGGGATATTCATTTATTAACTTTAGTATTTTATGGTTGCCTCCTTAAGTCATTCACCATGCACCTTATCTCACTATCTTAAGTTTACTCAATTACCTAAGCGGAAAGCAAACCTCAGGATAAGGTTACAATCTCCATGAACTCCACTTTAGGTGTCTTTATCAAGAACGTTGCATATGTATTCTCGATGCTTGTTCATGATTTTTTTCATGAAATGGGTTATGTGGGGACAAATGTAACCTGCAAACTACAATAACCCTTCAAATTTGAACTCATTCTAAAAGAAGCAGAGCATTGAGAAAAATTTCAAGCAACATCCAATGTTTTCAATCCCACAAAGACCAATTCCCAAAAAAAATAAGTAACTATGTTCAAGACTTCAATGTGGAATCTAACTTGAAGAGGGGATTCAAGTTCCATGAGCAAGATGTTTTGTTATAGATCTCCTTGAAGCTAAGATCAACCCAATTAGAGGTCAACAAGTCCAATAATGTAAGGTTTGTACAATTATATGTGCTTGATATGAGAAGACTATTCATTAAATCGCAGTAACATTTTATGGTTTTCTTCTTAATTCATTCACTATGCAGTTTATCTGATCCCCATCTTAAGATGCATAAGTGACCTAAATGATAAGCAATGTTAAACAGGAGGTTACAATATCCATGAAATCCACTTTAAAGTATCCTTATACATAGCATTCTGGCAGGTTGACAGGATGGAGGTTGCGGCTCAAGGTAGGGTGTGGACTGGCAGAGATGCAGCTAGTCTTGGTTTGGTGGATGCAATTGGAGGGTTTTCTAGAGCTGTTGCAATTGCAAAACAAAAATCAAACATACCACTTGATAGGAAGGTGTCAAGCCCCATTTTTCTTTTGAGAAAAACTTATTTTATTTACATGGAAATATTTACAGCCACACCCATTGGTGGGTTTTGAACCCGAGACTCTACTTGCACGTTTTGGATTTGGTGTTTGTGAGCTTGTTATAAAATGTATTTATGATGTTATCAAATGTACTATCAAAATCATACCACAAATTTGACGATCATAACCAAGCAAATTGCAAAGACTATAAGTGTATAAAGAATAGGGGATTGCATCAAGCATCTTTCCACAAGGTCTCGGGTACTGTAAATGCTTGAAATACTGGCACTAAGTTTGGTTGAATAAAAAACATGAAGCAAAAATAGAAAACTGTGAGGATACAAATGACTAACAAATTTAGCATTGTACCTATGGGACTAAGGTAAAAGAAATAATTAGGGTTTTGGAGTATGTAGAAATAAACAATGAAATCGTGTAGATGGGCAATTGATCAACTTACCGAATTTCCTGACATTGTGAGGCTAGTGCAGTCTCCTCTGTTAGCACAGTCTCCTCTGATCGATGCTCGATAGAATGAGGGCTAGCATGGTCTCCTCTGCTTGATGCTTGATGGAATGAAGGCTAGAACGATCTCCATAGTATCCTAGGTCTCCTTTGCTCGATGCTCGGCGGAATGAGAGCTAGCATGATCTTCTTTGCTCAAAATGAGGGCTAGCGCGGTCTCCTCTACTAGCACAGTCTCCTCTGCTCGATGCTCGACAAAATGAGGGCTAGCATGGTTCTACTCGATTCTTGATTGAATGAATTCTAGAATGGTCTCCTCTGCTTAATGCTCGATTGAATGATGGAAATCACGGTCTCCACAGTCTCCTCGGTCTCCTCTGCTCGATGCTTGATGGAATGAAGGTTAGAACGGTCTCCTCTGCTTGGTGCTCAACTGAATGAGGGCTACCACGGCCTCCACAGTCTCCTCTGCTCGATGCTAGATAGAATGAGAGCTAGCACGGTCTCCTTTGCTCGAAATGAGGGCTAGCGCGGTCTCCTAGTTGACTGGTCGCTAGAGTACTGTGTATATGGAACCCATAGTTTGGTTATAGTTAGCAAGAAAGGTTTGGATATATTTAGAGCTAGGGACGTAAATTTACAGATTTTCCCTTAGTTTGGTTGGAGGCAAGAAGGAAGGTGTCATATAGTTGGGGATACCATAGAATATTGGTGTCTTTATCCTTGGTTGTTTTTGAGTTAGCAATAACGGTCTTGATATAGTTGGGGCTAGTAGGTAGATTAATATATTTTAACTTGGTATCATTGGAGCTAACAAGGAATATGTTAGTGTAGTTGGGGATAGGAAAGTTGATTGATATATTTTTCCTAGGTTTGATTAGAGAACAAAAAACATATTGATCTAGTTCGGGCTAGAATGGCATATCGATGTCTCCTCCCTTGGTTTAGTTGGAGCTACTAAAAAAGTCATTAGAGGAAATTTTGGTAAAAAATGGGCCTCCTAAGGAAAATAATAAGAAAATAATAAAATAATAGTAGAGAGAGTAAAAAACTACTTTTTTTTAATTGTATTTTCAACTTATCTCCTTGTAGGTTTACTCAAATTTCAAGCGGGAGGACTCATTGGATGCATAATTAAATTATGCATCCAAGGAGTACCCATGTTTCCTACTCTTAACAACATCCACACCATGAAAAATTGAAAATACATTAAAAAACGTGTTTCTAGTGAGAGAAAACACGTTTTTTAATGTATTTTCGATTTTTCATGGTGTGGATGTTGTTAAGAGAATGCAACATGGGTACTCCTTGGATGCATAATTTAATTTTACATCCAACGAGCCCTCCCGCTTTAAATTTGAGTAAACCTACAAAGAGATAAGTTGAAAATACCATCCAAAAAAGTAGTTTTTATTTTTTCCCTCCAATTTTTTTAAGTGCTCCCTTTTTGAATTTTTTGAATTTTAAAGCATTTTGATTGGCTAATATATGATGACATGGAATTTGTATTATTTTTGGAATGCCCATTTTGTATTGAAATTTCCTCTAATGTATTTCTAGTTGGGGATATCTAGGGATATTGATATATTTTCATTAGTTTGGTTGGGAGCCAACAAATAATACATTGATCTAGTTGGGACTAACGAGATGGGAAAACATATTACCCTAGATTTGGTTGAGAGCTAGAAAGGAAGACCTTGAGATAGCAGGAGATAGAAATGAAACCTAACATATTTCCATTGGTTTTCTTAGGAGCCAGTAAGTAATAACTTGAACTAATTATTGGGCCTAGCAATTTGGATTGACATCTTACCCTTGGTCAAGTTGGAAGTCAACATATGGAGGAATAAGGTATGGTGCATTTCTTGAGATCAATTGGTGCCAATAAGAATAGGGTCTCTCCAATATAATGTTGACCTTGTTAATGGACACAACTAGAAAGGTGGAGAGAATTAATGTATGGTGTGATTCGTTGAGATCGATTATAGGGTGGATTTTACATTATATAGAAAGTGTGAAAGCACACATCCATAAGCCTCATTGAAGAAATTTGTCCAAGTGATTCATGTATTAATGTAGGCTATTGGATTCATATATTCACCAGAGTCCTTTTGTAAGTGCTCTTGGGATGTTGTGGAATTGTCCCAAGATGTGGTATGGGGGGCCCTTCGTTTGAGCCCAAAACAAATGAGGTGTAAATTATTAAGAAATAATCTAATCGTTTATCTCGGGGAAGTCACAACAATTTCGTAGTTCACTTTTGGGGTATGCCCCAATAAAATACTATGGCACCACAAGGAAAATATATGTCTTTGTGTCAATAAAGTCATGGGAATTCCCCAATTCACTTTTGGGGAATGCCCCTAGAAAAATCAATGGCATCACAATGATTATGGGATTATTTTTCCTATGCACTATGAGTATTTTTTAGAATCCTTAAGTGATTTTGGGGACTATAATAGTGTATTGAAATTGATGTTACAAATTGAATTCCATATTGGATTCATTAGAAAAGGAATATGTGATATGGGAGAATAAATGATTTTGATCTCCAAGTTGGTTGTAGAACTACCACTAGATTTAACATGAATGATATTAGAACCATAGAGCGACTATGTTAGTCACCATTAATGCAAAAAAATCCAATTCACAACCTCCCATGAATCACATTTTGACATTAAAGAAATCAAAAGAATCTTAAGGTGGCACATTCTATATATAGCACAAATATGATTGGAGTGGAAATTAGGGGATATGCCAACGCCACTCATTGAGAGGATGCTACAACTAAAGAAAAAAGAGGAATCTTATGGTGGCACAATCTTTACCTAACACTATATGATTGGAGTGAAAATTAGGGGATATGCCAACACCTCTCATTGAGATAAACATGGAATGAAATGTTGTATTTAACAAAAAATATTCCCAAGGGGGTTGTAATGTGTGAAGGAATTACAATGAGAAACCAAATGAAAAAAAAAAGTTAGGGAAGCCCTACCATAATGGATCAAAACATTTAGAGTTCACATAGGAGACAAAAGGGTGGTTGGCCTTGAACACGCAAATGGAGGATTCACATAGAAGAAGGTAGAATAAAGTAACAAAGTCCTATCTATAGTCACTTGGATAGTTTTTTTAGTTGTAGATCGTAGAAGAGTAAAAACATAGGATAATGCGAGCTTAGTTGTAGGGAGCCCCAATGAGAAAAGGGCCTACCACTCTTATTGTATGTATGTAGTCCATAGTTTTGTATGCATACCTTCTTATGTTATTAATCCATATCCTCCTCTCGTGTTTTGGAATTATAATAATCATTGAAATACTAGGGGCAACTGGCAATGTTGTTTAATGGAGACTTATGTGTTATTCCTTGAAGTGTTGTGTTAACAAAGGTTATAATGAAATTTGCTAATGGCACAATTTATGTAATTTCTTTCATGTTTTGTACTTGAAGGATGGTTTGCTTTTGAATTTCTACTGATAGATTGTGATACCATATTTCGTTCATTTTATTTCTTTTACATGATTGAATTGTTGGTCATACTATATGTTAACCACTATTACACTTTCCATTAATTTGTGAATGAATGAGAATTCATTGTTGACTACCTCGGGACTTTTATGGGTTTCTCTTTTTTTATTTCTTATAATATTTTACACATATATTATTAAACAAATATGTCATATAATGGGTGATATAGGCACCCAATGGAAATGTTCTCTAGTTTAATATCTACCAATATTATCATTCTCCTCTCTTGAACACTCTTATTCAATTAATTTAGTCATGTAATTTCAATATATATTGTAAGGAAGAGCTAGGGACAATCCCCTTGCAATGGAAATGCACGGATGTTAAAGACCACATAGTTGTTTCCAAGGTGACCGTGGATAGCGACCTCTACAAGGATTTAGGGTTACCCCTTGGATTAAAGTGGGGATATCTAGTACAACCTCCAATGGGTTCCCTTGACATTGTCCTAGTTGTTGGAAGACATTTTGGGGTACACTAGTGGTAGAGATAGAACATGCTAGACACATAAAATAATTTCCTAGATAAGCCATGCACAATAGTATATTAATGTAGCAATGAAATATATGAGAAACATTGCATCTTTATATTTGTGGAGACAAAGAGGGAGATCAAGTTTTGAAGGAGAGCATACAAAAGTTAGAAGACTCTAGAGGTTAGAACCAATAAATTATATGTTCAACCATTGGTTGGTTGTAGGAAAAATATTTGGGAGATGAAGTGAAGATAGAGGCACATTGATAGAAGAGCGGGTTCATATTTTTATATATCGGTGAGCAGGTTACATATGCATTATGCTTTAGAGAAAAAAAAAAGATATCAATGTTACAGTAAAATGGATTTCTTTTAGTTATACCAATTTTCCTTAAATATAAATTACATATTCCTGAATTTTGTTCCATCATTTGTTTAATTTTTTTTTAGCGTGGATTTTACTAACTTTGGTGATCCTCTAGATTTGGCATTTATGCCAAAAACTCCAAAAAATGGGCAGTCTTACTACCAAGCGAAATAACTAACTCGCCTAAGCCCGCGAGCGCTTCATATGACCATCGTGTTAACATAATCCAATGACCGAGATCATCTCCTTGGTAAATCGACGAATGCTGTCACGTTTTCCAAAAAGGTAGGGGGTCTGACAGGTCGTCCTGGGCTCCGGGCTGGTGACTTATCATGGATTCCAAGCACCCAGAGCCCCCACCATACCTTCTTGTCTACGTGTCGAATAGCATTAGTGAGGTTAGTGCATATAAACAAATGAAAACTCAACCTTGCTGCCAATGTGGGATAAATCCCATTAGGCGAATCAATCTCCACCATTGATTGTTTGATCCGACGGTTCTTGAGTCTCCGCCTGCAACTCTTTATTCTTATCCATTGTGACTCAAAATCGATGCTCAAGTTTGTTTGTCGATTCATTTTTGAGCTTTTGAAATTGTAGAGATCAAAACTTCTCAAGATCCAAAAGCATCAATGTCCTGGACATTCAATCCTTCATATGTGTATTCCATGTCACCGTCGTCAATACCACTCATCTGCATAGCCTCCATCTCATGTACATCATCATCATTCACTCTCTTCCTGCACCTGATCCAAATCACTATCATCATCATCCTCTTTCTTGACATCCAGTAACGTTGCATTAATTCTTGTCACAAAATTTGCTGCCACCATCACCTCCTTTGGTCTCATAATACTTTCTATATATTTGAACATAATCGAATTTTCTGCCATCAATCATTTGTCTTAGACTTTCAATGCTTTTACTCAATGGTCGATGGCTTCCATGCTCGACACTCTGCTAGATGGCTACATGCATGAACTCCTCTCTTTACAAACTTCAAATCGGCTACAGATCTTCATCAGAATCAATATCTTCCCTAATCTTCTCATCAGGGACCTTCAGTTGCGCTCGAGACTGCAGAAGAGAGGACTATAGAAATGACAATGGGGGAGCTCGGGTGTGAAATCCAAACTGCCTTCTAGCCTTTGAAATGTTGTTTGTAGGGAAAACTAAGCATGATAACTCAATGTCACCACAACGGCTTAGCTTGGTAGAATCACATAACTTATCTACAAGCTCTTTAAATTTTGGGGAACAGTTTTTGATGAGTCTTCTCTTGAGCCAGATCTGCTAATGTCATCAAAACAAAGTGTGCCTTTTTCAATAGGTTTTCACCTATTTTCCATCTGCCTTATCATCAACACAGTTATGGAAGGCATTAGAAGCTTCTTTCCATCAATGCCAACCTGTATAAATGCCATATTGCCAACATTTTCCTATTTCCATTTCAACTAACGTCTAATGAGAGGGAAGCATTAGCTTGCACTATCCCTATAAATACTAGGTAGGCCTTTTGAAAGACAAGGTTGTGTCAGTGAGATAGGAAACTACTAGTGCATGAAAACGGTGGTCGAGTTTCCCAATAGACATTTGGGAGCACTTCAGTTGCATGCATGTAGTAGAAGTAGTATAAGATGGGGCATTGCATGATATCTCGGGGACAAGGGAGGAATGATCAAGGAAATCATTATGGAAGGAATATCTAGGAAACCAACACAATCAAAGTAACAGTTGTAAATTTTAGGGTGATAATTAGTTAACAAGTTGGGTGTAGGTGCCTTTGATAGAATGGAAGGAAATAATGCATAGACTAGGCACCATGGTTGACAGCTAGAGTAGGATCCTTACCAAACTTTGTTACATGGAAATCATTTTGAACTAAAGGAAGCTTAATTCAATGGTGGATACTAGTGCATCTCACAACTTCCTCAAGAAATAGATAATAGGGGAAATTCGGTTTAGAGAAATGCTATGTGAAGCTTTACTCAATGTGGTGAACTCTAAGGTAGAATTAGTTTTAGGGATCACAACCAAGGTTCATGTGTAGTTAGGTAAGTGTAAAGGGTGAGAAAACTTCATGGATATGAAGCTACATAACTTTGAATTCATACTTGAAAAAGACTTTGTAAGAAGGGAAAAGAAAATCCTCATGTCTATTAAGGAATAGTTAGTGATCTTTGAAAAGAAGAATCCTTGTTTTGTGTACATAATAACAAGACAACCAAATGGAAGAGTCCAGTTGGACTCTAAAATAAATTTCAATAATGAAACCCAATGATAAGTTTCACAACTATACATCGCAACATTGAAGGAAAGTGAAATAGGGTGGATGATTTTGTAGATCACAAGCCAAATATTTTTAACAAAATAATATCCACTAAGATATATCATAAACAAACATATAGATATTGAACTAGGGGAAATCCAATGACAAAGGATGAATATCAATTATCTATTCCAGAGTTGGAAGAGTTGAAGAGGCATCTATCTGATTTTCCTAAGGTAGAATTCATTCAACTTTAATGATATCCTTATGGCACACCAGTCCTATTACAAATAAAGGACACTCCAAAACCCGAGCTTTTAGAAATTATAGGGCATTGAACAATCAAATGGTGAATAACATGTATCCCATTTGTTACATGTGCACTAATTTGGTATATGCGATAAGGTACTGAAGGTGTTCTCCAAGTTATACCATCAACAAGGTTACTACCAAGTGAGGATCATAGAAGGAGATGAGGAAAAGGAAACTAGTGTGATCACATACAACATCTTTGAGTTCTTGGTCGTGTTGTTTGGGTTGTACAATGCCCCAACAAACTTTTGCAAATTGATGAATAAGTTTCTCAAACCCGTTTTGGACAATTTCATGGTAGTCTACTTGATAAACTTGATCAATATATAAACTTGATATTCATTTTTTTGTAACCATTGTCTAACTCAAAGTTCCAATCAATAGCTTGATCATTTTAAGATACATGTACAATTCATATTTCAGATTGGCCTACATGTAAATCAAAGCTGTCATATTTCACTTTCAAATGTCACTTATCATCTTGACTCATTACGGACCTTTTCCCCTTTGTTTCATTTGAGTTATTATTGATATCTTTCTATCAACAAAAATTATTGTGCCTCATTCAATGGAAACATATAATTTGGGTCCTTGTCCAAATCCAGAGAGTTCAATTTATGCCCCGTCTTTCCCTCCCTAGTAGTCCCTCCTATAGTGAGACTCACGGGACAGAGACAGGAGGGAAGTTTCGTTCATATTTATGATTTTATCAATATCTCAGTTGCACCTTTATAGGAATGACAATAACATGTGTTAATGTTCTATTTATGGGTTTTTAGAGGGTCTTACTTGGTTTGTTCCAATGGTTTTCCATCTTCAACTCTACCCACCAAGAAGGTTTTCAATTTTTCTCTATGGTAGTCTAATTAGAATTTTTCTTTAGACATAAGGCCACTACATGTCCATGGTCACAATAAATTCTATATTAGAAGATACTGTGTTTATAATCCAAAATTTATGTCCATCTCTCCAACATAATTCCTAACAAGGGCCTTTGTTTAATTCTACAAAAAAGGCAAATCTAAGTATAGGACTTACTAGATTTTGGAGCCAAGGTGTTGAAATGACCTAGATCATTACCAGTGGCTTGTAAAGTCTAATAACCATAGTATTCCAAATACGGACTATGTAACATGTGTTGGCAATATGGAAGTTATACAGGTTTCCATTGATGGGAAAAATGGGGATGTGGGAGCCAATTTTATGCACATGAAACAGGAGAATGGGGGTACAGAGGAAGCCACAGAGGCTAAAGATGAACACAATAAGATAGAGGAGGAAATCCCAGAGTCTAAAGACAAAGAGCATAACAAGGAGCAAAGTCTTGAAGACAAAAATGCTGGAAATCTGTCTGAACATAATGAGAGCTAGGAGGAGATCACAGAGTCTAAAGATAAAGAGCACAGCCACGAGCAAAGACTTGAAGACAAAAATACTGGAAATCAGACTGAAATTGAACATGGATTGGATCATCCTCGTGCCACTGGTGGAGAGGACATGGAAAGGAATTCTACAAAGTCTGTTGAGGTACCCAAAATGGTTCTTGAACACTAGATCGTCATGAGGATGAGAAGACTGAAGAAAAGAGAGACAGGGGGAGCAAAAAGGGAATCCCTTGATGATTACATTGACATTGTGGTTGAATTTGAGGAGTAAGAGGATGATTATGACAGTGATTTGGATCAGGTGCAGGAAGAGAGTGATGTGGATAAAATGCTCGTTATTGGAAACAAAATTCCAACCTCAATCTCTGGTCAAATTACAAAGAATTAGAAGTGCAAAATCCTGTTGCAACATAGGTTGGATGTTGATTGCACGCAAGGTATCTGGTCAACAAGTGTATGAATTTGGAAGCCGAATTACACGCAGGAGACTCACGAACCGTAAGATCAATTAAATCAACGGTGTTGATTGACTCATTCAATGGGATTTATACCACATTGGAAGCGCGGTGGAGTTGTTATGTGTTTATAAAGTCCAGCCTCACTAATTCTATTCGACACATAGATAAGAAGGTATGGTGGGGGCTCTGGGTGCTTGGACTCCACGAGAAGTCACTAGCTCGGAGCCCGGGACGACCTATCATCCCCCCTAACTTTTTGGAAAATGTGACAACATCCGTCGATCTACCGAGGAGATGATCTCGGTCGTTGGATTCTATTGACATGATGGTCATATGGAGTGATCATGGGCTTAGGTGCGTTAACTATTTAGCTTAGTAGTAAGATTTCCATATTTTTGGAGCTTTTGGCATAAATGCCAAATATAGAGGATCAACAAAATTAGTAAAATCCATGCTAAAACAAAATTAAAAAAAGATGGAACAAAATTAATGACACCCTTAATTAATCAAGCCCCACACCCTTAACAAATTTAAAACTAGGTGATATAGATTCAATAAGAGGCCCACACCCTTAATTAATCAAGCCCTTTTACTAATAACCTTTAGCTTGTCCATCTCAAAACTAACCCCGTGACGATGAATCCTTTTTGTATGGGTGGATAACCATTGTATCATCCATGAAAGATCCCCCAACCTATTTTATCCAAGCCTAAATATTTTTCAGTAATGGGAGTAGACTGTTGAACTTGTTTATACCATGTTTTGAAAAAACACTTGTATTTCTCATTGACTCATGTCAGCTCAAGCTTTAAGGTTGGCAGACAAATGGACTCTCCAAACAAAAGTAGAGATATCTTCAAGGGTTCATCCTAAATGCTCAATGATACTAAGAGGTTTTCTAGTTTAAAGAAAGGTTTCCTTGGATGACATTGATTTGCCTTTGTTCACTCCTCCAAAAGGAGAGTAATTTAGAGCTTTAAAGGAAGACATACTTCCTCTCTCTAAGGTCTTCCACAAAAATGAAGTGAAAAAATAGGATTATGCATTCTATAAGAGACTATGTCACAACCATATTTTAATTGCTTACTAGCAAATATTAGTCATTGTTGATATGGCAAGATTCCCACCTTGTCTTGAATCTTGGATTTCATACCCAGCTCCACAATGTTAGCTTCCAAGAGGGCTTTCATAAATATTTGCAACATTTGTTTTGCAAGCATGTTGACAAATTGTAGGTTGGGATATGTTGATATTCACTACTTTGTAAATTTAAAACTAAAATTCATGGAGCCCTCAAGCTAGACATAGTTTCTTCATCAAATCTTCAAGGATTGAATTTATCATTTTCCGGGTATGCAAAAAGCACAAGTTAAATTATCATAAATAAAATGTACAATACACTAGCCAAGTTTTGGGTCAATGACTCCTACAAACATGATATATCTGGGTCTAATATTCAATGGTTAACCCCTTCAATTGATTCAAAGTAACCAATTACAACTATATATGATCAATCAAGCCTATAATATGACTTCATTGCTTGATATATTCTATAAATATTTTAACATCTGTTGTACCTCCTCACCGAGGATGTAAAAAATCACATGTATATTATTTTTTCACTCCTTTTTTATATCCTTCCACCAAGTGAAATGGTCTGGGTCTAGTGGAAGCTCTAATAAAACTACCTATCAAATTGCAGCATGATAGGTCATAGGATCTATGCACCTTTCTAAATCCGAGTTATTTGATTCATGCAATCTCTTCACCCACCTTGAGGGATTGGTAGTCATAATTACCTACACATGATGTCTTATCCCTATGGGTATGACTATAGTCATATGATCATCTTCTTCAATCGAGGGTCGGATTGTAATGCCTTTGAATGCCCCGGGTTCTACTTCCATTTTATTAATTTCTCTAGGAGTAATAGGAAAGTGATTCCAATCTCGAGGTTTTCTAGTTTCCTCTCTTTTCTTTGGAGAGATGGAAGCCTTAGGTATGCATCTTGCAAACTCTCTATCACTTTATATACTCTACACTACATACTTGGCGAGAACATTTTCTACCTTACAACTTGAACCCTATATAATATTTATTGGTGAGTATATGGACACTATTTGGAGGTTTTGAACACTAAAATTTGTTCTTAGGATATGGAAGTGGTTAAATGATGAAACGTAGCCCATAGGTCCTAAGAGAAGCTTCTAGGGTTTGATGACCATGTGCAAGGTCTTGGACCATAACACTTGGCATCTACTAGGTGCATTTTTTTCTCTATGTGGGAATGCAAGAGGAATAGGTTAACCATTGGCAACTTTTGAGCCCCATATACAAGTCATGAATCGATACATGGTAAATGTAGGAAACTTAGGAATTATTTCCTAAATGCATAAACTTAGAGATCAATAGAAAGAAAGGAGCTTTCAAACTACCATATAGGACATGTATTAAGGTTCTTTGGCTCCCAAGTGTTGATACATACTTCATTAGGATATTTTGAGAACCATTTATGGATATTAGGTCCTTGTACATGGTTGGGAGGAGGACTGCAAACCTTAATAAAAATAAAGCTTATGAGGGAAGGGAAACCTAACGCTTCAACCTTACAATTGTATTAATTACACAACTTCACAACCATGAAAGAGGCTTCAAATGACAAGGATATGTTTAGCCTCCAATAAATTATATGGGTGCAACTAGGAGTTTTTTAGCACTCAGTATGAGTTTTATGGCACTAACCATGATCAAATGATGAAACCTTGACCTTAGGCTCTAAAGGAAGTTTCCAAGGATAGGGAAAATGTGAAGCCTTAACCAACCACATAAGATTGGTCTAGTATAACTTAAATATTTGAATGCAAGTATGGACACAATTAGTAGGTTTTGAGCTTTATGGGTGGACCTCAAATCCATAAACATGATTCGAGGAGAGAGATCAACATCTCAAGGCTAGAAATATATATTTATGGCTTAGGACAAATGATCAATTTGATGGGTCATTTGTAATGCTTCAAGGCATCATTTATGAACCTTGGTCCCTAGAAGGTGCCTTTATAACCTAATGCACAATTCAAAATTCAAAATATTTGAATGTGATATTTAGGTGTGTAATTATGTTTAAAAAGATGATGTTGTTTGTTATTTTATACTAATATTTGTATGGTTTTCTTTGTGCAAATTTTTGTAAATCTTTGTATGTGTGCATAGATATTTTCCTATGTGCATGTATTTTTTGTATGTTTATGTATAAAACTTTTTATGTGTGTAGGCTTTTGTAGTGTAAATATATATGTATCTGTACATCTTTAACATGTGTGCAAATATAATTATGTGCATCTAACTTGTGTGTATTTGTGTGTAAATGACTAGGGGTGGTAGGTACACAAGGGGGGTGTCTAGGGGTGGTAGTTACACAAGGGGGGTCCTTCATTGATCCAGAGAGAACACAATAAATCAAAATAATATGGGGTCTAGGGAATGCTTCAAACAATAAAGTTTCTCTGTCAAGAGATCGAGATCACATTTTCAGCAAACATAAGGAACCTCTTGGTATTTGGGACAATCTCCATTATCATTCATCAATTACACAAAAATTTCATATACAATGACAACACTTTAGAAAAACTTGTCGAAATAATAAGGTATAGGAAAAGGTCAAGTATCTCCCTAGTCATCATTTCAAGGGCCCCATAAAATTTCTCCAATAACTACTCAATGTTTTGAATTTTACCATCAAACTTTCATCCTTGCATTGTGATATATACAAGCTAGTTGGATCTTATTAGAATGACATTTTACGATCAAAATACATTTCATAATATAAACCAATTGAAATAATATTCATTATGTCAATTCTAAATCTAAAGTCACGATAAAACCTAAACGAAGGAAATCATATCAAAATCCATTCAAACTCAACCATTTGTTTTAAAAGCATGATGTTGTTTATTAGGAAACTACACACAACAAGATATAAATATAGGCAACGTGGATATAAATCATGTAACTGGAAATCCATGTACATCAAAGCTACCGAGATCGTCCAAACATATAAATTTTTTGGCAAACAGTGGAACATGGTTCCCATTGTACACACGATGGCAACTCGTGCCTTATACAAAGTATGATAACTTGTGCCTTATACAAAGTCCGACAACTCGTGTCGTAAATCCAAAATACATGGAAACTTGTGTCGTAGATACCAAGTACATGGAAACTGGTGCCCAAAAATGCCACGTTGTGGCTAATGTGCATAACATGGTATGTCAAGCATCGTACCCACCCCCTTCACTCCCAGGCACATCTCTGAAATCGATCTTCCTCTTCTTGGAGCTAGTGGAATCTCGAGCCTTCTTCCATCTAGGAGTAGACCGTCTCTCCAAAACAAATGATCTAAGATACCATCATTTGCAAGCATTTGTAACATTAACCACATTTATAAAGTGAATGTAGAATTCAAATCTTAAATAAATCACCGCTGATGGGAGTGGGATACGTGAGGCAGGTGTCATTGATCTACTGAGCCTCTTAGCAAGGCCACCCTACAACATTTACGACAATAATTTCATTGAAAAATAGTAATTGCTTAAATTAATTTTTGATAATGCATCACAATATTTTCATAAATTAACTTGATTCTCACCGTGAACACCTCAGACAATGGACATCACTGGGCTTCAGGGCTAGCAGGTGGAGCAGTTGGCTAGACAACCTGCTCTAATGTAGTCATGGGGAGGGGGGGGAAGATGTAGTTGCAACAAAGACGAGTGCAACCACTGTAGGTACATCGAAGGATACTGGAAGAGTAGTTTGCACAATAGTGGAAGGAACTGAAGAAGATATCGTGGAAGAGGGCATGGTGGTATGGGGTGTACAAGCACGTTGTGGACGATGAACCCATACCGACTGTACGATAGGGGGTATTGACCTAAAAGGGCTAGGGGGGATGTTGAGGGATGGTGAATGGGAGGGAAGTCCTGGATATAGGGAGGAGTATGGATACAAGGGGGATTGTGGATGAAGGGGGGAAGCAGGATGGAAGCGGGGGCATGGACGAATGGGGGAGGATGGATAGACGGGGGGGGCATGGACGAATGGGGGAGGATGCATAGACGGGGGGGAGTGGACGAATGGGGGAGGTTGTATGGAGGGGGGAGGATGGACGGAGAGGGGAGGATGGATGGAAGGGAGGGGGTGGACGGATTGAGGGGTATGCATGGAAGCGGTGGAGGGACTCATGAAAGACGGTGGAAACATAGGACTGAAGTGGGGAGGTGGAACAGTGTCACCTGCAGTTGTTGGTGGCACCTGCATATACATTTGTAATATCATAGTTGTAATATCCCGATTTTGACCCTATTGCATTAAAATTGTAAATGATGTAAATATCGTTATTAAATCATGGTGAGGAGCTCAAGGCCAAGGCCCCACCATTGATTTAGCGTTTTTATGTATCAACAATTAGAAATAGATGCCTGTGGTTCTTGTGCTACACATGCACAATGTAAATTCAAACATCATGTAAATACGAATTTTAATGAAATGCCCGCAACTAGATATGCAAATGCAACAAGAGATGGGGGCATGATTTTACAAGGAATAAGGAGGAAAATTATTCAAACCCTTGAGCCAATGGTGTTAATCCATGTGTCAATGAGAAAACCCATAAACCCTCAACTACCCATTTTGGCTTATGCACCCAATCATTTAATTCTTCCAAGAGTTGGTTGAGGCAGTTAATGCCTTGGGAATGGAGAGGTATGGCAGCCAATTTCGTGTATGGGAAAGCCATCAACCTGGGAAATCGTATTTTGTCTTCTTGGGCAAGAAAACACCCACGAAATGGTGCCCAAATCCATTCTTGACCCATGGCCTTTGCTCTCACACACAATTTGAACTAGATGGGATTTCGCTATCACGTTTTTCATCATTTTCCTGCATTTTTCCATGGATGGGAGCTCTTTTTTGTGTTACACAGTGGCTGGGAGAGGAGGACCATGATTTGGGGTTGTTATGGAGGTTAGTTTTTCCCTGGAATGTCCATGGACTTTTTTTTTATTTTTTATATCTTTCTGAAAATGGATTTGGCTTCCCAGGGTTGTTTCCTCATTTAGCTTTTCGTTTTTGGATGCCCACGTTTTTCTGAGACTGGTAGAAACCCCATTTTGGGCATCTCACTGTAAAAACGTTTTCTTCATGCCTAGCACTTGTACTTTTGTTGTTTTGTGCATCCCTGTTTTGGTTTGAACTGTGAGCAAGAAATTATGAGTGGCAGTGGACCAGAATTGACTTGATAAACCTAGTGAGGGAGACAACCTCTCAAGAAGATCAAAGAGGGTTGGCTACTCTTCTATGCACACCTTGAATAACACTGAATTGGAAGTTATGGCCTGAGGGACTGTGTAGTAGTGAAGGGAATACTTCCTTGAGTCATGTGTGTAGGCATTGTGGGGAACCAAGCTAGATAGATCTTGTAGAGGTATCATAGCTCTGTGGTTGAGCTCACTAGCTTAGCAATTCTTCCTTTCCATTGCCTAGCAGCTTGATAAACCCAATTGGTGATTCGCTTGGCTGATTTTGGTGTATATTTGGCTATGCGTGAGTCTGTTGTTCCCTTTTCCTAGTAGAAATCATGCCCAGCTCAGGGGTGGCAGTTGTATCAAGAGATTGATAAGCACAACTGGCCTATGGTTGGGTGGAACGTTGCAGTTGCATAGCTGGTTGCTCGGGACTACTTTGTTTTAAGATAAGTACTCTCATGTGTTAAATTCTGCAATGTATTTATTTAATGTCTCTTATGAAATTGGTTGAATGTACGTTAGATATGTAGATGATTTTAATTCCGCTGTGTTTAATGAAAATATGGATATGTATATGTATTTTATTACCTATGAGTTTTACTTAGTAATCATGGGGCTAGATGCCCGGATTTAGTGTCATGTTCTCTCCCTTGCTTGGTCTGATGGGAGGGGACTTGACAGTGTGGTATCATAGCCATAGGCTACAACATTGGGCCTCTATGGGCCAAGTATGATCACAGTTACAAGAGAAGATCCCTTTCTGATCACCACAGGTTGCAACATTGGGCCTAAACAGGCTAAGATTGAATAGTTGCAGAGGTAAGGTTCCTCCCGTCGAGCAATGATCATCACAGAGAGAAAGAAGAAGGAAAAAATTTAAATTTTTCTAAGTGTTTTTGAAATTTTGCCTAAAGCTGTGTCGGCGAAATTAATGTTAAATTTTGCGACGCGTGCGACGAAACTAATGTTAATTTCCATGACGCGCGCGGCGAAATTAATAATGTTAAACTTTGCGACGAGCACAGCGAAATTAATGTTAATTTCTGCGACATGCGCGGCGAAATTAATAATGTTAAATTTTGCGACGTGCGCGACGAAATTAAAGTTAATTTCTGTGACGTGCACGGTGAAATTAATATAAAATTTTGCGACGCGCACGGCGAAAGTTATGTTAAATATTTGCGACGCGGCGGCGAAAGTTACGCTAATTTTCTGCGATGCGGCGACAAAGTTATGATAAATATCTGTGACGTGGTGGTGGAAATTACGCTAATTTTATGTGACACGGCGGCGAAAATTAGGCTAATTTTCTGCGACGCGCCGGCGAAATCAACGTTAAAATCTTTGACGTGCGCGACGAAATTAACGTTAAAATCCACGACACCGGTGGCGCATTTTAACTTAAAATTCCGTGACAACGGTGGTGAATTTTAGCTTAAAATTCCGCGACACGGGCGACATTTTTTAAGCTAAATATTCGCGACACGGGCGACAATTTTTAGCCTAAAATTCCGTGACACGGGAGGGATTTTTAGACTTAATCTTCGCAACATGGTCGGAGGAGAGTTCGATAAGTCCACCAAATGGGGAAAATACAGCAGCTTTTCACTGAGATTTTCAGGTGCCGAAAATGGAAAAATAGCCATGAAAGTTATGCGCTAGATTGCGCGAAATCGCGTGGCAAGCCCCCTTGACCCCATCGTCCCCCTGAGACAATCATCCCCCGGAGACGGTCATTGATTGTGAGAAATTCTATGATTGGACAAAAATTTCAATATAGGATTTTCCCATATACATGCAACCAATTTATGATATTATAATGCAGCTAACCATTGTGTCTGTAAACACATTTTGCAGAATCATAGTCACATCAAAGACAACATTCCAGATAGTGCAGTTGGAAAGTGTTGGTCTTGGTTGGGCCAAGAATATCAACATCATGGATGATGCACAGGATCCCTATGAGCCTGAGACATATGCCATAGGGGAAAACATACATGTTGAGAATGCTGAAACAGAATCCAATGGGAGAAGAAATCAAGAGACTCCCCCAAATATTGCAGCCACCATGAGGAGCCTAAGGGTGGAGTTGCAAAGTTGTAAAGAAGATAATGAAAGGATGATTAAAGCTCAGGAAGAGCAAAATCAGTTGAATGCAGCCATGCTGCAGAGTTTGATAGACATCCAAAGGCAAATAAACTCTGGGCATCAGACATCAAATCCAGAAAGGAGTGGGAGTAGTTCAAGGAGGAATTCCCGCAAGAGGTCCAATATCTCAAGAATAGTTTCTAGAGACAGAACATATACTCCATAAATTTCTTCTAGTGGGCCATCTGACTCTGAAGAATCCATTGAAGGTTCAAGCTCTTCATCTCACAGGAGTAAGAGAAAGAGGCATTACAAGAACAATTCACATGGGGAATTTAAGAAGGCAAAACCTCCTACATTTGATGGAGAGGTAAAGTTTGGTCAAGAAGCTAAAGCTTGGATTCTTGGAATGAGAAAGTATTTCCAAGTCCAAGACTACTCTGGAAATATGAAGGCAAGGGTATCCATCTTCAACCTGAATGGAAGAGCATCTATATGATGGGATCACATTAGGAAAGTGAGGAAGATCAATGAAAGAAATATTGTGTGGAAGTAGTTCAAGAAATACTTCAAGCAGAAGTACCTCTCTGATAGGTACTATGATGACAAGATCAAGAAGTTCCATGAGCTGAAATTGAGACAATTGACCATGGAAGAGTATGCAAACAAGTTCTTGGAGCTGCTGAGGTATGTCAGGTATATTCGAGATGATAAAGTGAAAATTCAATGTTTTCTAACTGGGCTACCTCAGTCATATAAAGATAGGATTGAATTTGATGAGCCTCGAACTCTAGAGGAGGCAATAAGGAAGGCCAAGTATTACTATGATCAAAACAAAAGCAAACCTGATTTCCATAAGGCATGGAAGGACAAGAAAAATGAGAAGTTTGACCAAAGGAAGAAAGGGTTCAAGCCTCCTCATATCAAAAATCAGCAAAGGCAGCCATCACAGGTTGTGACTAAGAGAACTAGGATGATGGGAGACAAGCCAAGAGATCCAAAGGAGCCAAGAGAACTACTTTAATGTTGGGGTTGTGGAAGAGACCAGATACTTAGGAACTATCCACATCAGAATGAGAATGCAAATCAAGTTCACAACATCCAAGGAGCTGAAACCGTGGGTCAAGTGGCAAGGACCATCCCTAGGATCTATGCGGCACTAGAGGAACGCCAGGTAAATCATCAATCAACTGTTGTTGACGTTGAAGGTAAGATTGCTAAGCAATATGTTTCTATTTTGATTGATCCTGGATCTACTCATAGTTATATCACCCCTAAAATTGTTGAGATTTGTGCTTTTAAGAAATCAAAGCATAGTAAATCTTGGTTAGTTCAGCTAGCCACTAGAACCAAGAGAAAAGTTAGTGAAATTGTAGAGAAATGCCCATTATGGATGGATGGGTTGTTCACTTACGCAAATTTGAATATTTTTCCACTTGGTTCCTATGATATTCTCATTGGGATGGATTGGTTAAAAGCACATACGGTTAAAATTGACTGCTACAATAAGACATTTGAATGTCTGGACAAAGAAGGAAACCCAAGGGTTATAAAAGGAATTCCAAAGGTGATTTCTGTTAGACAGGTTTCAGCCATGCAGCTGAAAAAGTTCTGTAGAAAGGGTTGTCAATTGTATGCAGCCCATGTTCTGGAGGAAATAGAGAATGAAACTCATAAGTTGGAGGACTATCACGTACTGCAGGAATTTATGGATGTTTTTCCTAATGTTGATTCCTGGACTTCGTCCAAAGAGAGACATTGATTTTACAATTGAACTTGTGCCAGGAGGCGCACTAGTGTCTAAGACACCCTACAGGATGAGTACACTAGAATTGCTAGAATTGAAAATGCAATTACAAGAGTTGTTGGAAAAGAAATATATCAGGCCAAGTGTGTCCCCGTGGGGAGCACCTGTTCTATTTGTGAAAAAGAAATATGGAACACTCAGGCTATGTATTGACTACAGGCAACTGAACAAAGTTACTGTGAAGAACAAATACCCATTGCCCCGAATTGATGACCTTTTTTATCAAATGAGAGGAGCAAAGGTATTTTCAAAGATCGACTTGAGGTATGGTTACCATCAGGTAAGAATCAAAGAAGAAGATATTCATAAGACAACCTTTAGAACAAGGTATGGACACTATGAGTTTGTGGCGGTACCATTTGGTCTTACAAATGTACCAACCACATTCATGTGTCTCATGAATAATGTTTTTAGCAAGTATTTGGATAAGTTTGTTCTTGTATTTCTAGATGACATTCTTATCTACTCTAAGAATGAAGAAGAGCATGAAGAACATTTGAGAATGACATTGCAATTGCTAAGGGAGCATAAGTTGTATGCGAAGTTGAGCAAATGTGACTTTTATAGAGATAGAATTCATTATCTGGGTCACATTATCTCAGACGAAGGAATATCTGTGGACCTTGAGAAGATTGAAGCCATTATGAATTGGCCAACTCCAAGGAATGTGACAGATGTGAGATCTTTTATGGACCTTGTTGGTTACTACATGAGGTTTATTGAAGGATTCTCCAAGGTCACAAACCCGATCACTTCTTTACAAAAGAAGGGGATAAAGTTTGAATGGTCACCAAGATGTGAGAAAAGTTTCCAATGGTTGAAGAATCTTCTTACGAATGCACCAATCTTGAAGATTGCAGACCCAGAAAAAAACTTTGTGGTATGTACCGATGCATGCAATCAAGGACTGGGAGGAGTTCTTATGCAAGACAACCATGTGGTATGCTAGGAGTCGAGAAAGTTGAAGGATCATGAGAAAAACTATGCTACTCATGATTTAGAACTTGCAGCCATAGTACATGCTTTAAATATGTGGAGGCATTACTTAATGGGCAGGAAATTTGAGCTAAGGACAGACCATTGTGGTCTAAAATACTTATTTGATCAACCAAATTTTAATGCTAGGCAAGCTAGATGGTTGGAATTTTTGTGTGAATTTTATTTTGAAATCAAACACATAAAAGAGAAATAAAACAAGGTGGTTGATGCACTCAGCAGGAAAGTACATGAAATGCATGTGGCAGCGCTTAGCACTTGCCAACCAGATTTGAAGCAACAGATTGTTAACCATATTGTTGAGGATGAAGTGTATGTGCAGATAAAGGACAAATTTCAGCAGCAAAACCTTGAAAAGAAGTATGAAGGATACCATTTGGAAGAAGACGAACTTCTTACTTATAAGAATAGAGCCTATATTCCAAATGTGGCAGATTTGAGGAGGATTGTTATAGATGAAATCCATAAAGCTCCATACTCCGGTCACCCGGGATATCAGAAAACAATTGCTACAGCAAGAAAACATTATTTCTGGCCAGGGATGAAGAAGGACATCGCGGAGTACATTTCTAGGTGCATGAAATGTCAGTAGGTGAAGGTTGAACACCAGCACCCAACAGGTTTATTGCATCCATTTCCAATTCCAGAATGGCAGTGGGAAGCAATTTCCATGGATTTTATTATAGGGTTGACAATGATGGTGAGACAACATGATTCCATCATGGTGGTGGTGGACAAGTTAACAAAGGAAGCACATTTTATACCGGTTAAGTCCACACATAAAGCCGATGCCATTGCAAATATTTTCATGAAGAAAATTTTCAGATTACATGGATTGCCTAAGGCAATAATTTCTGACAGGGATACCAAGTTCACTTCCAATTTTTGGAAAGGTCTCTTTGCAGATTTGGGTACACAATTGAACTTCAGTACCGCATACCATCCTCAAACAGATGGACAAACAGAAAGAGTAAATCAGGTGCTTGAAGACATGCTTTGCATGTATGTTATGGACAAACCATCCAAGTGGGAGGATTATTTACACTTTGTAGAGTTTGCATATAACAATGGGAAACAAGCATCATTGGGAATAAGTCCATATGAGGCTTTGTACGACAGAAGGTGTAGGACACCAGTGACTTGGGACAATCCAGTAAACAGAATTGTACTTGGGCCGGAATTGCTTAAGGAAACGGAACAAGAAGTTGAGAAGATCATGCAGAATTTAAAAGTAGCCCAGGATAGACACAAAAGCTATGCATATAAGCTTAGAGTGCACAGGGAATTCAGTGTTGGGGATCATGTGTATCTTAGAGTGAGACCAAGGAAGAGTTCCTTGAATCTTGGGAGTTGTGCCAAGCTATCACCTAGATATTGTGGGCCATTTGAAGTGCTTGAAAGAATATGACTAGTTGCATATAGACTTGCATTGCCTGCTAGCACTAGAGATCATAATGTTTTTCATGTCTCTTTGCTTAAGAAATATGTACATGATCCTAACCATGTGATTAATTGGGATGTGATCCAGGTGGAACTCGAGGGAGAGTTCCAAACCGACCCATTGCGCATCCTAGACAAGAAGGTAACATTGCTCTGGAACCGAGCCATCGGACAGGTAAAGGTGCAATGGAAGCACTACGGTCTCGATGAGGTTACATGGGAGTTGGAGGATGCCATGAGAGTGGCATATCCATTTTTGTTCAATTTTGATGAGCACTGAGGACAGTGCTAATGTAAGGGGGAGGGGAATGTAATATCCCGATTTTGACCCTATTGCATTAAAATTGTAAATGATGTAAATATCGTTATTAAATCATGGTGAGGAGCTCAAGGCCAAGGCCCTGCCATTGATTTAGCGTTTTTATGTATCGACAATTAAAAATAGATTCCTATGGTTCTTGTGCTAGACATGCACAATGTAAATTCAGACATCATGTAAATACGAATTTTAATGAAATGCCCGCAACTAGCTATGCAAATGCAACAAGAAATGGGGGCATGATTTTACAAGGAATAGGGAGGGAAATTATTCAAACCCTTGGGGGATTAAACCTTCAACTACCCATTTTGGCTTATGCACCCAATCATTTAATTCTTCCAAAAGTTGGTTGAGGTAGGTAATGCCTTGGGAATGGAGAGGTATGGCAGCCAATTTCATGTATGGGCAAGCCATCAACCTGGAAAATCGTATTTTGTCTTCTTGGGCAAAAAAACGCCCACGAAAGGGTGCCCAAATCCATTCTTGACCCATGGCCTTCGCTCTCACATGCATTCTGAACTAGTTGGGATTTCCCCATCACATTTTTCATCATTTTCCTGCATTTTTCCATGGTTGGGAGCTCGTTTTTGTGTTACACAGTGGCTGGGGGAGGAGGAACACAATTTGGGGCTGTTATGGAGGTCGTTTTTGCCTTGGAATGTCCATGGATGTTTTTCTAAAAATGGATTTGGCTTCCCAGGGTTGTTTCCTGATTTAGATTTTCGTTTTTGGATGCCCACGTTTTTCTAAAACTGGTAGAAACCCCATTTTGGGAATCTCACTGTAAAAACGTTTTCTTCATGCCCAACACTTGTACTTTTGTTGTTTTGTGCATCCCTATTTTGGTTTGAACTGTGAGCAAGAAATTAGGAGTGGAAGTGGACCAAAATTAACTCGATAAACCTAATGAGGGAGACAAACTCTCAAGAAGATCAAAGAGGGTTGGCTACTCTTCTATGCACACCTTGAATAACACTGAATTGGAAGGTATGGCTTGAGGGACTGTGTAGTAGTGAAGGGAATACTTACTTGAGTCAGGTGTGTAGGCATTGTGGGGAACCAAGCTGGATAGATCTTGTAGAGGTATCCATAGCTCTGTGGCTGAGCTCACTAGCTTTACAATTCTTCATTTCCATTTCCTAGCAGCCTGATAAACCCAACTGGAAATTGGCTTGGCTGATTTTGGTGTATATTTGGCTATGTGTGAGTCTGTTGTTCCTTTTTCCTAGTATAAATCATGCCCAGCTTAGGGGTGGCAGTTGTATCAAGAGATTTATAAGCACAACTGGCCTATGGTTGGGTGGAACGTTGCATTTGCATTAATGGTTGCTCGGGACTACTTTGTTTTAAGATAAATACTCCCATGTGTTAAATTCTGCAATGTATTTATTTAATGTCTGTCATGAAATTGGTTGAATGTATGTTAGATATGTAGATGATTTTAATTCCACTGTGTTTAATTACAATATGCATATGTATATGTATTTTATTACCTATGAGTTTTACTTAATAATCATGGGGCTAGATGCCCGGATTTAGTGTCATGTTCTCTCCCTTACTTGGTCTAATGGGAGGGGACTTGACAATAGTTTAGTAGGAAAAAAAAAATTAATCCATAGTAAGTCATAACAACTCAAATTAAAAGTGTGCTTTTAACTACACATTGTACCTGTGTATATGGTGAGATGATGATCCATGGCGGAGATGGCTGGTCATTGTACTCTGTGCATACCTGTGAAAACCAAAATGCATGCACATCATGAACATATTAAACAAGTAATTATTTAGGCAATCAAAATATCGTACGAATTATCATTGTGTATGTCATAAATATAAATACATAAATAATAGAAATTCTACAAGTAATAACAATATTGTGTGAGTTACTGAAAATACCTGTGTGTGAGGTGCTGCAATTTCAGTTGCAGTTGTCATTGCTGCGTCCAGGTTGGGAGATCCTACATAACAGTTTAAGTCATACATAATTGTTTTAAAATCACTTTACAATTTCTCAAATGATGTTTGAAAACTCATTAAAAAAAGTGCTAACATGCTCCATATAGCAACCCTCGATCGGGCAAGGGCAAATGTTCCCACAATAGGGACAAAGATGTGGCATTGTCCTCGTCGAACTAGAAAGCCCAGCATGGCTACTACCAGTCATAGGTTTATCATAACTCTATTGTGAAGAACCTGCACCTGAGTCTCTATCAAGGTCAACCTGTCTCTCCACTGTAGTCGATGCTACAAAGGCGGTGTGTCTAAGGACTCCACATGCAACACTCATCATCGACCCCTCGATCTAATCAAGTTTGTGGGGTAACTGAGGTGGTTGGGAAGAGGGGTTGGGATCGTACGTAGGAGTTGGTGGCCCTCTCAATGCGTTCCTCCTAGCAACAGGTCAATCTTGGGAAGAGCCAAGCCCAACACCCTCGAACTCGGTTATGTCAAAATAGTTGACATGTAAACCGAGCGCAACTCATCCCACGGTTGTCGAAGGAAGTACTGTGGAACCTCCCTATTATTGCAGTGAGGTTTATCATAAACCATGAACCACCTTGAGACCAATCCATGCAGACATGTGTCTTTCTAATGTCCGGTGGTTATTATGTTCTTGGATCGGTGAACATACTGTATAATTGGGCCTTTATAATATTCAATGTTTTTATTTCTTCCTTGGAAATTCCTGTGGAATAATACTCCCACATCCTATCTCTATATTCGGTTATGTTAGTCAATTGGTGATGTGCATGGATGAGGAAGTCAATTGAGCTCTCAATTGAGGTGGCAAATGACACTCAAGATGGTTCCCCTGTGTTTCTTAATTTTCGAGTGTACACTCTCATTTCATTTACCTAATGGTTCAAGTTGTCTTGGTCGAAATTTTGTTGGGGGTTTTGATTTTCTTGGGCATTTTGATTTTGTTGAGGGTTTTCATTGGTTCCAAGATTTGTGTTTTCTTGTGTTCCACCGAACTCCATGTTAACATTTTGTTCATTCATTGTATAGGTTTAGACTCTGCAATTGAAAAAATTTCTATTATTTTACTAATTTGAAAATTTAAAAAAATTAAACAAACAATAAAATGACGAAAACCAATGATCTTACCTATCCAATGCAATTGATGATCACTCGATAGATGGATTGATGGATTTCTTGAGTGCAATAGGTGAGTGAGGTGGTCTCTTACTATGCGTATGCACCAAGTGAGTGAAGCTTGACCGATTGGAAGGGAAATAGAACACGTTCTGCCCTTTTTTTATTTGGTTTAACGGGAGCGCATGCGCGCATTTGGACGCGTACACGCTAAAAACGCGCACGCGCCCTGGTTCAGTACCGAACCTAATGGTGCGTGCGCGTCTTTGTTTTGTCTCCGCTAGCGTGACCCTATTGCAATTGTTTTGGGGAGAAACTTTGTGTGCCCACCCACATATATATTAAATATAAATATATATATATATTATTTTTTTTAAGCAAAATAGATCAGCATTCTATTAAGGTAGGATCAACAGTACATTTGTCATCTTTACAAAAAGTTGGGTGCTGAAACTGCCACCCCAAATATCAGACCGAAACTTATCAGCATAAACCCATAACCATAACCAAAGATTAGCATCAGCAGCAATATCCACATAATCCCACAACCACAACCAAAGAGCAACAGTATTACAAACCTTATCAACAGTAAAAGGCCGGATCCACTTACAGTTCATCATAGGAAATCTACCAGTAAACAGACAGCTAAAAGTTTTACCCAAAATCTCCATTACAAAAAAGATGTTGAGAAGACAGACATCAGACTGAGAAAAAGAAACCAACACTAGAAAGCCAAAAGTAGGAAATACCGTAAAGACAGAAGCAAGCTACAACATAAGACAGCCGAAGCCGGAGCCAGTCAAGAGTCACCAAGCCGAAACAACAAAACGCACGCAGGGAACTAGGCACAGAAGGAATTAAGCAAACGGACCAGCCTCGTCTTCAATAATCACCACCGGAGGCATGTCAACAGCCTCCCCTTTGCCACAGAGGTTGATCTCCCGCGGGTTCTCCACTTTTTTAGGACGAGTAAGGAATGAAATCCCCATGTCAGCCGCCAGTGCGTCCAATTTCATATGTATCCACTTAGATTCTTCAGCGTGGTCCTTGCAAAGGTCCTCCAAATGGGTCATCCTTAAAGAACCAAACAAAATATCGGCCTGGGTTTCCATTACCTGGGCAATGAGAGTTTTTGTCACCCACAACATCACTACTGCCCGATTATAAAGAGCCATACGACCCCTAGTATTATCGGGGTCGTGTATCCACTCGGACATAGCAACTGCCTTCGTCGGTAGTTCCTGTGAACCCACCCTGCGCCACAGAGTTTCTTCCAAATTCTCCACCACCCTCTACACGTCTTGAGGAAAGTAATGACAAAAAAAAGAGCAATTGCGGCATCATTCCACTAATCCCGACTGGGACTGGCCTGGGCTACATTCCCCCTTTCCTCATTATCCGGCTCCACTTGAGCCCGTCTACCTCTCCTAGTAGGTCTCCCTCTCGGTGGCATAATCTTGATACCCTTACTATCACTCGTCACCCCACTACTGGAATAAAAAAAACACCACCAAACACCAGCAAAATAAGGAATATCGCCACAGTTACTATTGTCATCCCGAAACTTAGAATTTAAAGGAAAACCACCACCTATGTCCATTAATTCCATCATAACTAGCCACACTTTGTAATAAATCATCCTATCCTGCAGTCTCGTCATCGTAGCAGACACCAGCTCCAAATGACCCATAAAAAACGTGAGAGGCCGAGCGCCTTAACCTTCGCACGCGTCGTATATCCTAACATAACAATTACAGACGATGGGAGATCTACGGAAGGCCAAGCTGCGACACATTTAATAAGGATGTCTGAAAACCACCTGTCCAAACCACCCTGCGGATGGTACCAGCTGTTAAAGCCCATCGAGATTAGTAATTCTCCTGCCGCCTCCTAAAGGTGCCACACCACCCCTATCACTTTCAACAATCATTAAACAATGTCGACGACACCTGACCGACGATATTTCTAGGGAAACCCCTTCCCAACCGTCATTATAGTTACTAGCACCATGATTAGCCAATGCGTCAGCCAAACATTTGGCACTTGTCCTTACATGCTGGAAGGTGACAGAGTTGAATGAAGTGATGAGTTGTCCGAGACACGTCAACCGCCACGCCAATCTCCACGACTGTGGCAGCTTAGCATCCCGGTCCCATTGTTAAGTTTTATTGCCATCTGTATCAGCATGTTTGAATCCCCTTTGACAATCAAGCAGCTAAAGCCACGTCGGGCTGCCATGCATAAACCTTGCAGCATAGCTTAGCATTCTAAAACGTTGTTGGTTTCACATCCCAGGTGCCCAAAGTATCAGAACATAACCCTGCCATGATCATCACGTAGAACACCTCCATACCTAGCCTTCCCTGGGTTACCCTTAGACGTGCCATCGAAGTTCAGCTTAATCCACCCTTGTAATGGCGGAGACCATACCGCTGGAATTTCAGGGGGTCTACAACCAGACTGGATACGACCAATATGATGAGGGAGCGCAGTAATATCCCAGGTATGAAGAATTTTTAACTCATTTTCAGGGATGTTCAAATCCTGTTCGGTCCACAAGGTTAATTGTATATTTTCAGTGATGCCACGTTGAATATGCCCCCACACCATCTTCCAGGTATTGGGCTTGCCAATGAAAATCCGTTTATTTTGCTCCTTCCAGACTTCCCATAGGAGAAAGCCAGGAAAGAGTTGCCATACTCGATTTAGAAGTCTCCCTTGAAAGGGGTCTTCCCTCCACTATTTCACTGTTTCTTCCGGTGCATTCCTAACTCTATTCGACATGCGGCATCTCGTTGCTCCTTCATCCCACAAAGCCGATGCAAAACTGCAACCATCCAACAGGTGCGCAATGGTTTCATCGTTGCTTCCATAGAGGACACTTAGAGAAGGTCCTTCAAAGCCCCGCTTCACGATATTATGCCAAGTTAAAAATTTTCCTTTCAGGACCAGCCAGAGGAAAAGGGTGATTTTGGGCCATAGTTTAGCTCCCCACAGTTGCTTCCAAGTATTGTCCCGATGTTGATTTGTTGGGTCAGTTAACAGGATATAAGCTTCCTTTATAGTGAACATACCTTTGGGGCGGTGACCCCAACGGAGGATATCCTTACCACTCTGAGTTTTAATAATACGGGTTGTCAAAATGTCATAGATTTTCCTTCCAGTATCAACCCATAGGTATCCGTCCACCATGAAATCGGAATCCAAACACGGAAACCCCTGGCATTGGAGTCCTCCTGCCAATATTGGTTCACCACCCTCCAATTATGGTGCGGAATAGGTGAGTCAACGGGGATACCAGTCACCTAAGAGGAAAGGGAGGGCTCTTGTTGCCATGCATCCAGCTAGAGGTTCGCTGAAGCACCGTCACATATCTCCCAAAAGCTATGTTTTTGAATTAGCTCACTACTAGCCCGCGCCATATTCCAGATATGAGAACCATTCTCCGGTCCATTCTCCCAAACCCAATCCTGTTGATCAGTTGTCGAAGCATACTTCTTTCCCCAGAAACTGGCCCATTGTTCATTAGAGTGAGTAAGCCATCTCCATCAAATTTTAGCTCCACACACAGTACTGAGTTTCTCCAGATCATGAAGACCTAACCCCCCATCCTGCTTAGGTTTGCACAGTGTCTCCCATCTAACCGGAGGCCACTTCCTATGGTCCACCGTGCCCCCCCACAAAAAGGTACGTTGAATCTGCTTGATCGCCTTCATAACAGACTTAGGAGCCGCCAGAACAGAGAACAGGTACAGGGGCATAACTTGAAGCACAAATTTCACCAGAACCACTCTGCTAGGGAGGTTCAAAGATCAGAGTGTCCAATTAGAGAGCCTTTCCTTCATTCGATTTAAGAGATCCTCCCAAGATGCCTTTTTTAAAACTCCCTCCTATAAAGGAGCCCCAAGATATTTGGTTTGAAGAGAGCTCTTTTGGAAACCTAAAATTCTTATAATATTCCTCTGATTGATAATAGGCGTGTTGAAGAAAAAACCAGAGACTTAGCCATATTGATATTAATCCCTGAGGCTCGTAAGAAGGTGTTCAAGGCTTTCTTGATCTGTCTAGCCTCCTGGACTGAAGAGTGACCCATAAGCACGGTGTCATCAACAAATTTCTGGTGGGTTATGGCCTTCTCATAGGGTGGAAACTGAAGACCTTTAATGTTACCCTGTTCAACTAAATGTGAGATGAGTCTGCCAAGTCCTTCCGTCATAATCACAAAGAGGAAATGAGAGAGGGGGTCACCTTGTCGATTACCCTGGGAGGGTTTAAAGATAGAGGAAGGGTGCCCATTGATCAGAATGGAGAAGAATGCCGAGGAAGTAAGGTTTGCAATCCATTGTATCTAAACATCGTTGAAGCCAAAAGAGCTCATAATTTCTTTCATATACACCCAATTAAGGTTATCAGAGGCTTTGGAGAAATCCAATTTGAGCAGCATCTCATCCTTTTTAGTACTCTTTAAAGAGTGAAGAACCTCTTGAACCAGGATAATACCATCCATAATTTGATGGCCTTCCACAAAACCAAAGTGTTCCACAGAGATCAGGGAGGGAAGCAGGGGTTTAATCCGATTGGAAAGAATTTTAGTTATGAGTTTGTAAATAATGTTGTGGAGGGAAATCGGTCTAAATAACTCAGCTTTCTCAGCCATCGTAGTTTTAGGGATTAAGGTCAGAAAGGTCGCGTTTAGGGCCGAGAGAACTCCTCTCATTCTCCGGGATTCTTCCACCACCAACCACACTTCATTTTTTATCAAATCCCAAAAGGCATGGAAAAAAATCGTAGTGAAACCGTCCCGCCCAGGGGATTTCCCGTCCTCCATTTGATTGATGGCCATCTCAACTTCCAAAAATTCGATAGGTTGAAGAAGCATCTCATTCTGTTCCACAGTGATAAGCCTAGGAATAACAGCTTTGATTTCCCTACAAGCCTCGGTCCGGTCCACAGGAGGCTCCGTTACCACCTCCTTAAAGTGATTAACTAGTTCATATTAAATTTACACATGAGACTCCACTACCCCCCCATCACACTTCCACAGGTTATAGATCTGGTTATTTTGTCTATGCTGGATGGTCGCTCTGTGAAGAAACTTAGTATTCTGATCACCGTCTTTCAACCAGAGGTTACAGGATTTTTTCTGCCACAGGATCTCCTTTTGTCTCTGTCGTTGGGAGAGTTGTTCAGCCAGATACTTTTCCTCCAAGGATAGCTCAGGGGTCACACCTATCTGCATAATACACTCTTGGATATGCTCCATCTCAGACTCCAGCTTAGCTTTCCCAGCCTGAATGTTCCCAAATACATCAGTATTCCATCTCTTGATTTTATGTTTGAGAACCTTTAGTTTTTGTTGAAAGCAATACATCTTAGTTCGTATGGGTGGGATAATAGAATGCCACCATTCTTCCACACAGGCTGAAAAGTCTTCATGAGTTAACCAAAACTTCTCAAACCTAAAAGGCTTGGTCATTTTCATTCATATATTTCTCCACAACAAGGATACCGGCCAATGATCAGATCCCGATGAAGCAAGTGGGCGATAAGTCAGAGTGCGTCCCAAGAGCATGATGCTTTCAGACAGAAGAAACCTATCAAGCCTGGCTGCCACCAAATGCTCCCCTCCGCGTCTATTGTTCCAGGTGAACACCGAACTTCCAAGATCAACATCAATCAACTTACTAGTCTTAATGAATTCGTCAAACAGATTATTTTCTGGGGTAAGAACTCTTCTACCACCTTTTTTCTCAGATAGAGACCTGATCATATTGAAATTCCCAACCAAAATCCAATGGGTTCCCTCAAACATCCTTCTCAGATTGGTTATACTTTTAATGAAATTTAGTTTTTCAAGGTAGCTACTAGGTCCATAAACATTAGTAAGCATACCTCTCACGTTGGATCCAATGATGTGAAATTTAGTAGAAAGGCTGAAAGGGGTAGAAAGAAAGTTGTAGAGAGACACTTTCCTAGGGTCCCATAAAACCGTCAATCCTCCCGAGTGACCAGTAGCATCCAGTGCCATAATTTTACATTGTTTCCAAATATTCGAAGCCTTAGCTTCCAATTGGGATCCATTACACTTAGTTTCTTGCAACATAACCACAGTTGGTTGCTCCTTCATGATATTATTCTTAAGGGTTCTACTTTTGTGAGGCCCATTGGTACCGCGAATATTCCATGATAAGAATTTCATCAAGCACTATATCTCGCTGAGAGGAGGACTTCCTGGATGGTAGGATATTGCCCAAAGTCGACCAGTCTTGCTCCAATCTCCCTGATCTTGTCCCTATTCGGCCGCCTCCCCCGCTTAAAACTACATTTTTTAAATTTCCTTTTATTTTCCTTTAGTTTCAAGGGGCTTATCCCCAGACTAGGAGTAGACTTGGGTTTTAGAATGGATTCCTTCAATAATTGCAACTGATTATCCGAATGTGCTCCATGTTTACCCTTATTTAATGATAAAGCTTAAAAGACATTGATGAAAAATTGTATTGCAAATGATCATTGTAAAATATTGATGAAAAATTGTATTGCAAATGATCATGTAGATATGACTTAAAATAATCAAAATTTCCTATTTTCAATTTCTTAATAATTTGAGCATTTTTGCCATACTATTAAACTTGCTGAGGATGTACTATTTTGAAAATGTAGTGTAAATATTTAATAATAGTTTTCCATACTCATTTATTTATTTTTTTCCATGAAGAAAACATCTAATGATTTCTTAAAAGAAAAATATTGGAAATTATTATAATAATATTGCTATGCTAGAGTTCATAGTGCTATGTTGCATTAATTTCATGAAGGCACAGGAGTCATTGCAAAAACCGCTGTCATTACATTTAAATCAATCAGTGCTTCAGCGCTCAGCGAACATTGAAAACATTGGAAGAATTCTTTTGATTTACCATTATTTTTTGATTGGCTCTCAGCATGAATCCTGTTAAACAAGCTTAATGTATCCAGCTGAGTTGGCGTCAGCAACAGCTTATTCTTTTTCACCTTATTATCAAAAAATTTATCCGTTTCAGTTATAAAAAAAAATATTGCTTTTTCACCTTATTATCAATAAATTTATCCGTTTCACCTTATTATCAATAAATTTATCCGTTTCAGTTATAAAAAAATATATTGCTATGCTAGTGAAGTATTGTGTTTATTATAGTGTGTTTATTTTCTTTCTTACAGCATGTTTTCTACATATAATATAAATTAAATATGTTTATTATGGTGTGTTATTTTTCCTTTTTAAAGTAAATATTGTTATGCCAGTGCCAGTGAAGTATTGTGTTTATTATAGTGTTTATTTTCTTTCTTAAAGCATGTTTTCTACCTATAACACAAATTAAATATGTTTATTATGGTGTGTTATTTTTCCTTTTTAATTTTTTATTTATTTTTATATACGATATAAATTAAAGTCTATTAGAAATATGTACTCATCGAGAAGGCTAAATGCTTTAAATCACATTTCCCAAAGATTTTAAAATAAATTAATTTTTTCATATTGTTTTTAGAAACTAAAATTGTAACAAGACAATAAACACAATAATAATGATATTTTATAATGTTTTTATAAATACAATGAGACATGAGACGAGCATTGAAAAGAAAATTGAGAGAAAAATAATTGTATTCTATATTGCTTTTTAGAAAGAAAAAAAAATCCAATAGTAATGACCAAAAACAAAAATACAAGCTTTATATACATTCCCGAATTACTGAAAAAACAAGTTTTTTATACATTCCCAAATCGCGCCACAGGGAGAATTTGTATCCAAAAATCCATTCAACTGAGTTTTATCATAAACTTGCGTCTCAAAGCGGATTTCTGGCAGTGAGTAGCCAAAAAGACGAGGCATTTGCTTCCCACCCGAAATTCTCAAATTCAGTGCCTATTAACTGCCATTTACATTGACAAGACAATGACTGCATGGGGTAGTTGGGGATACATTGAAATTAACTCCCAACATTTATGTAAATAGTAATCCTTTATACATTGGATATGATTAGTTTTATTTTACAAGATTTCCACTTGATTTTACAAAAAATTTACCTGATTTCTTTATGGAAATTTAATCGATGTAAAGAGAAACCACTTTGTTGGCTCAGCTCTTTGAGGATTCTGATGAATAAAACAAAACAAAACAAAACACTTTCTTTTTTTATCATTTTTAACGGGTACTCCAGAGTAATACTAATTCAAAATCACTGAATAGAATGAATAGCAATTAAATATAAAATACTAAAAGCAGAACATAGATTTTCTTCAATATAGAATGAAACAGAGGGCTTATGACACACCAAAAGAACCTGCATATATACACAGAGATAGTCAGACAATACAAGATACCGATATCCATTATTAACAGTAGATCTAAGTGTCCAAGAAAACGAAGAAAAATACCTTTTTCCCAAAATACACCCATTTGAATCAAATCTATACCTTCTCTATACCACTATCTTTTGGGTTATTCTGCTCTTCTATCACTAAATCAGAAGAAATCTTATAATTACAATAAAGCAACCTTTTTACATTAGGTTACTAAATCGAAATTTTAAAAACTATTGATATTTTAGGTTATACATAAGCTGGGAACCAAATAAATATGCACATAGAAGCTAATTCACCATATAATTGAATCATCCCGGTCAAAGGGCAAACCGGCAAAATGTCTCTTTAGCAAAGCACGGAGAAATTCTACCGGAGCAAACAAACAAAAATATAGTTCGATTCCATAACAAATTACAAAATGAAGTTATTTAAAAGTTGGATTTTTGGTTGGATTAATTTTTTTTTTCTGAACATCTAGATGAATTCAACACCCTGAAACACCTCAAAGCACCCAAATTGCCAAATTATACCAGATTAAAACATTACATTATAAACATGGTTAACAAAAATTAACAAAAAGACGAAAGAACTAGACAGAAAACACACATAAAACCGAAAACGCAGTTAGGCATATTCAAAGACAGAAAACACAGTTAGAGAAAACAGAACTGAGCATATTCATTGCCTTCTCACACTATTACTTGCCGATAAACCATTACAATACAATATAGTTGGTTGTAGTGATCAAACAGCTAGCCATCAACATAAATGTTAACTAATGGAATCTACTACTCAACTAATTAATATGAACCGATAATAATGACTGGTAAGATTACATCCACTAACAGTCGTCCCACCCGCCATCAGAAGAAGAGGAACAGTCGTCCCACCCGCCATCAGAAGAAGAGGAGGACACAGCAACGGTCCAGTCATCAGAAGAAGAGGAGGGCGCAGCATGGTCAGTCTGATAATCAGAATCACTTGGGTGGGGTACAAGGCCATCTAGCAATCTGCTGCCATCCACATTTTCCGCGGGAAACAAGTGAGTCTTCTTAACCCGGAACCTCATAAAGAGGCCACGAGCTCCCGCGTCGTCGCTTAGTAGTAATGATCTAATAGCCGCCACCCTTATTTTCTTCATTCTCTCCTTCAGAGGCAACCCTTTGGTAGTAGCGATGTCACGAAGTTCCGGCTCCTCGCCCTGAGTCTCGTACCCTGAAATGAGCTTCCAAATAGCAGCGGCGTAGGCTTGGTCCTCCGAATAATATACTCCCTCGACTATGGAATACATTCGCGTCAAGACGCCGTTAAATCCACAGGGGACATAACCCTTGCTCTTCATCAGCACATACACGGTGGTTGGCGCAGGTGCTGGAGGCGCCGGAAGAGGTGGTGGAGCCGCTGCTTTCCTTTTCTTTCCTGCGGCAGAAGATTCATTACGTGTAGCGGCATTCTTTCTAGCGGCGGCGAATGGCAGTGGGGGCTTTGAGGAGACTGAGGACTTGGCTGCTTTTCTTGGCGCCATTCCAAGCGATGACTGCAGCCTGCAGGTAAACCCTAAACGGGAAGAGAGATTTACAGTTTCCGGACAGTCTTTGATTATAACATTAAGGATATATATGGGCGAAGACGGGGAAACTTCACCAAGAAGCTTCAAACCCTTCACGATCGCCATTAAACCGCCTTCTAACACGTGGACCGACAACGTGTCTATTTGGACCACGTCTTTTCTCCAGAGTAAGTTTATTTAGTAGAATCAGTTGTCAAAATTGAAGAGTTCTCCCTCTTCTTTTTTGAAAGAGTAAATCTAGTGAACACAATAGTGGAGGGTTCCCTTGTTCAAGCCGGGGATATAGGTCATCACTATGGTTAGTTCTAGGTCATGGTTACTTAATGGTTATTGAGAGTCATTGAGAGTCGAATGGTGATCAAGGAGTTAACACGTGAGAATTAGTTTTATTGTTAGATTAAAATTAAAAATACTACTCATTTTTTCATTAAAAATTTAAATATAATTATTGTGGAAATCTTACTCATTATTGTAGTGACACATTGTGTTAAGTGTTCCCAAAAGTATCCGTTATTATGTTTTATTTTATAATTTTTTATTAAAAAATAATAATAATAAAGTATAGTGGATTGCTTTAAATAATAATTGTTATGATGATGATGATGATTGTCTTAAACGTTTATTAAGACTAATTTTGGTCTATCAAAGTTAAAAAAACGGAGATTATTTGGTTTTCTTTAAAATATGATTTCTATGTTCAAAAAACTTATAGAGGAGTGTCTCTAATGTGAGTAAAAGCAGAGCATTCTAAGAGAAAGTGATTTTCATCTTCCACGCTCATAGAATCGCATAGATGGAAAATTATTTTAGCCCAAGGCGTTTTAGTGGCTGTCCAATGCCTAGTTTCACTATGAAGCTCATGAGAGTTCGTTCTAATCTTAGCAATATTAATTTTTTTCTTTGAGCTTGTTAAGATAGAAATATAGTTTTGATCATCGAGATTAGGGTTAATGATCTCTTTGTAATACCAAAGTTTTATTTTTATCTCTATTTCTTCTTTGCACCACATTTTCTCTTTGAAAGTAGAAGTAATAATGTAATTAATGTTTTCAATATTTTGTAGAGTGGTAGTTTCATTAATTCTCCAATAATTTAACCAAGTCGTGGCATCTTTAAGCCATCCCCACTTGAGGCGAAAGTGCTTTTGACTGGAGTTAAGAGCAATTTTAGGAAGTCAGGCGTCTCCTATATTATTTAATTTGTTCTTGTACATTAAATATCTAATCATAGCCATGCTTTCAATGGAGGAGAGCCCTGCTTCTAAGATGAGAATATGATAGGGCGTGTTGCTCTTAATTTTAAGATTATAAGTAATAAATCGTTTCTTGATTTGCTCAATTCTTCTCCAAGAGTCTCTGGAAATGTTGCATCCCCAAGCTTCACAATCATATAAAATAATGGGAGTGATGAGCGTTTTAAAGAGAAATTTCTTTTTGTCCCACATCACAAGCTTTGACGATTTATAGTTGTTTTCAAGGTTGAAGTAGGATTTCCACCCACCATTTATCCCCTTCTCAATGCTATAGTTCTAGTTGAGCTTGTGATGAAAGTCAATTCCTAAGTACTTGTAGGAGGTTACTTCCTCTAAGATTCTATTGTCATAAGAAAAATTGTGATAAGTGCCTTTATTGGACTTGATAATCATGACTTTTGTTTTGTCAGTGTTAATGGTCATGCCCATATTGGTGCAGAAACCTTTGAGATTTCGTAATTGCTTCTCAAGATCATAAGGGCACTTTGCCATAAAAACGATATTGTAAGCATAGAGAAGTAGCATGATAATTATTCCTACCAAGGTCATGCCTGTGCAACTTGCCTCTTCTAAACATTCTTCAACCTTACCGATGTAAATGCCAAAAAGGATAGGGGAAAGGGAGCACCCTTGCTTAACTCCAATATTACAATTAATATCTTGCGACCATCCTTTACTGTTTTTGAATTTGGCAATGACATTCTCATATAACCTTATAGTCGCATCCCTAAACCTCGAGAGGAAATTTTAGCTCTTCTAATATATTACGAAGGTTATATCTAGGCACCGTATCAAAAGCTTTATGAAAGTCCACGATACAACAAAAAATATTGGATTTATTATTATGACACTCCTCTGTGATGATCCTAAGCGTGATGACGTGGTCTATGGTTGAGTGATGCCTTCTAAAGCCCGCTTAGCCTTTAACCCTCTTTCCTTCATTTTCTAGCCATATGCTAATATATTTTTCAAGGTTAATGCCATATAACCTGGCTAAGAGAGGGTTAATCATAATTGTATGATAATTATCTAGGGGTTATCTTTATTTCTGCTTTTAGAGATAGGAACTATAAGGCTCTGATCCCAAGGCTTAGGGAAACCATCATGCTTGACTGCTAAATTAAAGAGATTGTAAATATAAGGGATGAGGATAGGTGCTTTGACTTTTAGGATTTCTACTTGGTACCCTTCAATGTATTTAGCTTTTCCATTAGCTAGGTGCTTAATCCCAAAACCAATGTCTTCTAAGGAAAATACTTACTCTGTTGTAAGCAAGGTTTGAATGTTATCCACGACACTTAGGGATTTGTAAAGCTTTTTAAGATACAAGTTCCAATCCTCCATAGAGATCTTATTATTTTCTTTAGTTTTACAAGTTGAAATTTGTCTCCAAAATTTCTTAAGAGCCGTCTTAGATAAGTGTACAAGTTTTTCCTATTTTTTATTTACATAGCAAGTCTTTTTCCTTTTAATTAGAGCTTTGTACGTACTTATCTTGTCAGGTTTCAATAACTTGTCAACAACTTTCTTAAAGTCTTTTTCCTTTTAATTAGAGCTTTGTACATACTTATCTTGTCGGCTTTCAATAACTCGACAACAACTTTCTTAATTTCTCTATGTGCATGCTTACAATCATTATCATACCAAGGGTTGGTTCTTATGTTTTGCTTTTTGCTAGAGATTTCATGAGAAAACTTGTTAATGGCAAAGGAGAGGGAGGTAGTAAAATTATGATAGAGACCTTCGATATTGTTGTTGTCAGAAAGAGAGAACAAATTCTTCGTTAAATCATTAAGAAAGCCATCTCTATTATTTCTAACAAAAATCAAGTGATTTTGGCTTTGAGAATTCTCCTCAATGGGCTCATTATGTATGGTAAGACTAGGGGTTATAAATAAAGGCCTATGATCAGAGTCAGGATCGTGGTCATTTAGGATGTCAAAATTTATTATTTCATTGTATAAAGAGATATCATATATGACATAATCAACTACACTGCTACCAAGATGATGAATGCAAGCCATCCTACCTGAATTTGGCCACTTCTTTAAGTCATTACAGATTATGAGATCTTGAGCACTACAAAGCTTAACTAACTCAGAGACGAACAAGTTTTCGCATAAATCTTGAGACCTTCTGGGGTGTCTTCTAGCTGAAAGAAGGTCTAGAAATATATCTGGATTAAAATGTATATCTTAATTTTGTTATTTTAAAAATTATTTAACAATAATGAATTAATATAATCAAATAAAAGTCTAAATTATTTACATGTATGGAGACTCTTCAAAAATATTTAATTCATAATAATTGATTCATACCATCATTGATTATAATTAAGTATTTTTAATAACTAATATTTTCATAGAAATCGTTCCGGTTTGAGTGGATCTAGGAATCGATCGTCTGGTTTGAGTGGATATATGAATCGGTCATTCATATCAACATCTCAATATATGGACAAATTTTTCAATTGGTTAAAGTTGTAGGTTTTTATATTAAATATAATTTTTATTAATTTCCAAACGCTAAGTTATCACCGATGGAAAAAAACACATTCAAAGAATTAATTGATATTTCATGTATGGTGCTTTTTTAACCAAAGATCTTTGCTCAAAGCTACGGTATGGGTTAAATATTTCATTTAATATTTTTTATAAAAAAGTATTATTAATAATAATAAGAACACTAATAAATTAAAAATTAAAAAGTGGATTAATTTAAATGATTAAATGTTATGAATTAGAATTATTAATATTCAGATTTAAATATGTATTTTAATTTTGTTTTCTTTTAATATATAAAATTAAAAATTATTTAATAATAATTAATTAACGTAATTAAACAAAATATTAAATAAAAGTTTAAATTATTTTTCTAAATTAATTAAATATATGGAGAGTCTTCAAAAATATTTAATTAATAATAATCGATTCATAAAATTATTGATTATAATTATTATTCTTGATAACTAATAGTTGCATAGAAATCGTTCTTTTTTTAATGGAAACAGGAAATGTTGCTTAGTAAAAACGCGGGAGTTATTACCGAGGGAAAAAATGCATTCAAAGAATAACTAATATTAATTGAGATAAGTATTAATTGATATTTTATGTATCACGCTTTTTAACAATAGATCTTTGCTCAAAGCTACCGTATGGGTTAATGGCTATAGCCATTAAGAATTAAAGGGGCAGATTGTTAGGTTCACTTCTAAGGGCCAATGGGCATACAAAGTTAGAGAGTAGGGTTTTGAACTTTTGGTGCTAGGGGTTAGCTGTTAAAGTTAGAGAGTAGGGTATTGAACTTTTGGTGCTAGGGGTTAGCTGTTAAAGTTAGAGAGTAGGGTTTTGAACTTTTGGTACTAGGGGTTAGTTGTTACAGTTTAGGGGTATAATGGTATATGGTTATAGGAGTTATATGGGATATGTGTTTTACAGGTGGGAGGTAAGAGGGTTTAGTGATTATTGTTATGGGTTAAGTTTGTAGGAAAGAGGTTATATGTTAATTGATGTTGGTGGTTGTAGATGTTGAGGGAACGGAAAAGTTTAAACAAACATTATATGGTTGGAAATTTAAGAATTAGTAATATTCATCAAAGCTTAGTGGTATTCAATGGATATGAGTTAGTTTTCTATTTAGGTGTTCATCATAAGGGAATAGTAGTGAGGTACTCTACAACCTAGTATGAGGGAGATGTTGTCACTTAATGTACATGACAAAAAAAAAAAAAAGAGTTTTGGATAGTATATGGGATCAATTATAAATTTTACTCAAAAGCTATAACAAATTAAAACCATCATAGATCCATCTTAAATCTAGATCTATCAAACACCAAGATGGATCAAATTTATTGACGTGTAAATTTTTTATCTTAATTTTTTTAGACATAAATAAAAAAATTTCCATATAAAGAGATTTGATCCCTCTAGGTGCTTGGCACTTCCAAATTTAATATGAATCTATGTTGGTATAAGCAATAGAAGAGAAGGGTTAAAATTGTAAGGAGTTACGGTTTATAGGGGTGAGACATGCCATGGGTTCTAGGGTTTGATTTTGGTAATAGTTATTATGGAAGTTACCTACTAAGGTTCTATGTTATAAGGGTTAGGGATTATATTTATTAGATGTTCATATATTGTATTTACATGAGTTAGGGGTTGAATCAAAGTTATGGGTGTCAAATTTAGACGTTAAGCTGACACGCATTAGGGGTTATATGGATTAAGGTTTTATGGATATATTAGCATAGATCTAGTTTATTGTTATTAGGCATATTGTTAGAACAATGTAAGAATAACTTATGATTCACCACATAATGTTTCTCTCCAATCTATCAATCAATGTCAATATCTAAATTTAATGAACCAATGAGAACCAGATTCTTTATAACAAAAATGCCAAGGCCACAAAGTTTTGTAGATTCTAAATGTTGTTTAAACATATAATTATACTTCAAGAATATATATAAATAATAATGATATGTTGTTTAATTGATAAAAATAATTATAATTAATTAGTAATAATATTATAAATGATGATGATTGATTAACATAGCTTTGAGCCTAACTTATAGAATGACCTACAATTAACTTGAGGAGATACATCAACCTTATTATACTATGGATCCTTATAAGGGTTTCTCCATTTGGGTGTATCCTTGTGTTAAGGGCTCCCTGTGACATGCTAAGGATGGGGATCAAGTTCCTAGCCTTAGAGGGACTTCTTCTTTTGGTATGGAAACTTTGGTTTTGGCACATAATGTGGTTAAAAGTGTTGAAGCAAGTATGCGTGCATTGAATCTTATGTATATGTTTTGCAAGCAATACCTAATTTTGGATTGGTGAGTGGGACTAGGGTTGCCTAATCAAAGGAAGGAGAAGTATGTGATAGTTACAAGGTTGAGCTATCAACTTGAGCTTAGGAGCCATGAAATCAAAGTTTATGAAACTAGTATTGGTTTTGTTAGAAGATATTTAGACTTTAGATTCTTTTTCTGGTGGGGGGTGTTATAGGTGAAACTTTTCCTCGTGTTGAAGGATTTTATTAAAGGAAATCTTCATTGGTTGTAATAGTTTTAGCTAAGGAAGGTGGTGTTAGGGTTAAGAAGGAGAGAAAACAATGTGTTAAGAAGAGATATATATATATGGGTGGGTTTGGTTTTAGGAGAATATATCAATATTAATGAAGGTGAAAATTGTCAAAACAGACAATGGTGGGATTTTTTCTTGATCATCGTATGGTCGATAAGAATTTGAAGGCTTGGTTATTGGCTAGATGTGAGCCATTTATAGGCTATTGCCTAGATGGGATTTGCTCAAATCCATGTCTCCTACTCAACAACTTAGCTTCTATCAATTTCTACTTCTTCTCAACTTTTGTAGATTTCCCTTTATAAATAATCATTTCTTCTACTTCTTATATATATATATATTTTTGACCAGGCTTATCCTGGGCTGGGGCTAGTCCCAGTGTTGGATGGAAGAATGAGTTTCCCACCATGAGAGGTACTTGAAACCAGGTTTGTGTGAAGACGAGGTCCACCTTGGACTCCCCATAGCCAACCCTATTTCGTAGTGGCTCCCATCCTTAAGCCCTCCCCATGAGGTTTTGAACCCATGACCTGATGGGGACTAAACCCCACACAAACGATGTGAGCTACACCTCATGGGTATATATATATAGATATATAAGAAAATTCGAAGGATAATTCACGGTGACGCAAGTATCTTAAGAATTAATACTACATAATGAGTCATATTCACATTATAACACATGATTATCCTAAAGAACGAATATCCAAATACTACCTAGTTACCAATTAGTCTAAAATGACAACCTTGCTAGGATACTAAGGTTGTAAAACTTGGAATTCTCAATTCTCCACTCAACAAGTTAACTTCTTACAAATTAAAGGCCACATCAACAACTACCCATTACAAGTAATTATTCATGAGTTATCATTCATCATTTGATATTGTTGGTTGTTTAGTCATGGCCTCCTTTACTGTAATGGCCTGTTTTGACTTTATCACCTGAATTATCATTACCTGTTTGTATTTGATTGCTATTCACGAACTTCGTCAGTTTGATGACACTATTGACATATGGATTTATTATTTTGCAGAATTTACATATATGCGTGTGATGTTATTATTATTATTTATGTTCATGTTTTGATTATGTCTCTAGCATGCAAATTTAATAAATGATGGGTATGTGGATACCAAGTTAAATTTATATGTTGAATGGATGGATATGATACTGGGTGCATGGTACATAGAAAAATGATTTTCATTATTGTTCATTAGTAAAGAAATATGTATACATGTTGTTCAGGATTTCTACCTTATAGCGAGGAGAGGGACACTAACAATTTATGGGGTGACAGGTAAATACATTGATCATATCACATAGGCTTCTACAAAAGGAAAGAGATCAAGATTCTTGAAGGCATACCTTATTAACAACGTTCGATCCTAGCTTTTGTTCGCTCCTTCGATCGATCCCTCGCTTGATCTTCCATTTGGTGAACGTGTAATACAAAATATACCTTCCTCAGCGTATCTTGACTGATATAACAATGATGAAATTGAAATGCAATTTAGACATCAAATACAATTAAGCATTTAATCCAAACAAATATGCAATCCATTATACATTTGATTGGGACAGAAAGGGTATTTCAACCTTTATTGTCAAAAGCAAATAACCAGTACAATTATACCTAATCATTTAGAGTGCTTGTGCAACCGGATTCTGGGCTCCTACTGTTCACGCTAACTTTGGAATTCCTCCAGCATAACAACCCTTAATGCATAGTTTCTCCTCCCCTCTCTCCTCTATCCCCCTTCTATTTATGGGACAAGGTAGGTAGTTTGGATCGAGAGGTAGTTTGATTGGGAGGTTGGGGAAGTTGCAAACCAACTTCAACTAATCCCAATTCGTCAAATTAATATATTTTTTGATTTCATCTTAAGATGTGCGCGAGTTTTTCATAGTAGAGTAGCGCACAATATGCAACTTCAGTGCTTTACAACCAGCGTTTGCAAGAATTTTTGAGGTGTGCACTACTATGCAAAAGGTAAAGTAGGGCATACTAGTTGGTGTGCGCCCCTCTTATGCCTGTGGAGTAGGGCACACTTCCTAATGTGCGCTGGTTTGATGCTTGTGGAGTAGCGCACATGTCAAAATGAAGGTAAAAACTTTGTTTTGTCAGCTGTAGAGGAGTAAGTCTAGTTCATACATCACCTAGGTTAATCTAGCTCTTCAATCCAAGTTGTCCTTTTGTGTGATCGACAGCTTAATGTGATCACGGATGGAGAAGTGCAGATTTGACCTATAACAGATGCCCCCTAATGTGTGAGGTCAAAGGGAAACGATGGCCGAAATACATTATAATTCCAATTTAGCGGAGGAGCAAGAAACCACAGAACCAAGTCACAAAAGTACCTGAAATAATGATCAAGGTCAGCGAGCAAGTACAATCTTGACATCATATAGATGTGAAGCATGATACAACAAGATCTCTGATACATAACTAGGAGATGTATATATAGCATGGCAACTAAAATACAAGCGTGGATCCATATCAGAATGAGAGATCATGGCCATAACAACAAACTGGATCTATGTCTCATGGAGAGCCAAAATGAGTGAGGCTTAGTCTTGCGCAGCTTAGGTGATAACATAATGAGGTAATGCTATCAAAATCCCAAGGTCTTCATCCAAACAACCCAAGGTACAAACTCTAACCATGTGAATAAATGAGCTGAAGTCGAACATGGGGGGAATCGTTTGATTATCGGTCATTGATGTATACCGTTAACAAACGCGAGGGATTCCACCGATAATGATAATGGGGCCCAACAAGTGTGAATAAGAGGACTTGAAGTAGAACACCTGAGGAACCCGTCGAATAAAAGACATTGATGTATTCTCAATATTCGACGACGAGGGAAACTGCCACTGATGACTGCAATCCCCAAGGTACTAACCGAAACTCTAAACTTCATTCCCAGAGCAAAATGAGTTGATGTCGATGGAAAGAAGTCTGTTGGAAGGGAGGCCTTAAGGAATCCTCCATCATACAACACGAGGAACACTCAAATGGTATGAGCTAATGTGGAGTAGTACAAGTAACAAGATTGACACTGGGATGGCTGACACATGAGGTGAAGATAAACGACAGAATGGCCGACACAGGCTGTATCCTCGAACAGTGAGCATGACATAAAATGACTTAGGCAGTTTTCAACATGATGGGAAAGTGATATAAGCCTGCAATGTAGGAGACATTAGCAGACCCTCCAAATGGTTGGAACAATGACCAACTGGGGGAGTAAACAACTCGGAGATCAGGTTCACCCTAAGGTCAAAAACTAAACCCAACTGAAATGATAGACACAAATAGGTGCTGTGTTCAAGAATAGGACTGACTGAACTTCCTTTGAAACTGGAAGATGTGATATACCCTTCTTATCCCTTATTCTTTTTAGATAAAAGAATACCTTTCTTGTTGTTTTAATGAGTCCAAGAAAGAATGAAAACTCAATAGATCCAACCATGTAAAGAGTTTAACGAGCCCATGGGAGGAAGACTCAGGACCTTCTTCATTATTTACAGAGTTCAAAGAAGAGATAGAAGAATACTCTATAATACTGATCTCTGGATTTTAATATCGAGTCGAGATTTGTTCTTGCTCACTGGTGTTTTCAATTTTAAGGAGTCTGAAAAACTTAAACAATAACTCCATACACCTACTCGTGGATTTTAATATCGAGCCCAAGTAGGTTAATGCTCGCTGGTGTTTTCCTGTTTATAGAGTCTGAAAAACTTAAACAATCCTCTATTTACCCTCTCGTGGATTTCACATCGAGCCTGAGTAGGTGAGTGCTCGCTTGGTGTTTTCATGTTTCAAGAGCCTGAAAACCCCAAAGAAGGCTCTGGAAGGTCCTTTTTCGTAAAGTTAGTCTCCTCCCCTGAAAAAGTGTAAAAAAATGGAAGAAGAACTCTTCTAGCCACATATGACTAGAGTATTCCTCTTTCGTAAGTAATTCGCAAAAGTCCGGAAAAGGGTTAAATTTATACTTAAGTGGATGGGCCTTCAGTTCCTTTAACGAGCTTGAAGAGGACAAGTCTGCTCGGCAATCTTGTTTGGGTTTCCATAGTCCAAACAAGAGCTTAAAATGACTTTAAAGACAGCTTCTAGGATCACGACTCATTACCTGCTAAAGACTAGGATCTCAACAACCAAGTTAGTATTAATGACAAAAAATCTTCAATGACATAAAATTTCAAATATAAAGTACTGAAGATGATCTGTCGGTAAAGAAATTAAGTCATAATAGATCGATGCTATGAAAATCTAGTGAAAATTTGAGAGACATAGGTTGAAATCATTCTACCAACATTTGTAGGTATTTAATGATTAAATAGAACATTTTTATGCAATTTGAAACTATAAACTTTTCACAAAAGTGGGTAAAAAATCAAATTCAAATTCATATATGTATTTCAACTAAAAAACTCAAATATCACATTTGGAAATGTGTAGGGCAAGTTTTTGGAGCAAACCCTTGATCTTCATCCATTCATAGCGATTAAATTGGGCAACCATTCAACTTCTTTCCTCCACCAAGTAAGTTATTTTCTTCCTACCTTGCATTTTGATGGTTTATTTCTCCATTTTCATGTTTAAAAATCATTTTTCAGCCATGTTCAACTCGTGAAGTTCGTGTGCGCTACTGTCCAAGAGGTAGAGCAGAGCATACTAGAGGTGTGCGCTACTTTCTCTTAAGGAGAGTAGCGCCCAAACGTGACTATCTACCTTAAGGAGTAGCGCACACCCCTGAACATGGAGAAAAACATGTCAAGAACTAAAAATTTGACTTTCTTTTGGAAGGATGGTGCTTGTTTGGAGAGAAAGGGAGAATGAAGAGATGGATAGGGTAGCTATGCAATATCCAGCAACTCTTCATGCACTTCGAAGGTGTGGTTTGTTGAAGTTCTATAGAACTGTGAACATCAGGGAACTTAACCGCTTGCTTCAGAGACTCATTCAGTAGTGGGATGCAAATGCCAATGTGTTTAATGTCCGGGGAGAGACCTTAGACCTCACTATTGATGACATATAATTTATTACAGGACTCTCTAGGAGGGGAGATCTTGTAAACCTGAAAGGGTCCTCACGCAATGTGGGTGCCATGTCCGTACAATAATATGTGAATGCATATTGTGTGGCGGGGACTGAAAAATCAGGAAGTTAGATTCTTATTTCTACTATTGAAAGCCTCCCTTTGAAAGTTATTGTAAGTATGTTAAACCGAATGGGAGGGAGCGCCACAAAACACTTAGCCTCAAGGCACTACATGCATATTGGTATCAAATGCTTGCAAGGTCATGTGTATGACTGGTGCACTAGTCTGTTAGCAAACATGAAGCTTCAACTCTCGGGGTGTAAGACTGGGAGAATGAAGAACTTTGGATATGGGAGCATCCTTTGTACCTTCTTCTTTGAGAGGGTACCTGCTCTTAGTTTGGGCATGCCTTTGTCCCTATTCATTCCTCGTGAGCCAAGATTGGGCCGTTGGGGTGACATTTTTCTCTGCTAGGGTGGTGGTGAAAGCCACTTTTGCTATCACATCGATGATTTCTAGGGATGGTGGGAGAGACAGGTGCCAACATTTGAGCAGTTTTCGTATGTTGGTTTAGACTTCTGTCATGATCCAGAGCTGGTACTTCCTCCAGGTGGTGCCTGGGGAGGTATAGGTATGTTTTGAAAATTATTTGTTTTTTTCAATTTTTAAAGTATATGATTTTTATGATGAGTTTGAAGTACTGAAACAGAGTGTCATATGCAGATGTTGGACCAATTCATCTCGAGGGACATCCTACTAATTTTGTGAGGCCAATTGATGTGGGTGCAGCTAATGCTACGCTAGGGGCTATAGAGAGGAAGATGAGTCGGTTGACTCATGACATTCCCACATATCGCATTGAGCGGATTCCCATTGACATGCAGGAGGATGTAGTTGGTGTGCCCCTAGCCTGGATTAGATTGCTGTGGAAGGTAGCTAGGCTGGTCATATGCTACCAAGAGGCAGTGGATGATGATGAGGCCCCACCTTATCCATAGGAGAAGGATATTTTATGTATATTTTTGAGGCCATAGAGCCCAATTTTGTATCTTATGACATGACTCTATGATAGACTTATGTTCCAAACTCATACTATTTTTTGATACAGTATACAGTATCGGCTTATATTTACATGTGTGTGTTTAAATTTATGTGCAATGTTTATTTATGGAAGCGTATGATACAAATGCCAATCTAAAACATAATTTGCAAATGAATCAACTAATGCATTCAAATTTCTTGGAATATGTTGATATATGATGGAATCAAACTGTCTTTCCAATAATTTAACTTGTAAAAACTGTCGTCGCAAAATAGGATCTCTAATCTGATAAACATCCGTCAACTGAAATACAACTAGTTGCGAATCAAGTCTTACCTCCAAATGTGAAATGCTTTGGATAAGAGCATCCCGGAGAAGTTCTATGACTGCACTGTGTTCAACTACGTTATTCGTTGTGGGACCCAAACAAACCCCCCCGAAGAAACCAGTTGGCCAGTCGGTGAGTAAATGACCCAAGCTACTAAAGCCAACTGTTGGGTGTGGCGACTGGCGCCATGAGCAAATCCTAAAAAGTGTTTAGTTGACATCTGAAACACGAAGCGAGAAAACATACATAAGGTCAACTAACGATCACAAGCAAAAACTAGTTCTGCAAAATGTACAACTAAAATACATGAAAAAGCACAAATGTCTAAGTGTAATACTTCTTTAGGTAGAGCCCATTTATAGGCTCGAGCAGCTTATTACCCTCGTAGTCTGTTATCTCATAAGCACCTTTCTTCAGTACCTTCGAGATTATATAGGGACCGAGCCACATGGACTTGAACTTGCCAGCCCCTAAAGGTTCCTTGTCCTGATCCCAAAGTAGAACAAGGTCTCCTTAGAGAAATACCCTAGGTTTGACAGACTTATCGTACTATCCTTCGACTCGTTTCTTATGGATCTTGTTTGCTGTGAGCGCATCGCGGCACTGCTCATCTATATGCTCTAAATGTAGCAAACGTTCTTCTAGTACTGAAGTTTCTGGTAATAGTTGGACAACCAACTTTAATGAGGAAATATCGCATTCAATCAGAACAATTGCTTCTATCCCATGCACAAGTTGGAAGGGAGAGAACCCGGTAGCAGTCTTTACGTTTTCTCGATAATCCCAAAGAGAAGGATACAACATGATGTGCCAGCTATTCCGACTAGCATTAACGGTTCTTTGTAGAATTGTCTTCGAAGTCTTGTTAACTGCTTCGACCTGACCATTCGCCTGTGGATAGAATGAGGAGGAATGCTCCTGATGAAAACCTAACATGGTATAATGCTCGTTCATCATGCTATTATGAAAATGACGACTGTGATCCGTCACGATCACTTTGGGTATGCCGAACCTTGTTATAATCTGATTGAATACGAAATAAGTGACGGTTTCTCCATCCTCTTTAACAGTAGGCATTGCCTCAGCCCACTTGGTGAAGTAGTCGACGGCAACGATAATATAACGATGGCCTCCAACCGAAACTGGATTACAAGTCATATAATCAACCCCCCATTTTGTGAAGGGACCTACTGTGATCACAGGATGAAGAGGATCTAGATGTGCTCTCATTTTTCTGGTGAAAAACTGACACAGACAGCAGCGTTTCATAGCTTCCACACAATCTTTAAAGATTGTAGGCCAAAAATACCCGACACATAGTATTTTTTGAGTTGTTTCCAACCCAGAAAGATGACCCCCACAAGCTTCACTGTGAGCATCATTCAATACTGATTCTTCTTCTTCTAAAGTCAAACAACGTTGTAAGATGGAGTCTATCCCATGTCTGTACAAAGTATTAGAGATAATGAGATAGTTTTTCACATGAATTTTCAGTTTGTGTCGTTCCTCTCTAGAAAAAGTGGTAGGACACCTCAAAGTCAGGAGATATACTAAAATATCCTTGTACCATGGGTCAGAGGAGGCAATAAGGAAGATATGTTCATCCGGGAATGATGACTCTTCCTCAATATGCACTAAGTCACTCGGAAATTCTGAAATTAATTCGGTGAACACTAGTGATTTCTTTGACTTGGCAGACTGAAAAACCAAATCAAACTCTTGTAGGATTACAATCCATTTATTGTATTTCCCACCGATGATACGTCGAGTGAGAACATATTGGAAAGGATTGACCTCCACAATCACAGTAGTGGTTTGTAAAAGGATATAGTGACGAAGCCTCTGCACCACATAGACTGCATCTAGTGCTAACTTCTCAACATGTGAATACTTAATCTCAGGAGCTATCAATGCGCGCGAGAGGTAATAAACGACATGCTCTTGGAGCGTGTCGTCCTCCTGAACCAGTACTATGCCAATTGTGTATATTGATGCCGCCATATAAGAGGAAATCTTTTGTATAATCAGGCGAGCTTAACAAGGGGGCTGATAGTAATGCCTTTTTCAAGGCCTCAAACGATGCTTGAGCAGCCTCATCCCACAAAAACTAGGTATCTTGTTTAAGCAGTCTCATGAAACCCTTTGTAATTTTGGCATAGTTTATGATAAAATGTCGTAGGAAGTTAGACATGCCTTGCAAACTTTGGAGTTGTCTCAAGGTGCGAGGAGGAGGCAGATTTACAATCGCTTCAACTTTTAACGGGTCGACTATTATGCCACGACTGGATACAATGAAACCCAGTAATCGTCCAGACTCGACATAGAATAAAAACTTATTAGGATTCAATCGAATCTTGTATTGTCTGCATCATTCAAACACAAGTCTCAAATGAGCTGGATGATCCCGTCTCTTTCGAGATCGCGCCGGGAGGTCATCCAAGTAAGGTTCAACTATATGTTTGATGTCATGAAAAGTGAAATTCATTGCTCGCTAAAAAGTGGCTCTAGCATTCTTTAAGCCAAATGACATATTCCGATAGGCAAAGGTTCCCCACGGGAAAATAAAAGTTGTTTGTGTTGATATTCGGGTTTGATTTGAATTTGATTATTTCCCGAAAATCCATCCATGAAAGAAAACATCTCGTGTCCCACGCACGCATCTATGATCTGGTCAATAAATGGTGTGGGATAGTTATCTTTCAGACAAGCTTTGTTCAGATCCCAGATTTCAGTACAGACTCGAATGGTACCTTTATTTTTATCAACCAGAACGAGATTTGAAACCCATTCCGTCATGTCGATCGGATAGATAAATACGACTTTAAGCAATTTTTCAACCTCCGTCTTAATGGAGGCCACTTTTCGAGGATTCACTGGACTGAGCTTTTATCTCACAGGTTTCGCATTGGGATGCGTTGTGATGACATGCTCAACAATGGCAGGATTGATGCCTGGCATCTCCTCATAAGACCAGGCAAAAATATCGCGAAATTCTTTAAAAAGTTTGCTATACATAGCGATCTCCTCTGGAGAACAATCTGCTCCAATAAAAATGTTTTCCACAACCCCGGGTTTGGTGGAAATGTTGATCGGAATGGTTCTCGATATATTAGCCATATTCCCTTCAGCGTAAACAACACTTGAAGTGGAAGAGGAAAAATCAACATTCCCACCAGGTCTCATAGAAAACTCTCCTCTCTCTATTTTGTCTAGAATTGGAAGCAGGTAAGACTTGTGGTGCATGTGTTCCCAACGCTGGTCCAGGCCCATCATGGCTTATTCAGAAGGAAAAACCGTGTCTAAACAATCAAAAGAGTGGGTAGAGTTTATTGACCATGCAAGAGCATAGTCCATATCCGACTCAGCAGAGACGGGCGAAGTCACGATATGTTCCGTTGCAGCACGATGTGCTTCCATGTATGCTACGTCTGCAATGGATAAGGGCATTGATGGTTCTGATACAGTAGGAAGGATCCACGGATCAGTCCTTAAACTGACCATGAAAGTTTTAGTAGATGTACCTTCATCATAACGCATGAAAAGAACATGAGTGGGTAGGTCAAAAGTGCCTATTAATGACCCATAAAGCCATGCTTCTAAACTCTCGCTTGCTGGGGCAGATTGATCAACTACAGGAATTGTGGATTCTGATGAACTCTGGTTGTTTCGCCAAGAGAACGAAAGTTGATCGACCATGATGATCTTGCCTTCTTGAGGGAACATTACAACTCGAAATACTGCCGATGGAATAGCTCGCATGGCATATGTCCAGCTCCTGCCTAACAACATATTGTAATCAAGCGGGGCGTCCAGAACTTCAATCTCTACAGCAATTGTCTTACCAGAAAGTGTGACGTCAAATGATGGCAAGAATTTGTGTGGATGGAAGGTTCTTCCATCAAATGCAGTAAGCAGTGTGTTAGAGGGGGCTAACTCGGGAGAGCCCAAGGATTTCCAGCAAGAAATTGACATTACACACGTAGACGCACCTTCATCTACGACAGCTCATTCAATGGTCATAGGACCATGAACTACCTCTATCTGAAGAGCAACGTGGTACGAAAACCAGTACTTTATATCAGACATATCAAAGCGCGCAATCATGTTGGATGATTCCATACTTCCAATCGTTGCCAGAAGTGCATTTTGTTGTAATGGACAACTTTGCAAAACTTCTAATGTGGACATGGCACAAGGGGTCTGGGCTAGATCTTCAATCACATTGTAGTTGGCAGCAGCCTATGCGTTGGGATTGTGCGAAGCCCGTTCCAAGACACCTTTCAGGATCTTGGGCAGTGAATCCACAGGTATGTGGAGAGGAGTGGAAGATTCAGGAATATCCTTATTCTATGAATCTAGGGTATAATTTCTTGCCCACATTTGTAAAAGAGAGTCCGAGCTAACCATATTAATAAAAGTTTGATCAAATAAAACATGGGTGGTGCCCCCAGCATTGGAGGTGCCAGAAGCTAATCCCTGCCCTTTGGGAAATGGATCTTTAAGGACGACTAGTTTCTTTTCTTGAAGAATCTTCTAGGATTCTTCGATTAGAGGGCATTGGTGAGTGAGGTGGTCCTTCTTGCAAAGCTTGCAAGGGAACTTAACCTTCTTCTTTTCTCTGTTACCCTCCTCGACATTTTCTTTGGTTTTTGGGATTTTGTTGGTTCCCCTCTCCTTTCTTGCCCTTCTTTTTGTTGCTGGGCTGCCGAGGACCCTTTTGATTAGTCTGAACCTGCTGTACAGATTCAGTAGTGGAAGGAGAGGTTGTGACGGAAGTCACTTCTACAGTCGATTGTTTGACCGATAAGGCATGAACCTGTTTATTCAATGCTTCGAAAGCTACAGAATCAACTGAACCTACAATGCCGTTAGCATGTGGTCCAGGTTTTGGTCTACCTAGATCAGTGTTTGATCGCGGTGCATCAGGTATAATCTCGTAAAGGATCGCATAATGAGCATAAACCAAGTCTAGTTGCTGGGTCCTTAAAATGGCTTCTTCTTCCAATGACACCCCAGAAGTAGCTACTTCCTTAGAAACAGAAGGAAGGAGTAATTTCGGATACCACTCTAATAAGAACTCTGGGGGGATACTGGCCTTAATGAGCCTCTTCCGTCTTCGCCACTCCTGAATATGATCAGATAAATGGGTGGCTTTGTTTTGTTTGAAGGTAGACAAAAGATCTGTCCAGGCATCGTACCGAACATGAAGCTGGAAGTGGTTTAGAAAAACCGTCGCGAGATCCTGAAAATTAAAAAAAGTGGCTGCAAGTAACTCAATGTACCATTTGGATGCAGCACTAGTCAAGGTTCTTTGAAAAAGTCTCAACCTAACGGAATCTTTGTTCAACGAGTTCGAAGATCACCAGAGATGAAAAGTGATGACATGATCACTAGGATCCTCACCAATTTTACCTTCGAATTTTGGAATGTCCGAAGGTAGCTTAGTGGGAACAGGTGGCCATGTAACGTTATGGCACACCAGATCATTCGTTAACTTGGAAAGATCTGGCAAATTTAGAGTTTCCAGAAATGGTAAACGAGGTCTATAAGATGGCATTTGATAAGTTGGAGTCATGAAGGGGGAACCTCCCATAGTTTGACCCATAAACTGTTGGTTAGGGTTTCCCCCAGCCATTTGGTGGTAGGGGTTTCCCCCAGTCATCTACTGGTAGGGGTTTCCCCCCACCATCTGTTGGTAGGGGTTGCCCCCAGCCATCTGTTGTTGTGTGAAAGTGTTGTTGAAATTCCCCCACCCAAATGAAAGTGGGTTGGCACCCTATGCGTTTTTCCACTATGGCTGGGTGTTAGCCCCGCCATATTGTTGGTTAAAGATATTACCCCCTCCTCCAGAAAACAAAGAAAAGGAGATGTTTCCTGCAGGTATATTACCTTGATTCATGTTGTAACCTGCAAAGGTGTAATAACCAGGGGTAGTCGAGGTGGACGGTGCAGTCATGGTACTCATGACCAGCATAGTTGCAGAGGGATTTGGCTCAACATTGGGTGTGGGAATCCAAGTACTAGGTATATGGTATGACTGTTGAGTCGCAGGAGGTGGAGTGACATTCACTGCATTATTGTGTCCAAAAGCAGGCGTAGCGACTGAGGCAGATTCCAAAGCTGCTGAGCTTGGCATGCCTAAAGTACCAGCGTTAAAAATAAAGGACGGAGTTGAAGCATAAGCTATCTATGACGAACTCGGTGTAGCAGTGTTTGTGGAAGAAGAATTAACAATCCTTGTATTCATACCCATTGTGGGATTCTGTGGAACTCCCAGCTCATCTCCTGGGTTAGTCATAATATAACCAGATGCGAAAAGATATGCACTATACTCGGGTTGTTGAAAACCTACAAGTACCAGAAGCGGATCGTTAGGTTCGGTAAGAGGAGGGTTGAAAGGAGTGTTGAACTCACTAGAAGTAATATCCTCAACCTCGACAGTATTAAGAACTTGTCGATTCGGGGTTCTGGGTTGTGGTTCAATAGGAACCTCTATTTCACCAATAAGTTCAAAAAGACCACTGGAGTCTGTCCTCCATCATCACGGTGGCGGTAGTGGCTCCATAATGAGTGGGGGAAGGTTTTGTAACCTTCGAGACCTACGAAGCAGTTGGTCTTCCACGATTATATAAAAATAAACTAAGTAAAAAACCTAGTGGCCACTAAGATTAAGGAGCAAACAGCATACCACTAAAAAATCCTAAGTAATCAAACCAATCAAACGGATAGCAAATACTCTCCGAAGCAAGTATGGGATGATCAAGGCCCAGAACAGACTAACAGAGCATTGATGGTTAGTTTCGTGGCGTCCACTGGAGGTCCACTGGGTGCAAGCGCTTGAATCACCAAATTGCCTTCCCGGGATTACTGCCAGAGGGTTACCTTCCACGCCTGTTTGAGGTGAAGTGGGAAGAACTACCCAATCTACCTGTGTAGAAACCTAAAGGTCTGATACTAAGGCTACCATCAATACGAAATAACCTGGAGGGATACTCGTCAACCTAATCAAAATGCATGGGCAGGGTAGCAAATCCCGAAGTCCAAAAGGACCCTCGTACGCAAATTGACTCTGGTTTATGGTCAAAAGAAAAGTGAGGGGATATCCTCAACAATTCCAGTCTCCCATGGCCTTGTGCTTAGCTCTGGTTTGAGTAGAGCACCCCAGGACTATTTGATATAGATGGATTTACCTAAATGAAAGTCATACTATGATTGTTGTGTAATGAAGCCAGTTCTGAGTAGTTTAAGGTGATTTAAGCTCGAAACTCTAGCCTAATCTAGTTGATGTCATGTATACCTAAAAAGAAAAATATTTCTAATTGATTTTATTAAAATTTCTTTTTAGGGCTACTTTTTACTCAACGGGGTAGTGCATTGTGTGGAATGGTTTGAGAAAGTAAAGTGCAAAAGAAATAACTTTCAAAGAAACAAAAGACTCTTTTTCTTTTTCCGTTTATGCTCTTTCCAAAACGAAAACTAAGCAAACCTAAAACAAGTCTCTTTTTTCTTTTCTTTTCAAATTCAAAACATAGTAAAATACGCTACTTCGAAATGATCATAAGTCTTACTACTTTAAACTACCAAACTCATTTTTTGCCTTTTCTGATATACGTAAAAGAAAAAAAACTAAAAAATGGAAGCAAGTAAGACCTAAAAGAGCAATGTAAGTAAGGAAAAGCAACTCTAAGGCTCACAACAATCAACTCGATGACTTGACAAAGACTTGTCCTACAAAGTTTTTTAAAGAAAAAAAAACTTTGGGCTTGGAAAACAGAGTGAAAAGAAAACAGGGATAAGAGACGCTTAAAATGGAAAGGTAGACCTCAAAGGTTGCTCCAAAGCACCAAGAACCCTAAGAAAGCACTAAGACAAGCAAAAGGTAGGCAAGTGAACCAAAGATGACCTTACCATCACAAAGACTCGAATGGAAGCAAACTAAAAGACTTCAACTTACTTGGACTGAAACCGACAAAGCAATCAGGAAGTGTCTAGACTCAAAAAGCTTTTGAAAACACCCTAAGGACTCCAACTTGGGGTCAAACTCTAAATAAAAGGACAAGACACTGTCAAAGTGTACTAGTGTTGCCACAAACGCCAAATGTTATAAAACAAAGGTTTGTATACTGGCAACAAGCACCTAGGGTATAGGAGTGCAGCTATGTCCAACAAGGAACAGTATGCGGTCTTCAAAAAGAGTCACAAACAAGCAAGACACCTCAAAAGTACCCAAGCAAGAAAAGATGAGTTAAGGGACTTAGGAGAGGCTAACAAGACTCAACAAAGGCTTACTGTAAGGTACAAGCCTTACATGATTAACATATTTGATAATATATATATTTTTATAATTGAATGATGATTATTACATAGGAATGGCCGATATTAAATATGGCCTAACGGGAATAGACATGTCTATTGATAAATAGACATGTCATTGAATAATAAATAATTAATTATCCTAATCTATTAATAAATACATTTGTAATAACCAATTAGGTTTATTACAAGTCATCCTGCTCTAAAAAGATTCGACCACGAATCTTCTACGAGCGTGCTACAGCTGGAATTCTTGCCACGAATAATTGTGCCACGGTTTAGCAGTTCTTGGAATAATTGGTCACATTTCCATTCAAATCTTATCATGCTTATGATTTTGTAGATGAACGAATAACAAGTAATCGACGTGTATTTCAGATCTGCTAATTTGAGAATGTTACTTTGCTCTTCTAATTTTATGTGGATTTTTGATAATTCTGCATGTTTTGATATGGTTTTCTTATATGTAGAGGAAACTATTAGTAATGTACTTACTTCTTTGTCTGGCAAGGTTGTCATTAGTTTTTCCCTCGGATCCTTTCCATATTGAGATTCTCAAATATCTTGACTTGCGACAATTTGTAGAACTTTTTCCTTTTCAAGTGTTGCCTTATCTTCGAAGTTTCCTTCTTTATTAGGATCATTTTTAGTTTTTATATTTTCATCATTGTATCGTTCTACAACTTTAATTCTTTCCTAATTGATGTTAACCTTGATTTTATTTACTTCATTGACTTCTACGACATCGATATTTTCTTTACAATTGATATTGACATTGTGATTGTCAATATCATCTTGATCTTCGATATCCTTTTCTTCTACCTCTTCTGTTTTATCGTCCTTATCATCGACTTCCTTAACAAGTCCTTGTTCTGAAGTTTTACTAGACAATTTTATAGGTTTTTCAGCCAGTGTGTTAATATGCCTTACTTCCCTACCTTGTAAGAAGCCACAACGAACTTCCGGTAGGCATGCATACTTTTTACTAAGTATTGCATTTTGAGGTTTGTAGTTGGGATGTCTTTTCTTATCCCACTTGGTGTCTGATGGTATGGATCTTTTATGAGGGGGGATATAAGGAGTCGGTCGACTAGGCTTCATTTCCTTCCTGAGGGTAGTAGTGATTTTATATTCATCCCTACTTGAATATGTAGGAGTCGCAGTAGTCCCTTGTTCCTCTTGACTTGGTAACTCAAGAGTCACAGTTACTTCCTCTGTGGTGGGTGTAGATCCCAACACTCCTTGACCTAAGAACTCAGAAGTCGTAATAGCTTCTTCTTTTTTGGTCGTAGTTCCTTCTTCTGTTGTGAATGTCGATGCAGACCCCATCTCTGCTTGACCTGAGAACTCGGAAGTCAACATAGCTTGTTCCTTTATGATAGGAGTCCCTTCTTTTGACATGGGTGTAGATGCAGTTTTCAGCTCTTCTTGACCTAGGAATTCAGAAGTCACTGTAGCTTCTTCTTGACGTTTTGTTATCGTCAACTTTAATTCGTTAACTAATTTGATAGTGTCTTCATATATACTTTTTATCTCTTCATGTTGTTTTCTTTTTATTTCTTTAGCCTCGATCCTTTTTATATCTTCGACTTCAATTTTTTCATCTCTTTTAGTTTTGTGGAACGGACTAATAATGATCTTATTAAAAGCGAGAAACATAGTGACTTCAGCTTAAAAATATTCCAAGGGGATTTTGAATTATTTTCCAAAAAAAATTAAATGATAATAATAATAATAATAATTAAATAAGAATATTATTATTATTATGCATAAAAACTATTATAGTTTTTTTAATAGTTTTTATTTATTTATTTATAATAATAATAATTATTTATAATAATAATATTGTTATAAAAATAAAGAAAAAAAATTCAATTTGGATTTGAATTAGGGTTTAAACCCTAGTGTACACATGGAAGTTGTGTGGTTGTTGGGCAATGGAGAAGAGGAGGAGAAGGAGCGGTGTTGGAAGGAGTGTGGGCGCAACAATGGAGGAGGTTGGGGAGAAGTGAGCGATTGCGAGAGGAGCGAAGGAGTGTGGTGTGGGAGGGCATATGTGGGAGGACTATCGAGATATGGCGTACACCAGGGAGGAGTGGCAGGTGCGACGGGAGGAGCGGCTTAGTGGAAGAGGAAGGCAGAATGGAAGCGGATGGGGTGACACGAATAGGGATGTGGGCAGGCTGATAGTGACCAGAGGAGGGAAAAGAATGTGGACGAGAAGCATAGAGCGTGGGGGGGAAATGGCGGTGACCTAGGCGATGACATGGAGGTTGTGGATGGGGAGAGAGAAATAGGGATTTGCAGATGGGGAGAGAATGGCATGAGGGAGCAGGGAGGGCACGAAATGGAGAAGTAGCAAGGGTGAGCGGGGAGATGAATGGAGCAGCAGCGAGGGCAAGCATCTGGAGGGGAACTGTTGGATGCAGGAGAGAAGGTGAGTGCAGTGAGGAGGAAGGTGGATACGGATGCGCGTGGTATGTGAGAGCGACTCTTAGCCTAATTGACCTAACTACTAATTAATAATAGCAATATACACTATTAGGTATATTACAAGTCATCCTGATCTGAAAAGATTCGTCCACGAATCTTCTATGAGCGTGTTGCAGCTGGAATTTCTTGCCACGAATAACGGTGCCACGGTTTAGCAATTCTTGAAAGAATTGGTCGCATTTCCATTCAAATATTCTCATGCATATGATTCTGTAGATAAATGCATAACAACTATATGGAGTATTTTTCTGAGCTTCTAATCAAATGGTGTTCTTTTGCTCTTCTAAGTTGATGTAGATTTCTGATATTTCTGCATGCTTTGATATGGTTTTATTATATGTAGCAGCAACTAGTAATAATGTACTTACTTCATTGGATGATGAGCTTGTCTTTAGTTGTTTCCTGGGAACCTTTTGATATTGAGATTCTAGGACATCTTGATTTGTGACTACTGATAGAATGTTCATCTCATCATTTGTCGCAGCATCTTTTGGGTTTCGTTTTTCTACACTATCACGATTAAGGTCATATTCGACACTTTTATTTTCATTATTGCATTCTTCTACAAATTCAATTGTCTCATAATTGTTGTTAACATTGATTTTATTGACTTCCTCAATTTTTACGACATCCTTATTTACTTTACAATTGATATTGACATTATGATTGTCAATATCATCTTGATCTTCCATATCCTTGTCTTCTACCTCTTCTGTTTTATCATCCTTATCATCGAATTCCTTAACAAGTCCTTTTTTTGGAGTTTTACTAGACAATTTTATAGGTTTTTCAGCTGGCGTATTAATGTGCCTTACTTCCCTACATTGTAAGAAGCCACAACGAACTTCTAGTAGGCATGCATACTTTTTACTAAGTATCGTATTTTGAGGTTTGTATTTGGGATGTCTTTTCTTATCCCACTTGGTGTCTGGTGGTATGGATATTTTGTGAGGGGGGGTATAAGGAGTCGGTCGGCCAGGATTCCTTTCCTTCATGGGGGTAGTAGCGATTTTATAGTCATGCCTACTTGAATAGGTAGGAGTCACAGTAATCCCTTGTTCCTCTTGACTTGGTAAATCGTGAGTCATAGTTACTTCTTCTGTCGTGGGTGTAGATCCTAGCACTTCTTGACCTGAGAACTCAGAAATCATAACAACTTCTTCCTTTCTGGTCGTAGTCCCTTCTTTTGTCACGAGTGCCAATGTAGACTCGAGCTCTGCTTGACCTGAGAACATGGGAGTCAACATAGCTTGTTCCCTTATGATAGGAGTCCCTTCTTCTGACATGGTTGTAGATGCAGTATCGAGCTTTTCTTGACCTAGGAATTAGGGAGTCACTACAGCGTCTTCTTGACGTTGTGTTATTGTCAACTTCAATTCCTTAACTAATTTGATAATGTTTTCATATCCACTTTTTATTTCTTCATGTTGGTTTCTTTTTATTTCTTTAGCCTCGATCCTTTCTATATCTCCGACTTCAATTCTTTCATCTCTTTTAGGTTTGTGGAATGGACTAATAATGATCTTATTAAAAGAGGGAGACATAATGATAAAAATATTCAAAAATTTGAACTTTTTTTTTTAAGAATAGTAATAAAAATTAATAATAACAAGGGAAGGAGGATGGTGGAGGGTGGAAGTGAGAGCAGGAGGTGGATGGGAGGACCAAGCAGGTAGATGGGAGGGACATGGATTGGGAGGAGTGTGGTGGTGTGGAAGGAAACAACGACCAACGAGGGGAGTGGAGAGTAGAGTAGAATAGCAGGGAACATGAGGAGAAGAGCGATAAGAGAGCTAGAACAAGGAGAAGGGAAGGAATGTGGGATGGGTGGTTGGACAGAGAGAGCAGGTGAGTGGGGGCATGATGGATAGATGGAGAGGGTAGAAGCAGGCGTGGAGGTGAGGGTGTGTGAGCAAGAGGCAATTGGAGAGGTGGGTTGCGTGAAAATGTGAGAGAGAGAGGACAATTAGTGTGTGGGAGTGAAGTGGATGTTTGAGGGGGCAGTCACATGTGGTTTGAACGATGTGAGGGAGAAAAGGAGTAGAGAGTGTGGGCAGCATAGTAGAGTAGAGAGGATATGGGAAGTGGTGGGAGAATGAGAAGTGAAGGGGAAGATGGTGAAGAAGGTGAGTCGAGGATGAATGAATGAGTGAGCGGAAGATGAGCGAACCAATGCTCTGATATCACTTGTAATGGTACAAGCCTTACATGATTATCATATTTGATAATATATATATTTTTATAATTGAATGATGATTATTACATAGGAATGGCCGATATTAAATATGGCCTAACGGGAATAGACATGTCATTTAATAATAAATAATTAATTATCCTAATATATTAATAAATAAATTTGCAGTAACCAATTAGGTTTATTACACTTACAAACCTCAAGGATCAGTTAAGAAGGAAAAGCAAGAGGATGGAAATCAAACCAAACAAGTGGAAATCAAATCCCCACAACAAACAGAGAGTTATAGGAATATGCCCTACTGTGTAGTGCATAAACTAGCGCACACTGAGAGATGTTCTCTATTGTACAATAGTCAAAGTAGCTCTCATCATCAGGTATGTGCTACTGTGTATAAGGAAGACTAGCACAGATGTCAGAGGAGGTCTGAAACAGGCTTTGAAAAGGAAAACTAGGATGAGTCAAACAAGGGAAAGAAGGTACAAGTGACCTACAAGGCCTCTCAAAGGATCAATAAGACCAAAAAGTACTGGAAGGAAAACTAACTATGTCTCCTAGAGCAGAAAACAACCGGTCCCCAGTGGAGTCGCCAGTCTGTTGTTAAGGATTTCTACCTTATAGAGAGGAGAGGGACACTACCAACTTATGGGGTGACAAATAAATACATTGATCATATCACATAGGCTTCTACAAAAGGAAAGAGATCAAGATTCTTGAAAGCATATCTTATTAACGATGTTCGATCCTTAGCTTTCGCTCGCTCCTTCGATCGATCCCTCGCTTGATCTTCCGTTTGGTGAACCCATAATACAAAAGATACCTTCCTTAGCGTATCTTGACTGATATAACAATGATGAAATTGAAATGCAATTTAGACATCAAATACATTCAAGCATTTAATCCAAACAAATATGCAATCCATTAGACATTTGATTGGGACAGAAAGGGTATTTCAACCTTTATTGTCAAAAGCAAATAACCAGTACAATTATACCTGATCATTTAGAGTGCTTGTGCAACCAGCTTCTGGGCTCCTTCTCTTCACGCTAACTTTGGAATTCCTCTAGCATAACAACCCTTAATGCATAGTTTCTCCTCCCCCCTCTCCTCTATCCCCCTTGTATTTATGGGACAAGGTAGGTAGTTTGGATCGAGAGGTAGTTTGATTGGGAGGTTGGGGAAGTTGCAAACCAACTTCAACTAATCCCAATTCATCAAATTAATATATTTTTTGATTTCATCTTACGATGTGTCCGAGTTTTTCATAGTAGAGTAGCGCACATTATGCAACTTCAGTGCTTTACAACCAGTGTTTCCAAGAATTTTTGAGGTGTGCGCTACTATGCAAGAGGTAAAGTAGGGCATACTAGCTGGTGTGCGCCCCTCTTATGCCTGTAGAGTAGGGCACACTTCCTGATGTGTGCTGGTTTGATGCTTGTGGAGTAGCGCACATGTCAAAATGAAGGTAAAAACTTTGTTTTGTCAGCTGTAGAGGAGTAAGTCTAGTTAATACATCACCTAGGTTAATCTAGCTATTCAATCCAAGTTGTCCTTTTGTGTGATCAACAGCTTAATGTGATCACGGATGAGGAAGTGCAAATTTGACCTATAACAATACATGTCAATGATTGCAAGATATTATCGATCTTGTGTTTGCAGACTAACCTATAGGTTAAAAAAGCTAAGTGGTAGTTGAGTCCTATGAGGTGGTAGTACCTCTAGGACATGAATTTCGAAAATATAAATGGTATGCAAGTGATGCATTATTGTTTAGCATGAATATTGTGTTATTATCATGATGTGTGGGCAGGTGTTGGGTTCTAGAAAGTTTACTCAACTGCCCATATTGGTTATTCGATGACAAAACCTGAGTACAACAGTCGCAACGCATTCACTATGTCGATGTAGACATAGTCCCTTATTCCATAGGAGGGGTGGATGCATTACCCACTGTTTATACTCCGAAACCTGGAGTCATAGGAGGGATGCGATACGGTGCACTCCCCAATGTGTGTGATGATAACTAGTGGGTGCTTGTTGGGGAAGCTTAGTTGATGTAGTTGACACTTCCACTTACAAGTTCTAACTGGAGTTAGGTGATGTAGTTGACGCTCCAGGGTAGTCCAATAGAGGAAGGATAGGATGTGGAAGTTAGTTGTGAATTAGGTAGAAGGAAGTAGGTAGATAGGAATTTCGTGGAAGTTTTAAAGGGAAACATAATTTACTATGTGTGTACTGAAAATCTTTGCTTGATTATTTTGTTGTAAGTCAGTATATTATGTTTGTGTCATAGATTATTATGATTTGAGTTAGTGACTAGACATTGCAAATTCATGTTTAAGTATGCGTCGACAGATATTAACTTGTGTGATTATGTGTGATGTGTGGTTGAGTGATATTGGTGTACCTACATGATGTATGCAAGTATTAGCTATGCTTACATAACTCGTCTACATATGTTGTATGAATTATCTATTATACTATTAAAATATGGCACGAATGCATTGTGCTTATTAATCATCACGTTATAATCAATATTTCCTATTTAGTTATGAAATGATACTATTCCATCAAGTTATTAATTAATGGTGATTAGGGTTAATTATTAATTATGGTCAATAAAGGTGAAATAATGTTAATAATGTTAGTTAGTGGTTAATACGACTGTTAATAACTTGGTTAATAAATGTTAATGATGTGAATAATGCTAATAAGATTGTTACTAACTTAATTGTTGAATGAAGCAATTCTTGGTTACTAAATGTTAAATAAGTGTTAATGATATTAATTAGTTCAATTGCTTAGTTTATAAATGATAATGGAGTTAATAATATTAATTAGATTATTATTAACTTGATTCATTAAAATTAATTGTGTGCTAATAATGTCAATTAATGTTACTAAGTTGTTTTTTGTTTTGTAAACAACATAAAGAAGATATATTATAATACAAAAATGGTTACATTCACATGAGAATCTATAGATTCATGAGCTTTCATAAGCTTCTCATGGAGCAGAAAAAACAAGTAGGAACCTCCATAGTCCTGCCCATCAGTGGACTGAGCAGTATTGACATAATTACAGCCGACCAATAAAAACATAGACTAAACTAAACTAGAAGGAAAAGCTAGAGTCTGACAATAGACCTTTAAGCTGAAACAAGGAAAGATAGATAACGCTAACCACAAAAAAAGTGAGCTGGGATCACCCAGAGCTGTTCTAAGTGATAGCTTCTGCATTCTGAGTACTAGGATCGTCTTCAATGATAGGGCAGCTGCCAAATAATTCCTTTTCCCAATTTTGGGTTGGGAGTTTGATGGGAAGTGGTTCAATTTTGCGTTGAGTGGTTGCGTCGTCCTCAGTATTTCGGACCCATTTGTAATGTAAGGTGTCAATCGTTGAGGGTGTCGGGAAGGAATTCCCAGGTGGAGAGGCCCCCTGAACCACCCACACAGCAGGAGAACTCGGGCCAGAGGAGGGGCCTAAAACTGGAGCAGAGCCATCCGCAACAGCGACACCGAGGCAATCGGGTAGGGAGCTGTGAGTTGCATGGATGTCAGTGGCGGTGGCAGCACCAGTAGCCTGGACATTTGGGTTTCCATCCAAACCTTGAGAGTGTGCGAAGAGACCAGAATCACAGGGAGGAGTAGAATGTTGGACCAGAGAGTAACGCTGACCTGCCAAATTGGCCTCCAGGGCAGCCATAATTCCATCCAAATGAGCCATATGTGCTCTGGTATCTATGATGTCCACTTTGGCTATGTTCCAATTGGTTAACATTTCCTCAACCAATGTACCCAACATATTTTTTATCAACCAGTAATAGTTTACCTGGTTGCCGAATGCCAGAGTTTCAGCAACACTATGAGATTCCCAATCGTCCACCAGCCTGTAGACCGGAATGGAGACATTGTCTTCATAACCAATGTTGGCCTTCTTCTCCTTCTCAGCAGAAGTAGCAGTCTTTCCCATGATGTGACCAGCTCCGCGCTTGAAATTTCTACATGTTTGAGTCATGACGTTGTCAGTTAGATCATCGGAGAATGGGGAAGGGGTAGAGCTCTCTGCAGAGGCAGTAGGGAGAGGATAACAAAGACAAGTAATGACCGCAAGGGCATGGAGAGGGAGCCTCATATCAAGAAAACCAGAGTGGGAGCTTCCAGACCTCACATGGGACAGAGTAATGGAGCGTCTGAGCCAGTTAAGGGGATGGGACATGGATAAATGAGCCAGAGTGAATGCCAACAACCAAGCCATGGGGAGAGTGAATTCCGATGCACGCAAGGAGGCCAAATGGGTCTGGATAGGACATGGTTTTAATTAGGGGGGCTGGCAGTGGGAAGGAGCCAGGTGTGGGAGCCACGCTTCCAGGAAGGCTGGTGGCACCCCTAGTCTCGTGCGTGTCAGTTCTAGCTGGAGGGCAGGTGACACCCGCATCCAGGGAATGTTACTGATATTATTATTAACTCAATTAATTAACATTAACTAAGTGTTAATTATGTTAATTAGTGTTACCAATAATATTATTAACTTTTGTAATAATTGTTTATTAGTTTTAATTATAACTAAGGTGTAATCATTGAACAAGGTACTAGGTGAATGAGTTATGTTTAATTCTTAAAATAATATTATTTAAGTAATATAAATAAATCAAATTTTGATTATAATTATATATAATTGTGCCGAAAAGGAATGTCGGTTGAATTGAAGGGATGATGGTTGTGTAATAAATAAGTGTTGAACAAACACACACACACACACATGCGTGCGTGCGCATATATATTTTATGGTTTTGACGACGGGATGTGACTCACAAAGTAGGTGGAAAATCATTTAAGGAGTGGATAAGGAAGCAAATAGGGGAAAGGGCCATGATAGGAAAGGGTATAGAGAGGAGGAAAGGGATTTTGGAGGGGAAATTCTATCAGAGGGGAGAAACACTGAAGGAGGTCTGTTTCTCATTGTTTCAGGGAAACATTGAATTGGTTGTACTCGGGTTTTGGGCTCGGGGGTCCAAGAAACTGTGTTTCTTGGTGCTAAGATGTCAGCGAAGCTTTCCTAGTTTGAAGGGTTGCAAAACTTGTTTGGGAAGTTGATTTTTTTGGTTATGGGAGCATGGATAAACTAGTGTACCTTGGTACCTTACATGTATTTTGATATTTTTGATATGTTACTTCGATTTTATTTTCAGAAAGTTAAATTATGTACATGTTGTAAGAAAGATTTATGAGAAAATTTTATTGTACTCCCAACTATTATCTTAAAGCTCTTACCTTAGCATCTCTAAAGAAATATAAATTTTTTTATTTGCACCTGCACTTAGAAACAAAAACAGTAAACAAAAAACAGTAACACAATAGTAAACAAAAATAGTAACACGGTAGATATGCATAGAAGACACGATAAGATGATAAATTGTATTCAATAATATGAATTAAGGACCTGGACAGGTCCTTACATTTACACAATCACAATGGATGAAACCCTTTCCTTACCTAGGTAAGATAGTGATTTCTAGCTTTTATCTTGGTGCTAAATCGTATATTTTAATTATTTTTATAAATGTTATATTGTTTTTGTTCTTTTCTTGCTAGGGGAATCAAAGATTGGGGTGGGGCTTGTACTCGTGTGACAAGGGTTGGATTCCTATATGCTACTACTATACCCCTAGGTGCACTCACATTGTCGCTACAGAGGTGTAGATGATATTTGAGGTTAGAATCCGCGACGTCACAAGGAATGCCTTAACAATGCACCCTATTTTTACCTGGTTTACACCATGGGGAGCTATAAATATACTATTATTACTAATATTAACAATAAAAAATTAAAAATAAATATGATTATTGGACTAGTTTTGAGTGGTCGCAGGTTACTGTAAATTGATCATAGATGAAATCAAAATATATATCTTAACTTTGTTATCTTGTAAGTATATAAAATTAAGGGTTGTTTAACAATAATTAATTAACATAACCAAACAAAATTTTAAATGAATGTTTAAATTGTTTAAATGTATAAGAACACTTAAAAAATATTTAAGTAATAATAATTGATTCATAATATTGTTGATTATAATTACTTGTTCAAAGTAACTTATAGGTGCATAAGCATTGTTGTTTTTTGCATGGATATAAGACTAATTGATAGGTGCATACGAATTCTTGTTTTTTGCGTGGATATAGGAATGGTTGATTAGTAATTAATTCAGTGTTATAATAGAAATGAATAAATAAAAATACTTTAAAATATTATCCATAAGGGTTAGCTCAATCATTTGGTGGCATTTTCAAATACAACAAGATTAAGTTTACAGTTCTAGAGAATTAATTTTAAAGGAAAAAAATACATTCAAAGAATAATTAAGTATTAATTGTTTTGTTTTAATGATGCTTTTTTTGCAAATGATATTTGTGTGAAGCTACTATGATGCAAATTATTGTTGTGTGAAGCTACAATGATGCAAAATATTGTATGGGTTAAGTGTCACGACCACGTTTTTTCGCAACACCCACAAGCTTGTGGGAGTCTTGCACTCCCGCCCAAGAGGCTGGCTTGGGCGCCCGGTTGGGAAAAATGATGTTTGGTTCCACAAGACTTAGCGAAGAGGCAAGCGACAGACCGAACGAAGGGCTGCGCAGACCATGCTTGGGCGCACTCCCACAAATGACACCACACTCACCCATAGGCGCATGGCAAGCCCTAGAGTGGGGATCGGTTGCAAAACGAAAAGTCGGCAAGAAGAAGGGGCGCCAGGCGCACCCTTGGGACCAACGGACGTGGGAGTAGTGGCACGACGGACCAAGTGCCCACATAGACTCCAAGAAGCAAACGCCCAAGTGTTCCAATACTTAGCCGCAAAAGTTAGCTTGGGAATTGAGCTCGGGTTGGGATCCCACGAGTGAGCTCATGTTGAGATCCTAGGAAACGAGCTCAAGTTGGAAGTCCAAGAAAACGAGCTCGGGTTGGGAGCCAAACAAGCTTGGGTTTGAAGCCCGTTTGAACTCGGGATGGAAGCTCCATTGGAAGCTTGCGAGCTTTGGATGGAAGCCCGCGAACTTGGGGTGGGAGCCAGCTGCGAAGTCAGGATGAAATCCCGTGAAGGTAGTCCACGAACTCAGGTTGGGAGCCCGCGTGAACACCACTTGGAAGCTCGACAGCAAAGATGAGTTGGGAGCTTGGCAGCAGCTCGGGTCTGAAGACGTGGGATGACGCCCAATGAGCGGACCAACGATGTGCGGATTGCAGAAGACTTGGACCAAGACCGTTTGAAGTGGTACATCGACAAGGAGTTGACGTGGACGCCAAGCAAGGGTACACCCAAGGTGGGGTTGCACCCTCCCATATGACACCATATAAAAAGGCTTAAGGCCAAAACCAAAGAGGCAGCTTGGAAGAGCTAATTTGGAAATTCGGATAAGGAGAAGCTCAGAACTAGGGAGGCTATCCGAGCTCTACACTTCACATAGTTTGTTCCAGCGAAGTTTGGTGGCAACAAGGTGCTGTAGCAGTGCAGAATTCGGCAGGTTCGCACTCAGTCCGGTTGCACAGTGTTGGCAGGAGGTTTGGATGAGTTAGCATCGCAGCATCGTAGATGCTGCGAAAGGCCGAAGATACCACGAAAGGAGGAAAGCAGCGTGCAAGTTGAGTAGTTCATGTAGTTTTGGGTCATTTGGACCGCATTATGTGGGTTTTGGGTCATTTGGATTGCATTATGTGGGTTTTTGGGTCATATTTTTGTAGAGTCTGTTAAGAATTAGTTAGGCAGTTACCTAAGTGGACTGTAAATGTAAAGGGGCGAGCCTATATATAGACATAGGATTGTAAGTGTTGAGATACCAAGTTGGAAATCCATGAGCTGATGAATTGAAGAGACAGTTGAGCATGGATGATTTGGCTTGTTTATTAATCTAGGTATGCAACAGAGGAATTATTGTTGTATCTATGGGTTGTTGCAAGGTTAATATGATATGATGTTGAGCATAATTATTGTGTCTTTCCTGTTCCCTTGTGATGAATGCATTATGTGATATGAATCTGTGAATGATGCGATGTTTCCTTGCTGCGATTAATGTTTTACTGTTATATTTGTTGCACATTTATGGTTCTGTCTATGATGAGATCTGTTGAATGATGATGCAATTATGTTTAATGCCTAAGTTGAATGCTTAAATCTGTTATGCAATGTCGCAATAAGTTAATTAGTTGATGCACAAAGTCCTCCTTCATTCGGAGGAAACGTGGTTCCGTCAACTCTCCCTTGAACATCTCGGGTGAGACCTCATCTGCTCCGCAGGTGTTGTGTGACAGGGTAAAACCTATCTGGGCCGGTTCTCAGGGAGATCATGGTGGTTTGGGTGTCGACAGTGTGAGGAACCCTTGTCGACTGGTTTTGTGTCAAAAAATGGTTATATTGACGGGACCGTAGCGCGAAGTGAAAGGAGGACATGTTGTGGCATCCAACGAGACTGAAAATTCAAGATTGGTTCGACCTAAAGTTGCGAGAGTTCGCTGAAAAAGAAAATCAAAACCCTGGGTTGTCAACAAATTGGTGGTTGGAAAAGTGCATACACAATGGTCCACACGAATATTTTTTTGTGAGTTCCCAATCATCATGTATGAATGGTTAGCAAAATTGACCTATCAGAAGAGGGAATTCCAAGGTGGCGAGCTGACAACTTGGACCCCAGAACTGATCCAAGAGCTGCAAGATGTAGACAACAAAGCATCGCGGGTTGTCGAGGTCTGGGTCGACAGTATATTGGAAGGATATATCGCTGAGTTTGTGGTTGACACAATAAGTTCCTATAGCGAAGCTGAAAGGGATTTTTTAATGGGCCATGAGGCAGGTTCCTGTTGTCGCTACAGTTGTCCATTAAGATGCTCATTTGTGAAAAGGGCATACTGAAGATGCACCTTGACTAGTAAGAACCCTGGTGGGTGAAGGATTTGGATACCACGACAGGAGGGGGGCGGTAGATGGGTGCAAGTTGCGACGAGACTGTGAAGGAAGCCGAGGAAGAGAGTGGTCTTACGAGGGGAGGAGAAAGGTTTCGATAGGAAAAGAGGCAGACGACAGGAGAAGGTCCTGCTGCGATCGAAATGAAAAACCGCAAAGGAAGACCACATAGGATGAAGTGACCTCACAGTGCTGACAAGGACAACCAGGCTATGCCCAGGATAGAGGAAGGACCAAACCCTAGCAACAACATACCCACACCTCCACTCACTATCTCTCAACCAGGAAGAAGCACAACTTTGACACCACCGTGTTCATTGTGTCAACAGAACTTGATTGCTAGTAGCTCATCGACTGTAGGAAGGAAGCCCAGGATGGCGGGTGAAGATGCAAAGTTGTTGTTGTTCCATGGAAATGGAACAGATAATACCGAGCAATACTAGTTCTTATGTGAAGCAGTATGAACTATTAAGCAAATTGTTGATGATGATGCCAAGAAAGTACAATTGGCGACAACTCTTTGGGGTCGCACATTGGACTGGTTTATGACGTTTGTTCAAGTTCCCACTGGCGCTCCAGAGAAGACGCTGGATGAAGTTAGAAAATTATTGATTGCAGAGTTCAGAAATACCAAGTCTGAAGCATAGTATATTACAGAACTAAAAGAGATTAAACAGTATCCGAATGAAACTATGTGGGATTTTGACCAACGATTCAAAACGTTGATGGCGAGGGTCAACTTTGACATGAGCGATGTACAACACAAAGAATGGTTCATCACAGCATTTCTACCTCACATTCGACTACCGTTGATGCAACAAAACATTACAATACCGAGTGAGGCTCTGGAGATTGCAATGCGATTAGAAGCTTCACTAATTGGTGTAAACACAGCTGGCATGTCGCAGATTTAGACAAAGTTGGAAAACCTGACAATACAGTTGCAAGACCTTAAGAAGGGTAGGGAACATTGAGAAGAGGCTTGGTGTACGCGATGTCGTGAAGAAGGGCATACTAAGGATAGCTTCCCAGATTTCCGCAATTATTTGGTATCTGGAGTGCCGAACCAATTGAGTGGTGGAGGTATGCCTTGGTGCCGCATCTGTCAGGTATATGGGAATCGACATGAGGAGTGTCAATACATGCAAAAGATGGTCACAAAGCCGATGAATTTGTATTGTACGTTTTGCAAGTCTGTGGGACATGAAGAAAAGGATTGTTGTGCGTATGGTTTACTTCAGGAATGAATGTACGATGCATTCTATGACCAGTGTGTTGTACAACAATCGCAACTGCAGCCACAGGTATCTCAGCCGCTACCTCAACCGCAGATGTAGTTTGTACTGCAGCTGCAACCACAACAATTTATGCCACAATATGCTTAGATGACGATGGCTCCAAAGTAGCCACAATATGTTCATCCAACACTATGCGTTCAGCCAGAACATTGTGTGCAGCTGCAACCTAATCCCATGCAACAGTAGTTTCCTCAACCACAATATTAGCACCAAGGGGGATTCTGCAGAGGATTCCAAGGAGGACGTGGTGGAGGCTTTGGTCGCGGAGGAGGACGATGTCGCAGACCTATCCAATGTTATAACTGCAGAGTGTTGGGACACTACCAGAGAGATTTCCCACAGTTGTAGACCGAATGCACGTTTTGTTTTGTTATTGATCACACTGTTGAAAAATTTCCGCATTTGATTGCACAATGGAAGGCTGGAAATATACCACAGTTGCAGAATTAGAATCAGAATCAGAATCCACCATAGAATCAGAACCAACGTCCAAATCAAAATGCCAACTAGAATGTGAATCAACCTATGAACCCACCGCCGAACCAGAATCAGGGACCGATTGTTGCGACAATTTTCGCAGAGCCAAGGATGTAGGATGCTACTGTTGATGTTATTACTCGTGGAGGTGAGACGACATGAGAAGATGGTTTGCATCCTCTGATCTGGCTAGCTGGGAAGAAAAAGGTGCAGTTTGATATTGATGTCGAGCATGGCGCATTCTTTCAAGCGCGTAGTGCAATGGAAAAAGATCGCAGTAAGTCAATTGTTTATGACCTGCCCCCGCCTTTTGACTCAACGTCGGAATTAGGACCGTTGCGTCAGTATGGCACCTTACAACACTTCTTGGAAAGTTGTTTATTGCTGGCAAGAGATCCCGATGCTCTGGCTAAGATCGAGAGTCTGTTGCGTCGACGAAATTAGGGACACAGGGAGTCCGCGGTGAATTCCTTGCAAAGGAAGAAGATGGGCAAAGAAATGCGCATGAATGTCCAGATCGGAGACTACGAGGTCGATTCAATTATTTTGGATCTAGGCTCTGATGTTAACATATTGAAAAAGCAGGCATGTGTTATCGGACAATCCACTTGAGCGGACGCAAGCCAGATCTCCCTAGCTCAAAGTGAGTCTAGAACAAATAGAACAGACTACCAATGCATTTCCTAGATCTACTTAAGGATCGAGTACTAGATGTCTTACCTTTCACTTCGCAATCCTTTCTCCTGAATGCTGCTCCACGTCCCATGGTCATCAGATCCAAGCTGCAAGACCTGCCAAGACAAGAAACGAGAGAAACTAGTGAAAGACATCTATATAATAAAAGATCTAAGTAAACAGTTAAGCAGGTAAACTACTCAATATCATTACACACATGAACAATATTGGTGGAAAGCATTTGTATTACTTCAAATAGAGGAGTACATAATAGAGATATAGAACCACAACCAAGGCTTAATGCTGTAGCCCTTCTCCAACGAAGCCAATTGCCATATCCTTCCAAGGAAGTATGAGTTCTCTAATAGGTGAGTGGAGATGTTCTAAGAGTGATTTCACCAGCATGTAGATACCATAGCCTTCCTCCCTTTGGGATGGGAGTGAGCTTCATTTATATAGGACTAAATGGATAGGGTATGGATAGGATAGGTTGAGAGATGGTAGGAGAGGCTTAAGGTATCTCTCCAAGGGTTTAGGAACCAAGTGCCAGCTCTTCGAAGAGGCCAGGGATAGGGTACCAAGTCAGCAAGCTTCGAGATGGACCTCGAAGAAGCTATTTTTTCCATCTAAATGACTTCGTCGCACCATATAATGGAGCAAGGTGCGACGTCACATGTTGCTAGTGTTCAGCCTGCAAAGCTGTATACACTGAATCTCATGATGAGTAGATTTTGGGTGTAACAGAATTCCCTCCAAATCATGAAGCTGTTGAAGATAGACAGGTGAAGTGCTTTGATAGAAGTAATGGAAATAGAATCGTTGGACGAAGGACACTGCTGTAGTACAACTGAATCTGAATTGACAATCTCATATGAAGTACAACATGGATGTCGACGAATACATTGCAGATCCATGGTAGTAATGACCGACTGAACACAATCATGGCTACTAGACAGAAGCGTAGATCCATGATGAGATGATAACACAGCCACAACCAATACAAAAGTGGATCCGTGTGATATACCTCAATACAAACTCCATCGCAACCTGGGTAAAACATGAATCCCCAGGGTCTTCAAGCTGAACCCGCAATGATACGAATCTATCCATGTGATTTCAAATGTCTTGACGTCAAACATGGTAGAAACCACTTGATTACCGGCCATTGATGTAAACTATTAACAAGTGCGAGGGAGATCACCATTGATGTCAATGATTCCCAAGGTATCACAGTACATATCATCAAGTGTGAATAAATGTGTTGAAGTCGAACGCAAGATGAAATCTTTCAATCAAAAGTCAATGATGTAAACTCATGATGAAAGTGAGGTAACCTGCCATTGAGTCATGTAGGGCCAAGGTACTTGACTGGTTTCTAGATTCAATCCTCGGATGATGTGTTGAAGTCGACAAGGATGAATCCGTCGAAGGAGGGCCATGATGAATCCCCCATAAATTGACACGAAACAAGACAAAAATGTATAAGGTAGATCGAATGGTACAGTAACATGCAAGACTGACTCAGAGTGGACCGATGTGCTGGCGGGCATACTGAATACATATGATAAATGATAGACATATTCTTGAACATGGGCATGGCATGACTTGGCAGTATTGACACGATGAGTGCGACACAAATTCTCAAAGCGACTGATGATGGAAGCTTTTCTTTGAATGACTCAAAGGAGTAATAATACTCAGGAAATAATTGAAACTCGAGGACAAACAGATGACCCAAGTGCTGTATGCAAATGTAGATGAGTGCCATGTTCAAGAACGACTACATACTGCCACTAATAAGGTATGTAACACAAACGCTTTCCTTTTTTCCCATCATGAATGATGAGTGCCTCATGTGTTTTTTACAAGCTTGATGAGGGTGACCAGATGCTTGGTATAGCTCATCTCATAGATGAGTCCAATCCCAAATATTTTCCAAACCTGGGATAGGAGGGGTTCGTCCCATGACGGGCCCTTCAATGTGAAAATTTTAACGAGCCCATAGAAGGTAAACTCAGTTGTCATTTCATGTTTAGAGAGTCTGAAAAGAACTAAAGGAGACTCCAACGGTCCTTTTTCGTAAAGTTAGCCTCATCGTCCGAAAAAGGGTAAAACAACGCAGGAGAGGACTCTTCCAGTCATGATTGGCTGGAGTATACCTTTTTCATAATTAGTGCCTCCTAGTCCGAAAAAGGGGTAAACTATCACAAGGAAGATGACCATTGAAATACTTTAACAAGCGTGAACGCGACAAGTTCGCTTGGAAATCTTTTCATTTTTCGAGAGCATGAAAAGAGCTTAATGGTAGACTCTGGGGAGTGTCCTTTTCCGTGGAAGTTTAATGAGCCCGAAAAAATGATAAATCATAACTCAGTACTTGTTCTCATAGTTTTGTGAGTATGAGAACAAACGAAGAGTAAACTCATCATCACACAATAATTACAGACTAACCGTTGCAAAAATAATGACAAAATGTTCAAGGGAGTGTTCATACCTGCGATGACCATTGTGATACGAGAAACGGCAAAAAAGACCACTTACAACTCTTGCACACTAGAAAATGTGTCAAATAGCCTCAAATATGACAAAAATGGTCAAAAACTATGATAAATGGCCCAAGAGCATCAAAATATTTGAAAAGGAATATTCCATTCTATTTATAAATAGAAAAATGGGCCAAAATAGATTTCATTGTTTAATTTGCCAATTTGGGAGGAGAAGTACCAATTTGGAGCCAAAAATTCCTTTGCCAATTCAGGGAGCTACGATTCGCCATTTCACCCACTGTTAGGAGTAGGTAAGCCTAAACTTCATCCAACAACTTTCCAGTGGATTAGATTTTGTTTTTAGGTTCAATTTTTGGGTTTTTTGATGGATTCATGGAGGGCTACTGCGCTCTCGGCTCGTCGCAATTGGCCCTTTTGGGAATTGCGACGAAACCTACTCGGCGCAAGTCCCGAATGGATGAAGTGCGACAACATCACACTGTACGCAAACTTCGTACAGTGCGAATGGCAGAGTTGCACTTCCCAACCATCAAATTTAATCCAAAAAATGAACTTACAGAGGTGGAAGTAGGACTTAACAGTGTTTAAATGCCCTTCTTGGCAAGTTGCTAGCAAGTCAACATGGTTTTAGAGTGGTGAGAATGAGAACACGAAGTAGAAGATGAACAAGCTGCCAATGATCCACAATGCGTGGATGCCTTGAGGAACTGTGGTTTGCTCAAGTTCTTTGAGATTCAGGGGATGAGATCCCAAATCCCATTGCTATCACACATGCTCCAGAGTTGGGATGTGGCCCAACAGTATTTCTTGATTGGTGAGCACATCATCACAATAGATGTTGAGGACATCTATTTTCTCATAGGTCTGTCCCAGAGAGGGGAACCTGTACATCTTACTGGAACACGGGCTAGTGATTGCATAGTTGATGACATGGTGTCACAGCATTCTACTGCTCTTTCTCAATCTTCCAGTGGGAAGATTCTTATCAGGGATGTGGTGAGCCTCCCACTGCGTACCATATTGCTTACTATTACTAGAGCGGCGGGTAGCCAAGCCCCACACATGGCTACTCAGACTCAGATGATTTATGCGGAGGACTACATGTCCCCCATGGCTTTCAACTGGTGCGAGGGTCTCCTCGCAAACCTTCGAGCTCAGCTGACCAAGTGTCGGCAGGGAGAGCTCAAGCAGTTTGGTTATGGATCAATCGTGGTATCATTCCTCTTGGAGCGGATCCCTCTCTTGCATCCACAGGTAGTACTAGATGACAGGGAGCCTAGAGATCCCCACATGCTCAGATGGGTTGAGGTGATGACTTGTCATGGTGGAGGACATATTGTTAGTTTTAGTCCCGAGTTCTTCAGCTGGCTGGAAGGCCAGTTACTCATGGTTGAGGACTTCCCGTACAGTGGTACGGATTTCAGAGAGGATCCTGACTTGGTGCTGCCTAAGGATGCAGCATGGGGTGACATAGGTGAGAACAAAAAACCCTTGTACTTTTAGTTTTGTATATTTATCATTTTTTTGATGCAGTGCTAACAAGTATATAACATGTGTGTGTAGATGTGGGGCCCGTACGACTGGTAGGAATTTCTCTCTTGGTGAGGAGAGACAGAGGTGGGGAAGCAGTTGTGCCCCCAGGTGCTCATGCTTCCATTGAGGAGATGGAGGAGGTATACAGGAACTTGTCCCAGTTGACAATGGAGGTTCCTAAGCCAACGATAGATGACCTACCAAGACCTATGCAGAGGTTTGGGGTTGGAGCATCCGTACGCTTCAATGACCTACTCTGCAAGGTGGCGAGGACCGTGGATTGCTTCCTCACTCAGCGACAGCGGGCTGTCCATGCTAGGGGTGGTGTATAGGTCAGGCGTCAGGCCTGATGACACTATTATACTTGTACTGAGAGCTTAGAGGCCTTAGATTTTGTACTACTGAAAGCCATGATGCTTCAAATTTTGTAGAGACTCACTAAAAGCCATCGTGCTTCAGATTTTGTACCAGCACTACTTTTGAGCGATATATATATATACAAACATTGTTGGCGATTTATACATTATGTGTTTTAAAATGATGAGTGATGTGATCTTGTTTACATGTTTGCTTTTATACATTACATTATTTACATGTTGTGAATGCTTTTACATATTATGAATATTATGTGTGTGTGATGTACCAATCCAAAATGAAGTTGGCCATCGAGTCAGCAACTGTTTTTAACTCTCGTGGAATGTGTAGGTATTGAATGGATTCAAATGACCTTTCTAGGAGACGTACTCATTTGAAGAGATGGAGTAAGGTGGGACCACGGATGGCGTAAACCTGGTTAAGATGGAAAACCACTAATTGAGAATCCATGTGGATGACAATGTGGTTCATACCCAAGGAAATGGCATTAGCTAGGGTTCCGATTACTGCCTGATACTTTGTGGCATTGTTGGTCGCAAACCCTAGGAAACTTCCTCCTGAGCTAATGAGCTCACCTGTTGGGGAATATAGTACCCAGGATGCCGAAGCAAGGTTACGGGTATGCCGGCTGGCGCCGTCCACGAATCCATAGCACATTGCCATCTGCACATGCAGATAGGACATGGTATAAGGAGTGGAAACAAGATCTAAAGACACTCAAAAATAAAAGCGTACAGCACACACAAAAACACAAAAAACACACCATGTACAGTATATACAAGAAAGTCTAAGCGTGATGAATTTAGGCATAGTATCTCTTCAGGTAAATCTCATTGTGGGGTTCACCCAAAGAGATTCCATCATAGTCTTCAAGCTCGTAAGCTCCCTTCTCCAAAACACGTTTGACAATGTAAGGTCCATGCCACATGGATTCAAAATTTCCTGCTCCTAGTTTTTTGTGCTTCTGGTCATAAGTGAGGACCAGGTCACCCTCGTTAAAGATACGAGGTTCAACTGACTTGTCGTAATGGTCTTTGATGCGTTTCTTGTGCGCTTCATTAGCAAGAGCGGAATCTTGGCGGGACTCGTCAAGTTTTGCTAAGTGCAAGAGATGTTCTTCCTCGGCAGTAGTGTTAGGAAGAAGTTCGACAGTGAGTTGTAGAGATGAAATTTAAAACTCTATAGGTAGGATAGCCTCCAATCCATATACCAATTGGAAGGGAGTGAATCCTGTGGCGGTTTTGACGGAAGTTCGATAGGCCCATAACGCTGAGAAGAGCATGTTGTGCCAATTGGAATTATATGTCCCTACCATCCTTTGGACCATAGTTTTCAAGACCTTGTTAATGGCCTCGACCTGTCCATTGGACTGCGGGTAGTAGGGTGTTGAATTTTCATGGAGAAAACCCAACCTGTCACTCAGTTCATCAACCATATGATTCTGAAAATGGGAACCATGATCGGTAACAATTGCCTGAGGAACTCCGAACCACGCTACTACATGATTGAACATGAAGAGTGCGATGGTTTTGCTGTCGTTTTGGTATGTAGGCATAGCTTCGAACCACTTTGTAAAGTAATCCACAGGTACAATGATGTAACTATGCCCCACGGCCGAGGTAGGATTACAATGCATAAAGTCAATGCCCCATTTTGCGAAGGGGCCCACAGCAATAACTGGGTGTAACGGGGCGGGATGGGTGTGCTTCTTCGTATGGAAGTGTTGGTAAGGAGGACATTTTTTAGGGCCTCAATACAATCTTTGAAGATAGTAGGCCAAAAATATCTTGCGCGCAAAATCTTCTGGGCTGTAGCCATCCCAGAGAGGTGACTGCCACATGCCCCAGCGTGACAGTCATTGAGAAGGCATTTAGCCTCATCGTGAGTGAGACAACATCGTAGAATTAAATCAATGCCACGGCGATACAAAGTATCATTGATGATTAAATAATACTTTGCATGGTGACGTATCTTACGACGGTCATCGCGAGAGAGTTGAGGGTTGAAGCGTTGGGTTTGAAGATACAATGAGATATCTCCATACCATGGATTAGTCATACTGATGAGAAACAATGATTCGTCTTGAAAGGAGTCATTGTGCTCAACTTCTGCATCAGGATGGGGAAGGTCGCAAATGAGCTCGGTAAACACCAAAGACTTCTTAGACTTAGCTTTCTAGAAAAGAAGGTCAAATTCTTGTAGTATCACGATCTAGTGTGAATACTTGCCCCCAAGCACCTGACGTGTCAGTATGTGGTACATGGGGTTCGAGTCGGCGATGATGGTGGTGGTGCGGAGCAAGATATAGTGCCGGAACTTCTGGACGACGATGACTGCCGCGAATGCGAGTTTTTTGACATGTGAATATCTAGTTTCAGCGTCAGCAAGACCCTTACTTGCATAGTATATTACATGTTCCTGGGCGTTTTGATCCTCCTGTACGAAAACCATGGCGATAGTGGTGATAGAAGTAGCGATATATAAATATAATCTCGATAATAATTAGGCGGTTGGAGCACGGGGGCATGCGTAATGGCATGTTTGATATTGTCGAAGGATTTTTGAGCTTGGTCATCCCAAATGAATGGGACGTCCTTCTTGAGCAGTCTGATGTACCCCTGAGTCTTCTCCGCGAAATTGCAAACAAAACGTCTTAAATAAGTCGCCTTCCCTTGAATACTTTGAAGTTCTATCACATCAGTCGGGGGTGGCAGGTTGATGATGGCCTCCACCTTTAAGGGATCAATGCGGATCCCATCCTTCGAAACGATAAATCCTAAGAGGCGTTCAGACTCAACGCAAAAGATACACTTATGAGGATTCAAACAGATATTGTACCGTCTGCATCTGAGGAAAATGGCCATCAGATGATCAATGTGGAACTCGGCTGGGTTGATCTCAATCTGGTTGTAACCAAAAAAAACATCCATAAATGAGAAGATGATGCTTCAGGCACAATTGTTGATAATATGGTCGATGAAGGGGGTCGGGTAGTTGTCTTTCGGACAAGCCCGGTTAAGGTCCCGATAATCGACACAGACATGAATGGTACCCTGATTTTTGTCCACAGGGATGACATTTGAGACCCAATCCGTCAATGGGATAGGATAAATAAAACCATCCTTTAAGAGATTTTCAATTTCTGCCTTAATTGTCGTAGTCTTCCGGGGGTTTACCGGTCGTAACTTTTGGTGTACAGGTTTGACGTCGGGATAGGTTTTTATTTTGTGAGAAACAATTGCGGGTTCTATCCCAGGCATCTCCTCATAGGACCAAGAAAATACGTCTCGAAATTGCTTGAATAAGGCCGTGGTAGCGGCTATTTCTTCGAGGGAACACTTCTGGCCTATGCAAATGTGTTCCACTATACTAGGTTTCACCGAGATGTCTACCGGGGTTGTTGGCTCAATGCTGGCCAAGTTGCCCTCTATGTCCGTAAGACATGTAAGGATGGGGATGAGGGAATGGGTAGATATCTGGTGAAAAGAGGGTGTGGATGTTGTCCTCTATGTACTCCACTGGAGGAAGAAAAGATGACCTATGGTGTAGATCATCCCATGGACTGTCATCAACATTCATAACTTCCATGATGGACTCGTCTGAATGAAAAGTCCAAAGTAAGAGATCAGGTAGAGATGACGTCCATTGTAGAGAACATGATGGAGAGGCCATGGTTAAATGGTCCTCTGGTGCTGATTGGATAGCCTTGTAAATATGTTCAGCGGGTGAAAGAGGCATTATATCTCCAAGCAGGTGTGTTGTGGCTTCATCCGGTACAAGCCAAGCATCGGTAGAGTGAAATAAAATCTCTGTGGAGATCATGTTCACCGTAGCAACATGGTTAGGAGGGTCCGCGGTTGGAAAAACGCCCATGAGAGATGAATCTTTCAAAAGGCCAACCCCTATACTCTCATACTGTTTTGACATCTATCCAATGGAAGGAACATGGTCACCAGGATGAGTAGTAGTGTCTAGTGTACAAAAATCTAATTGGTCGATAGTGATAATTCACCCTTGATGGGGAAATTGTACTATGCAGAAGACTGAAGAGGCTACCACCTGCATGGCGTAAAACCAATTGTGACCAAGCAAGAGATTATAATCTATCAGGGCCGAGACCACTTCCACGTTAACGGTTACGGTCTTTTCGCCCAACTCAACTGCAAGAGCTTGTAGGATCCCATGAGGTTGAAAGCCACACCCGGCGAATGCTTTCAACGTGGTGGGAGAACAATTCAATTTGGGGGAGCCAATGGCTCTCCAACAGGCGATTGACATGATAGAAGTGGAGGCACCTTCGTCCAAAAGGGTATGATGGACAATCTTCCCAGCAATGTTCGTAGAAACTTGGAATGCGAGCTGGTGTGAGAGCCTCGACTTAAAGTTGTCAAGTCGGAACATGATGGTATTCGAGGAATCAGGGTTGACTGCACCGATGGCCGCAAGGAGAGTTTTGCGTTGATTAGGACAATTCTGCAAAATTCTAGGGTAGTCATGGCGCAAGGAGCTTGTGCCAAGTCCTCTACGATATTATAATTTTGTGCCGCCCAAGCGCTAGGATTGAAAATAGCTTTTCGAATCATACTCTTGGCGGTCGCAATATCGAGTCTAAGGAGGGATTCTCAATGGTGAGAGAAGTTGATGGTACAGTGACATCAGTTAAGGAGTCAGAAGCTTTTTCAGTATTACTTCTATTGGATTCCTTCGAAGGGACTGATTCGTAAGATTGCGAGCGAGTGTTCAAATTAATCGTCTTGTTATGCACCATGAGAACATGCGCGGTATTGGATGGTTCCCCCTAAGATGGGGGGTTTTGAGAAATCATCTGCTGGTTCTGAGTAGGAAACGAATCATTGAGGACTGCGGGAGTTGGTTTGCCCCTAAGAAACTTTTGTACTTCGTCTCTATGGGGACATTCTTTAGAGAAGTGGTCATCTCCACATAGTAAACAAGGATACTTTAGTTTCCATTTCTGCTTGGCATCGTCAGGAGTGCTCTTTTGTTCCTGCTGGGAAGAAGACTTTTTGGGTTTCCCCTTGTTCTTCTTTTTACCGCCGGACTTCTGAGATGAAGCTCAGTGGACATAATTCACCTCTTCAGTTACAGCAGGAGCGGTTGACTTGGTGGTGTTGTGGCCAGCCGGAGTCAGGTTGGATGATCCGACAGTGCTGGCAGCAGGCTGGGTGTTAAGGGAGCCAATGATTCCATCAGTTTGGAGTCCCTTATGTGGTTTCGCAGGGTCATTAACGTCATGGGGTGCATCAGGCAGAATGTCAAACAAAGTGCCGGATTGAGTGTAGATTAGGTCTAGTACATGGGCACTTGCGATGGCTTGTTCTTTGGTGACAACACCTCACATAGCAACGTCTCTTGCTATGGTAGGGATGAGGGATTTTGTGAACCAGTCTGCTAGGAGCTGATCTAGAATAGGAGCTTTAATGAGATGTCGTCTCCTTTGCCATTCATGGATATGATCCGAAATATGCGTGGCGGTATTCTAATGGAGCGAGGTTAAAAGCTCGGTACCAGTTTCATACCGTATGGGCAGTTGGAAATGTGTCAAAAAGTTCATGGCAAGAGAACCAAAATCAGGAAAAGAGTGGGGTGGCAACTCAATGTACCACTTGGCAGCCGAACCGGTGAGAGTCCTTTGAAACAATCTAAGATGAATTGAATCATCCATTAAGGAATTAGATGAACACCATAAGTGGTATGCCATCACGTGGTTTTTAGAGTCTTCACCCGGCTTGCCGTCAAATTTGGGGATATCAGATGGAATTTTCACCGGAATCGGTGGCCAGTTAGATCCATGGTAAATAGGATCATTGGTTAAATGGGATAGGTCGGGCAGGTCCAAAGTAGCCAGGAAGGGCAGCTATGGTTTAGGCTGCGCGTATTGATAATACGAATAAGGAGTGTAAGGACCAAATTGACCGTAGGGTGTACCAGGGGGAAACTGGCCATAGGGAGGTGTGCCACTCGGATCGTAGGGGGGGCCACCACCATAAGGTGGTCCATTACCATAAGGTGGGGGTCCACCTCCACCACTGGGAGAGGGTGGAGGTCTGCTGCCACTACCGAGAGGAGGTGGGGGTCCATAACCGTAATGAGGTGGCCCACCACCACCTCCGCCTGGAGGGGGTGGTGGACCACTTCCACCGCAAAAAGGATGGGGGTCCCCACCACCTCCACCGCCGAAAGGATGAGGGTCTCCACCACCACCGCCACCACCATAGTAGTTAGGTCCTCCACCACCTCCGCCTAGAGGGGGTGGTGGACCATCTCCGCCACCCGAAGGGAAATGTCTCCTCCACCATGATAGGGTGGTCCTCCGCCACCTCCGCTAGGAGGGGGTGGTGGACCATTCCCGCCACCGCCAGAAGGGTGAGGGATATTGTTGGTAAAATGAGGTGGACCTCCACTAAGCTTAGGTGGGGGATCGCCACCTCCAGTAGGAGGTGGGGGAGGGCCGACCGGGGTTGGTGGTACTTGAGGGATAGTCGGTTGGGGTCCGTGTTGCAACACAGGTTGTTTCCCCCATAGAGTGTATGGGTTCCCGGGATAAGGTATCCCATATGGTGCGTTTTCAGGATTAGATTGGTCCGATGTAGGGTTAACAGAACCTGGATACGCTTGAATCCATGAGGGTTGAGTTACATTGGACGACCCCCCAACATGAGATAATCCCATGGTGGATGGTCTAGTAGGTTGGGAAGGTCCAACGGAAGGTCCATTGGAGATTCCACCGCCTATGTTCTGGTTAGGAAATGGAGGTTTCCTCCCAGCCATGACAGGTTGACCACCATTCAAAGGTTGAACCAACGTAGGTTGTTGACTAGCTACCATAGTAATAACATTACCAATAAGATAATCCGAGGGAATGGAATACCCTCCCCTCGAATTCTGAGGTGGGGGAGGAACTGGTAAAGTAACTGTGGTAGTGATGGGTGTGTTGGACTGTTGTCCTTCCACAGGTTGGTTCACTTGAGGTGCAGGACTGGACTCTTGCGAGGGTTGACCAGTCTTATTAGTGGTCTCGTGGTGGGAAGGTTGTTCTAGTGATCCAAAATATATCATATGATCTAGGATAGGTCGGTAAGGGGGTAATGATGGGTCTTGACTGCGGAAACTCTTCAGCCATGGAACGAAAGTGAGCTAATTGACCATGAAAGTAGGCTAAAGTGTCGTCCGGACTAGTCCCGTTAGGTGGGGATGAGATGGAAAAATGAGCCACTGGGTGGTCTGTAGAAGATGTCCAGTAAGCTGCTGAAGGACCAACAGCTGTTGTAGGGTCGTCCTGGGGTCGGTTTGTCCATTCCAACGATCCATGTTCTCCTGGGATGACGGGAGAAAGGTCTTGTGAAGTGGGGGTTTGTGCTCCTTCATCCCGCAGTAGATGAGAGGCAAGTGAATCTAGAGGAGTTTGTGGAAACAAAATTCCTCCAACATTCAGAGTGGGGTTTTCCACTCCAGTAACTACGACCACGTTACACTGATCCATTCTTACCCTTGAAATAACCTCCGAATTAAGGGGATATTCGGGTGATAAGTTTAAGATCCTACAGGATCTTCTCTAGGGAAAATCCACCAGAGCATCAGGATGATCAGCCAGGATGGCTGAAACAACGTTTCTCCTAAGGGTATGCTAAAAGAAAAGCAGTCCAAAAAAACCTACTCAAACTAAGGAAACAAGCAAACTTATGTGACAGAGTGGATTCAAAAGTATGTAAACTCACGGGATTATCAAGGCATTGCAAACCACGATATACTGCAGGGTCCAACAATATGACACGACAAGGAGGATTGGGACCGTACCCTTACCTGCATACCCGATTACCTGGACAGTACATGCATGCTAATCTCCTCGAGTGTTGTTATCGGTGTATTTCTTTGCCAAGACGACCAAATGGTTAACTCAGTTGGTTTCAGGAATCCTAGTGGTGTCTCCCGATATACGCAAGGTATGTGGGAGTTCAAATCCATAGTGGTGCTGTCTAATGCACAACCATTCGGCAAGAGACCTTCCGATATATTACCGAGTACCTGATACACCCTTCGATATACGCCAAGTATGGATTATGGTACCTGGTGGGTACGTGAAGGAGCTCGATATACCGATAAGTACGTGGAAGACTACAATACCCCCAGGATATAGTGCCAGCAAATAATGACAGCTGCCACACTTAACGATGCCGGAACACGTCTCTAACTTGCACACAAGTTGCTAAAATTTTTACCTAGTTCTACCGTTAATTTTATCTTGGACGGTTAGGTGAATGCATGAGGTGAGTACATAATCGGAAGCATAATGCAAGCCCTAGCTACATGCATGAAATATTCTTTTCTTTCAATGAATTCTAGCTATGGGAAGGAGAAATTTTTTTCCAATAGTATTGCCAAAACAATCTCAATGCAACACAATCCCAATTCAAACAAAACTTGACTATGAAATTATTCTTTTCCTTTTTTCAACGAAACACAAAAAATCACAACACTACTATCCAAATCAAAACATTTTTCCTTTTCTTTTTCTTTTCAAATCAAAACAACACTAGGTAATGAAAATAGAGGTTTTTGAAATGGAATACGCAAGTTTTTCAATTTCACTTTCAATGGTCTAAAAGCAACAAAAATTAAAAATGCATCTATCTTTCCTTTGCATTGAAGCATACTTTGAGTCTTTCAAGAAAATGAGCGATTCATAGTTCGAGAAAAACACAATAGATCATACATTCATTCAACTTTTCCAAAACATAAACAAGAATTTTCCAATGCACAACAATTTTCTTCAATAATACTTAAGAAATGATGGAAAGAAGCACTTTTAACTTTTCAATGTATGCACCAAAGAATAAACTTGATAGCAATTGAGCTTTAAGATCCAAATGAATGAAAATAAAACACTACTTGCAGCACTCAATATGCTCAGAAAACTCGAAAAAAGACAAGCACTCGATCAAGATGAAGGGCACACTTAACTCAAAATCAAGTAGCAGCAAGCAAAGCTCAAAACAAATGTAAATGAGGTCTAGAAGCTGATCTAAAGTAATGATCAGATCAGGGATGGAAGGAAGGGAATGCAAGGGTGAGCGGATGAAGGTGGAGGAGACAAGAGTATCCACCACTACCGGTCTTCAAACTTGTCCAAGACGGAACCCAAAATCAATCCAAACAAAACCAAACACTCAAAACACAAATCATAGGTGGGATCCCTGGCTGGATCTTGCAGCACAGAGAGAGTTCATACAGCAAACCAAAGTCCAAACTGTCAAACAGAGAAGAGATGCCTGCATGCCAAAATTTGACAAATCGACGCACTCTGTTCTTGTACACAATGCGACGTCACAGTTTGCATACACGGGAAGTGCGACGATGTCGTAGTTTTCCAATGCAAGGGGTGCAACAAGTATCTAACAGGTAAAGAACAGAGACTCAGAATGACACAGTGTCGCTCTGTTCCCACTACCTAGGTGCGACAGGAGAAGTCTAGATCCAAAAATGAAACAGATCTCTTAGTAGTGAACCAAAGAATGGTTTGGTAATGAGTTGTATAAACTTGGAGGAATCAGATCAGAGTCTTCAATACGAAGATCTGATGGTGAAATCAACTCCAAGAAGTAAAATGGAAAAAAATAAAAAGGCTTGTGTCAAGCAATCAACTGAAAATGAATCTTAGATTAACAACTACTGACCAAACTCTATATTCCCCAGTATCGTCGCCAGATTTGTTATCGGAAAATCCACTCGAGCGGACGCGAGCCGGAACTCCCTAGCTCAAAGTGAGTCTAGAAAAAATAGAACAAACTTCCAATGCATTTCCTAGATCTACTTAAGGATCGAGTACTAGATGTCTTACCTTTCACTTCGCAATCCTTTCTCCTGAATGCTGCTCCATGTCCCACAGTCGTCAGATCCAAGCTGCAAGACCTATCAAGACAAGAAACGAGAGAAACCAATGAAAGACACCTATACAATAAAAGATCTAAGTAAACAGTTAAGTAGGTAAACTACTCAATATCATTACACACGTGAACAATATTGGTGGAAAGCATTTGTATTACTAAAAATATAGGTGTACATAATAGAGATATAGAACCACAACCAAGGCTTAACGTTGTAGCCCTTCTCCGACGAAGCCAATTGCCATATCCTTCCAAGGAAGTATGAGTTCTCCAATAGGTGAGTGGAGATGTTCTAAGAGTGATTTCACCAGCATGTAGATACCATAGCCTTCCTCCCTTTGGGATGGGAGTGAGCTTCATTTATATAGGAATAAATGGATAGGGTATGGATAGGATAGGTTGAGAGATGGTAGGAGAGGCTTAAGGGATATCTCCAAAGGTTTAGGAACCGAGTGCCAGCACTTCCAAGAGGTCAGGGATAGGGTCTCAAGTCAACAAGCTTCGAGATGGACCTCGAAGAAGCTATTTTTTCCATCTAACTGACTTTGTCGCACCCTGTAATGGAGCAAGGCGCGATGTCGCATGTTGCTAGTGTTCAGCCTGCGAAGACCCTTCAAAACTTAGCACAATTGGGTACAAATCCTCCCAGGATGATTACTTAGTCCAAGTATCTTTAGGGGTGTATACATTGAATCTCATGATGAGTAGATTTTGTGTGTAACATCATGGTAGAAGATGGGGAGCCCAACGTTGAGTTGGTCTCTTGTACAACTGCGTTTGGCTAATCAGGCCAAGGTGACACCAGGTGGGAGAGTTTCATGCCTTGTTGTGGATATTGAGGGGATGAAGACATATGCGTATTTTGATGTCATTGAGGTTGTCGAAGGTGGAAGCTCCTATCCCGCGATGCTGGGGATTGGATGGGCTAATGATAGTGTAATAGTCATCAATTTCAAAAAGCGGGTGATGACCTTGAAAATTAGTATCTCTACGTCATCACTCTGTTGGATCCGACTGAAGAGGGATTATATGTTGAACCTATCAAGGATGAAGTTGGAAGAGGATGGGATCATGCGTATAACATTTCAGAGGATTACATCCATCTGAATGCTGGTGGAGAACTTGGTTGGTGTAGTTCTAGCTCTGTGTCTTCCGACTCAGATGATGCTTTAGAGAATTGGTAGAATCGCCTGCATGAGGTATCATTCCGCAAGTGTGGGTTGTTCACACAGTCGCTGCATCGTGTTGCGACTGATATTGTCGAGTTGTTGGTATACGAAGGACTGCTTGGATTGTTTGAGTTTCTAGTCGCATTTGAAGCTAAGGTTTCAGAACCGCAGAGGTTGCTGGAATTGGATACTCCAGCACGGTGGTGGGTGACCCATAAGAAGTCGATTACTGGTTGGTTGCAGTGTCAAAGGTTGATGACGGTTCGCTTTGGAGACACTTAAATCTACCACACTGGAAGGTATGATGGGAAGAATGACCCTGGAAATCATCTAATGGAATGTCAGACCTTATGGGCCTCGCGACTAAGGGATGAATGGGTCCATGCTTTTATCCATACTTTGGATGAAATGCTGCAGTCCTGGTATGCTTCAGCTGAGTTGCGAGGGGAGATCACCACTTGGTTAGAGTTAACGGTTTTCTTTACTCATACCTTCAGCTTTGCGGATACCAATCCAGATGTTCACAATGCCCTGTAGCTCATCGGCGATGTTTTTCTGAAGGTGGTTCCAGTGGCATATCTTGTGGATCCGCATACGCATTGTAAGATGAAATCAATAATGGAATGTTATAATATCACAGGAGGACCAGAGGATGGTGATGATCCGTGGAATGTCAATCTTCTGGAATCAGAAGGGAGTCGCGATGTTGTAGCACCTGATGCACCGACAGATCCGATCAGTCAGCCGCTAAATCTCAGAAAAGTCAACATTAGGACGGAGGAGAACCCAAAGTTTGCGAATGTCAGGGACTATTGGGATGAAGAGATGACAGCGAAGGTCACAATATTGTTGCATGAGTTCCAAGATTTGTTCCCTACGAAGTTTTCTGAGATGAAGGGAATCTTGGGTGATCTAGGGGAGATGAAGATTCCACCAAAACCAGATGCAAAACCAATTATGCAGCGACTGTATCAACTGAATCTACGACATAAGGAAATGGTCAAAGTTGAACTTGATCGCATGTTGGATGCTGGCATCATTGAACTAGTTGAAGAATCGGAGTGGATTAGTCCCATGGTGGTGCAAGACAAGAAAACAGGTGAGTTCTGGATTTGTGTCGACCTGAGGAAGCTAAATGACGCATGTATGCATGATCCATTCCCGACATCGTTCACTGATGAAGCACTGGAGGGCGTGGATGGCCAAGAGATGTATTCCTTCACAGATTTCTTTTCTGGTTATCATCATATCAGGATTGCGAAAGAGGACCTCCACAAGACAACATTTGTGACTAAATGGGGTTGTTTCCAGTACACAGTTATGTCGTTTGGGATGAAGAACGCACCTGCAATATTCTCTCGGGTTGTCGTTGCTGCCTTCAGGGATTTTATTTAGAGGTTTATGCAAGTTTACATGGATGACTGGATAGTTTATGGATTGATCAGCAATCATCTGGAAAACCTGCGACTGATGTTGGAGTGTTGTTGATAGCATCAGATATCGTTGAACTTGAATAAGTGCATATTCTATGCACCATTTGGTATATTGTTGGGTCACATTGTTTTTAAGCAGGGATTGTTGGTTGACCCAGCAAATATTGCGCTCATTCTGAGCCTAACACCACCTACCAATGTCAAGCAGCTGAAAGCGACATTGGGACACACCGGGTACTATCGCAAGTTTATCCGGGTTTATTCAACGATCACGGCCCCTATGGAAAAATTGTTAAAGAAGGACGCAGTATTTTTTTGGAGTCTCGAATGTCAAGTCAGCTTCGAGACGTTAACGGTTAAGATGGCTCCTACACCGATATTGGTATTTCCTAACTAGTGCAAGGAATTCCATGTCCATGTAGATGTATCATCGATTGCGCTGGGAGTAGTGCTCGTGCAACCAGGGGAAGGAGATCTGGATCACCCAATTTCTTTTACGAGTTGGAAGTTGTCATCTGCGGATCGGAACTATACCACTACAGAGAGGGAAGGCTTGGTGATGGTATATGCACTGCAGATACTAGTGGATTTGGACCCAAGATCCGATGACCTCCAACGAAGAAGGACTATGTTGTCGGATTTCACCTTAAAAATCTCAAAATTTGATGATCTTTTTAAAATTGATAGAAGGAGACGTCGGATATCCGATGGATATGCTCATATCTGACGGTTCTGTGGATATCCGACATCATATTATGCATTGGGATGTCAGGTATTTGACACCAAGCTATTCAACCCAAGGATGTCAGAAATATGACATCAATTATCCAACGGTAACTAGGTTCAAGGTGTCGGATATCCGACGGAAGGTTGACTTTTAAAAATTATAAATATTGAAACATTCCGACATGTTTGCTATACAAACGATGGTTTGCGGAATTTTTTTTTTTCGGCGGACTGTTTTTCATTATTTCCATTGTTTTTGAGATTCAAGCGAGCGAAGTGTGGAGCTTCATTTTCTAAGATCGATAATCTTCATTCAAGCTCTTTATGAGAAAATGTCAACTAGCAATATTCCTGATCTAGACAAACAAAATCGACAATTGGTTGCTAGATTGTGGGAAGGAGTTGAAAAAAGGGGTGATAGGAAATGCTATTGTCCATGTACTCAATGCAGGGGCTTTACGAGGAGAATAATTTTGATCACAACAGCCACAAAACATTGTAGGGAGCATGGGCACGCTGAGGGGGGACATGAATACCATCCACTTGTAAGTTTTGCATTATATATGTTTTTATTTTGATTGCTTTTGTAAATTTATGTATTGATTGTGGTTTCAATAGATGGGGACTAACATGGACAATAAATATTATTTTAATATTAAATATTTATTATACTATTTCTTTTTCTTTTGTGCATGTTGAATCTAGGGTATAGTAGAATAACTCATTTATTTGTTCGTTAGTGAGACTAACCCACTCACCACGGAAAGCACTTAACTCTCTATATTTGTGACACTTTCTATCATGATAATAGGAATAATGACTATATTGGCATGCTGTAATTTCTCTTATATTTTCTCTATAGAAATTACCATAGCATCATTTATCTTACCTTAGTGGAGTACAGTATGATAAATTTTGTGTTATATTTGAGTAGCTTTGCTCAGTAGTTGGGTCAATTATTATGTCTCTTGGATAGTTTGGATGCACCTATTTGACCAACAATTCAATAGGCCGTTGCTCTTTTCATCCCAACAGTACAAAATTTGTTACATTTTAAATGCATCACATAAATGTTTACATTTTGCGTTTGAAATTTTTACATTTTGCGGTTGAATTTCTTATATTAACTTTTATCTATTGATGGTTTCATGTAATTATAAAGGAAAGACATCCTAGGGCACTTTGTATGGAGGAAGTGCTTCCACAACAAGTACCGGAAGCTATGAATATTAATGGAGAACAAGTTAATGATCACATTAATGAAGAAGATGATCATTATGAAAACATAGTTGAAGATGATGTTACAAATAATTTGATCCATGATTCATTTAATGTTGGAATGGTCGATGTTGATGATGATGATGATGATCTTGAAAATGATGAACATTTTGATGATATTCATGATATACCTCTTCTTGATAAGGCATACGAACCCCTTTATGAGGGCTCCAATACAAATCTTCTCTCTGCTATATTATTGATAATGAACTTGAAGGTTATGAATGGTCTTTCAAACATATCAGTCACATGGATGTTAAGGTATGTAATATATTCCATCACAAAATATAAATAATAGTGTATTTTGTTGTTCATTCCTATATAAGTCAAATTATTACGGATGAAATTTGTTCCATTAATATTATTTCTATATTATATTAACTAGATTTTTATTTTAATTTGTTGTAGCATGATAGGTGAATATTTGTTACCACTGTCAAATATTTTACCTCGCACATATTGAGATTTATCTGCCATCATGAAAGAAATTGGAATGCAGTATGAAGCAATTCATGCATGCCCCAATGACCATGTTCTATATTACAATCAGCATGAATTTGCAACAGAATGTCCTGAATGTCATATCAGTAGATATCGCACAGATCAAGTAACTAAAAAGGTGCCTCGCAAGGTTCTACGTTATATTCCCATTATTCCACGTCTGCAACGATTGTTTAAGTGCAAAAACATAGCGTAGTTTATGGATTACCATGCATGGAACAGAAGTCAAGACAACATTATTCGGATGCCTGCAGATGGGTCTGCATTTAGAGATATGGAGGAAAAATGGCCCGAATTTAAAGAAGAGCCTCGTAATCTTAGGATTTCTTTGGCAGCAGATGGTGGCAATCCATTTGCAGAGATGAGATCCGTTTACTCGGTGTGGCCTATTTTTGTTATCAACAACAACATTACTCCATGGTTGACAATAAAGAGGGAGCACGTAATGTTGTCGATGATTGTTCCAGGTACAAACCCTGTAGTTTTTTTTTTAAGTAGTTGTATCTCATTTGTCGTATTTTTGTCGCATAATGTCATATATATATTTAATGTTTTTCTATTGTGCAATATGGTTGAATATATGTAATCTAAATGGTACGTCTCATATTTATATTTTTTATATGTTCATATCAATCAGGTAAGTACCAAGTGAAAGATATGAATGTATATATCAAACCTCTTATTGACGAGCTACTGAAGTTATGGAATGGCATCACTATGTATGACATATCTACACCAATACGACAAAGACAATTTCAATTCCATGCAATGCTTGTATGGACAATACATGATGCCCCAGGGTTAACCCATTTTTGTGGTATGTAATTATAAGTTCCACTTTATTTGCAAAAAGTTATACGAACTACTAGTTAATATACTATGCATGCATGTTTTTCTAAATAATCCAGTCATTTTGTATATAATTATAATTGACATAGATATTCCATCTCTTTATGTAGGTCTTCAAACAAAAGGGAAATTTGCATGTCCAGTTTTTGGTCCTAAGATCAAATCTCGTCATTCAAAAAGCTTAGGAAAGGAGGTGTTTGATGAGTATAGGCACTTCCTCTATAAGAATCACAGGTATCGAACTACTGAAAAACATTTGTTCAATGGAAAGCAAGAGATTGCATTAAAACCGTAGAGAATGACACCTCGCCTATGGAAGTTGCAATATAATAGAAATCGTCAAGGTATGTATAATGAATCATCGTATATGATATGTTATATTGTATTTTTTTATATTGTGTGTTTTTTACTGTAATTGACATTAATTTATGTAATTTCATGATTATAGTTCATGTGATCATGAAGGAATTGATGTGCTTCCACGAGGAATGAAAAGTTATCCTAGACAATTCAGTAGGTTGCCCTACTATGAGCACCTACAAATTGCTCATCTATTTGATACAATGCATATCGGAAAGAATGTGACCGAAAAATTATGGCGAATATTGGATGGAAGGAGTGAGATAGAAAAAATTGTCAAAATTTGCAAAGACATTCAAGATAGCAACCATGCAATGAAAGACGTCATTCAATTTCATAGCAACGGAGAGCAAATTAATATAAACTCACTTCCATGGATGTTAATGGACCAGCAAAGTAATGTTGTGAAAGAAGTCATTCGAAAAATTAAATTTCCCACCGGATTTTGTGCGGACATGAAGAATATCATAACAAAGAAAGGTGATTTCGCGGGGGTGAAAACTCACGATTGGCATGTCTTCATGAAGGTAATTATTATGGTATAGATTTAATTTTTTTTTCTTCCTATTGCAGTGAATATGGTTGGTATATTTTTTATTTGTCTACTCTTTGTTGATAAAATGAAACTATTTGTATATTATTGTTACAGTATGTTCTACCTCTCTCTATCCCGGACAACTTCGACAACAATGTCAAGCAAATAATATATAGTCTTGGGAAATACATGAGGTAAGTGGTGATTTTTTCCATGCGCTTAGTGTTTGTTTAATTCAACATAGAACTTATATTTGATTTTCGTTCTGTAATTCATGATGTTACGTAATATCTTGTTTTTTTCTTTAATCTCTTGATTTGGTTGTCATGTCACTTGTAGATGGTTGTCATCTAAAGAATTCCATAAAGAAGACATAAAGTATTGGAGGAGAGAAATTCCTCGTCTCATGTGTGAAATGTAGAAGCATCTACCTTCGGCATTTTTCAATGCACAAGAACACTACCTCATACATCAAGTTGAGGATATTGAACTATGTGGACTTGTGCATTCAAGGTCCATGTGGATGGTTGAGAGGCACTTGAAATTTATGAAGGGTTTGGTCAGACAATGAGCATATGCTGAGGGTTCTATGATGGAGGGATATATGGTATACCAAAACATGCTGTATATTAGTGAATATCTTCCTAAATTAGCAGAAAAGCTCAATTTACGTCGCATTTGTGACCCATAATCCAATAAGAGTTTTGAAGGGGAGTACCCGAAGGGGAAAGGTAGATCGAGGAAGGTGAAAGGTAATATAACACATTCTTATATTTAGTATTTTGCATAAATTTATACTGTAATATACTTTGTTAAGTTACTATATTACATTTGTATTGAATTTTAATTTTATTGTCATGAAACAGTTGGTCGAGAGTGGGATGCAATTTATTTATACATCGCAATCAATCTTGACTGGATGAAGGTATGGATTGAACGATGTGAACAATCTGGTCATGGAATATCATGGGAAGGTGTGGCTTCATTGGTTAAAGTTGCACATCGCAATGGAGACACCAATCTAATGCAAAGGGAAATCGATTTAGCAAGAGGTTTAAAAGATAAGAAAGTAAGCATATTAATCATCCACACTATTTTTTTTTGTAAAAAATAATGTCGTTGTACGTCACGCTGTTTTTTTCATTGTATGGCATTATAAATATGCACTAGTTAATCATAAATATTGGATCATTATGTAATCTTTTCCTGTATGGCTTGTTGTAGGTAAAACACCATAGGGCTATGTGGTGTAATGGATGTAGATATCGAATCAAAAAGTTGGATGAAACAAAGAAAACATCTGATTGTGGGATATATGCAGTCTTTGAGGTGACCAATATTTCTTCTAGAAGTGACAGACATCCCGAACTCTCTGAAAATCGATACTATGGGTATCTGGAAGACATTCTTTAGTGTGACTTTAACTCCTTCAAGGTATTTCTGTTTGTTGTCAAATGGTACAGGTGTCGATTGAATCAACGTGATCCCGATAAAACAATAATTGAACATGATAATGGATTTACCATGGTAAATACAAGATTGTTTGAGCTAGGAACAGAGCCCTATGTTCTTCCAACCCAATGTGAACAAGTATTTTACTTTGAGGTTCCAGGTAGAGCGGGTTGGTCATTTGCTGTGAGACACGATCCAAGGGGAAGGCCGGTAAGGTATAACATAGATGAAGGTAATGAAGACGTTCTCGAAGAAGAAGACGCCGTAGAAGATGATCATGATCAACATGAGTTAGATGATCATGTTCCTGAAGAAGATGTCGAAGAACTTATTGAATCAGATGATGTATCATACAATGTCCATGAAGATGATATTGGCGATGACATGATGATCGTAATTGACATTGACGATGAGGATGATATGGCCAATCCTTACAATGTTGAATCTGGATCATCGGATGATAGGATAGATGATGACTTAGATGAAGAAGATCATGAAGACCATTGAAGTTTATGAGGTATGCAGTAATAATAAATTAACTGTTTCTTAGTGAGTTTCCATTTTCCAGTATGATATAATTAGTAACATTGCTTGTTATAGAGTATGTCAAAAAACTCATTTGAAGTTTTTGTACATAGATATTTTTGTCAGGTTATGGGGAATTGAGAGTGATGTGAGGGGGGGAAGGGGCCATAAGAGCTTCCACATTCACGTGGTTGGCCCTATTTAGTAGAGAATATTAAATTATTCTCGAAACAGAGAGAAGCTTAGTAAGGAAATGCACAATTATCAAGACTCAAACATCATCATCATCATCATCATCATCATCATCGTCATCATCACCATCATCATCATCATCATCATCATCATCATCATCATCATCATCATCATATTTTTCTTCTTCATTGACATCTTCATCATCTTGATCATCGTCATCATCATCATCATCATCGTCGTCGTCACGGCCACCATCGTCATCATTACCATCATCTTCATCATCATCATCATCATATTTTTCTTCTTCATTGACATCTTCATCATCTTGATCATCATCATCATCATCATCATCATCATCATCATCATTGTCATCATCATCGTCGTCGTCATGACCACCATCATCATCATCATTGTCATCATCATCGTCATCATCCTCACCATCATCATCATCATTGTCACCATCTTCGTCATCATCATCGTCATCATCATCATCGTCATCATCTTCATCATCATCATCATCACCATTCTTCATCATCATAATCATCATCGGCATCACCATCATCACCATTGGAGCATAAAAAACCATACCTATAGATTAAATAATGTGCTACATGGGGCCAAGGTTGAAATTTCTTAAATATTTGCTGGCTTGGACTGAAATTCTGCATGGTTAGTCAAGACGCATGCATTGACGGTGTGGGAGGGTCAATAGAGACTCAAACATGACTGACACTAACCATTGGAGCATCAAAAACCATACCTATAGATTAATTAATGTGATACAATATGGGACCAACGTTGAAATTTTTTAAATATGTGTTGGCTTGGACTGAAATTTGGCATGGTTAGTCTAGACGCATGCATTGACGGTGTGGGAGGGTTTCTAGACTCAAACATGTCTGACAATAACCATTGTAGCATCAAAAACCATACCTATAGATTAAATAATATGATACATGGGGCCAACGTTGAAATTTTTTAAATATGTGTTGGCTTGGACTGAAATTTGGCATGGTTAATCTAGACGCATGCATTGACGGTGTGGCAGGGTTTTCGGACTCAAACTTGGCTGACACTCACCATTGTAGCATCAAAAATCATACCTATAGATTAAATAATGTGATACATGGGGCCAACATTGAAATTTTTTAAATATGTGTTGGCTTAGACTGAAATTTGGCATGGTTAGTCTAGACGCATGCATTGACGGTGTGGGAGGGTTTTCGGACTCAAACTTGGCTGACACTCACCATTGCAGCAGCAAAAACCATACATATAGATTAAATAATGTGCTACATGGGGCCAACGTTGAATTTTTTTAAATATGTGTTGGCTTGGACTGAAATTTGGCATGGTTAGTCTAGATGCATGCATTGACGGTGTGGGAGGGTTTCTAGACTCAAACATGATTGAAAATAACCATTGCAACATCAAAAACCATACCTATAGATTAAATAATGTGATACATGGGGCCAACATTGAAATTTTTTAAATATGTGTTGGCTTGGACTGAAATTTGGCATGGTTAGTCTAGACACATGCATTGACGGTGTGGGAGGGTTTCTAGACTCAAACATGACTGACAATAATCATTGCAGCATCAAAAACCATACCTATAGATTAAATAATGTGATGCATGGGGCCAATGTTGAAATTTTTTAAATATGTTTTGGCTTGGACTGAAATTTGGCATGGTTAGTCTAGACGCATGCATTGACGGTGTGGGAGGGTTTTCGGACTCAAAATTGGCTGACACTCGCCATCGCAGCATCAAAAACCATACCTATATATTAAATAATGTGATACATGGGGCCAACGTTGAAACTTTTTAAATATGTGTTGGCTTGGACTGAAATTTGGCATGGTTAGTCTAGACGCATGCATTGACAGTGTGGGAGGGTTTCTAGACTCAAACATGACTAACAATAATCATTGCAGCATCAAAAACCATACCTATAGATTAAATAATGTGATACATGGGGCCAACGTTGAAATTTTTTAAATATGTGTTGGCTTGGACTAAAATTTGGCATGGTTAGTCTAGACGCATGCATTGATGGTGTGGGAGGGTTTCTAGACTCAAACATGACTGACACTAACCTTTGCAACATCAAAAACCATACCTATAGATTAAATAACGTATCTTTTTTCTACTATAGGGTTTATCATTTGTTATTTCTCTTGTATCTTTTTTGCACTATCTTCATTTAAATCTCAAGTGCTATCAAATTAGATAACAAACATTTTGGTCTCTTCATTAAGAAATATGGTAACATCATTGATGGAACTTATTTATTTGCTTTTCCATTCATGTTTACATTGTTTTTCAAGCTACCTATAAATGTAACTTAAGTAGTGTGATTTGTATGGTGTTAAGATATAAACACGTGGAAATGGAATCAACCCTAAGTCAAGTGGAGCCTTGTAACTTGCTACATATTTGAGTCTCGACAATATTCCTTTGAAATTTAATAAGAACACCAAAGAAGTTTGTTAATGGTTGGATTTGAGAATTTTCTAGGTGATTAATTAAGATATTAGGGCTCTAAGACAATTAATGTAACTACCTCTATGTTGAAATCGTTTTCCATGCTGATGTAGTCCACCACCTTACTTATTGTCTTACCAAAAGGCATGAGAATGAGGAAGAAGGTGTAAAATTATGTAATTCACCTTCAAAGAGTGCCTTGCAATCACATTGGTAAGGAACCATAAGAAGATCACAAAAATCCAATGTGTCACATCCCCATTTAGTGTCAATTAAAGACTTATATGGTAAATTTAATATGAGACTTACTTATAGTTGTCTCTTACTCTTTGCGTATTAACACATTTTATATTTTATGGTTGTCTCTGTGCCTTGACCCAATTGATATTATAAGGTGCGGAGGTGCATGCACAATAATCCTTAGTTATGAATATGAGATGATGATTTAAAGAGAAGAGTATGTAAAGACAGGTAATTTTTATATGTATTTTCGTGGTAACTGCCAAGGACAAATGTGGTGAGAAACCACAAGCGTTTGGAAGGACGAAGGGAGATTACATCATGATCATGCCACTTATAAAATTGAAGACACTTCATGAGACAAAATTGTTTTTTTAATTTTATTAATAACCATTATGGTGCTTTGGTCCAAATGATTTTCTAACTCATTGTTTCTCCATATAGTGTGCCAAGTGCCACCTCTCTATATCAATGCATAATAAAAAAACTTAATATAAAACAATATATAATATAAAACACTATATAATATAAAACAATACAAAATAAAATATTATATAATAAAAAAAACTAAGAAAAAAAAACAAAATAAAAACAAACTATATATAATACAAAAAAAAATCACTTACCATTTCACTTTCGATTCGACATGCCCCCATTTCACTTTCAATTCGACACCAGGAGGCCGAGCTCTACAATTCTATGAAACTTGAAGCAGAGAGCTGGAGGAGAGTATGATTTGATACCCCATTTCAATTTGACGCGTGCGATCAGGAGAGGTGCTCTGCAATATCAATTTTCAAACCCTAAACAATTTCAACCGACACAGAGGAGCTCGAGAAGGCAGATATGTCCTCGATATGTCTATGAATTATATGTTTAATGCATACATGTGCTTGTCATATACAATGATACCTTTTCCAGGATTGCTTTCCTGTTTGCCTTTAGGACAATACCGCACTGACCCATGACCTTTATTAGGCTATTATGCGCCTGCTAGCATTGGACCGTGACTTTTAGGGTTGCATTGTGACCTGTGTAAGCCTGCTAGGAGTTCCGTGAAAGCTGTGTTGTAGGAAGCTATCACCTCTGCCCAACTTGTAGAGGGAAGTCATGACTTGTCTGAGACTATAGAAGGATGTCGTGACTTGCTTCAGCTTGTAGAAGGTTGTCGATACTAGTTTTGAGCCTATTAAGGCTGGTCCGTGACTATTGATGATTCTTCTTGGGATGTCATAAGCTTATTTTGTTGGGCCGTGCCCATGTTGACCCTGTATGGGCTGCAGTGACTGTTCTGTGTTTTTCTGTACTTATTGGTACCTATCATGACTGTTTCAAGGTCTGTTCAGTGGGTTGTGTCCTTGTTGGTGCTTACAGTGACCCTTGTTGAGTATGTCGTGACCATTCAAAGAGTGCCCTTGCACATTCTCAACTCTTTGAGGTTGCTACTGTAGCCCGATGAATCGTTGTATGAAATAGTGTTACTGATGCTAGTTGTTAGTTTTGTTTAACTTGTTCATTACTTTATTAATGCTGTTGTTATTGATTGTCCTTGTCTACTTCAACTTTAACACAGGGACCTTTGGGAGTGTTAAAGTTGAAAGAGATGAAAATTATGTTTAAATTTATCTTACATTGTCACAACTGTACTATTTTGTTTCTAGCATTGAATTTAGGAATTTATTTATGCATTAAAGTATAAATATTTTAATTTTCAGCTCCAAACCCTAACCTAACCCAATTTTCAACTCATACAACAAGTTGTAGCCTCTCCTGAGCAGACCTTAGTCCCAAAACAATCCCGAAGTAGTACTTTTTGTAAACTAAAACCATCATACTTTGAACTTTCCTCAAGTCTTAGCATGGAAGCAACCTCTATTCCATACTTACTTTTATTGACAACATGTATGGAGAGATATCAAACTTCATTTTAACTTGAGGAATTTATGGGTCAAAGGCACTATGGTTGAATGTTTACATGAGTTATTTTCTTGTCGTGATCTTAGAGGCCACATATTGACCCCCTATTTGATTTGTTGGGGAGTTTGGTTGCTTCAAAATGCTTGCATTCTAGAAGAAAAGTGAATCTCCAATAGCCATTTCTTCATAGATAAATCCTACTTGGGGGATAGGAAAAACAATATGGGTGAGTTCAATTTTCTCTTCTATCTTTTGAAATTTGTTTCAGAATTGGGTCTCACCCAGATTCAAGTCATACGGTCTGCGTGTTAAATAACTCAACAACAAATTAAAGATCAATCTGGTATGGATGTCAACCAAATCATCATCCTCTTTAAATTGCCCTGTCTCTATAAATTAGATTGCCCTGATATGCGAAGGATTAGGTTGATAACTATACATCGTGCTAAAAATTGCCCTGTCTATAAATTAAATTGCCTTGTCTATAAATTGACATATCCTTCCATGTAGATTATAAAAATTGCAATTAGGTCAAGTTCTCCTTACATCGTTTGGATAAAATTGAAAGCTTCAATTTTCATACAATTAGAAAAGTTTGTGAAATGTAGAATGTGAGGAATGAGAATGTATCAATCATTGCCACCATATGAGTTTTGACAGTAAGATTAATTGGCCCCGTCCCATTATGAAGTAAAACCATGTGAGATAGATCCTATAACACCATTAGCATCATGATATAAGCAAAATCGAAGTTCTGTTTTCCATTGAGGCTGCTTGAAGATGATAATTGCTAGAAAGTGGCCCCAGGGTACAAAGTAACGAAACATTTGACGGATTGGAAACGTATATATATATAAAAGGAACATAATTATATAGGCCTAAAATTGTGGTTGGTGCCATTGCGGTCAAATTTAAGTCAATTTGTAAGCCACCTCAACGGAAAACAGAACTTTGATTTTGCTTACCCATTTTTGTTGTTCTGGTTTAGGAAATATTTCAGGCTATTATGGTTTGTTTTAAAGTCTTCATCTTCTTAAAATTGGCTTTCATTGTATCATTCATCAGGGTTAGTAAATTTAAAAAAGGTAAGCATGCATTATCATACGTCAAACTTCAATCAAACCATAATGACTTGGATTGTGGCAATTTTAGTCTTTGACTAGGGTAGTACTGTAGTAGCTTTAACACTTAGAATATAGTAGCTTGGGGGCATTGATGTCAAGGTACTCAGTGCAAGTTAAAGGGGAAATGATTAGTATTTCTCATGATGTAAAAGTAAAGGATGTATTGCTCATGATTAGGATACTCTTGTATTTATAGTCATAAAAAAACAAGTTGTGGTATAGATTCCCCAGTTGTGGTTACTATTTTTTTATTAAGCTCATGAAGATTTATATGCAATTTATTGTTTCTACTATCCCTGTGTTTTTGTGAAGAATGATTGAAGAATGTTATAAGTGTTCCTAGAGAATTATGAACATGGATATGTACAATTCCTTATATTTATTATCACTTTGTTTTATGTGATGAATTCATTTGCATGACTTGAGTATATCTGAAGCTCTCCTTGAGGTCCCATGAATGAACTTGAACACTTGTTGCATTCATTTAATTTGAAAGAGTAGTTATAGTTTGAAATAACTCTCTCCTTACCTTAGCTAGCATTCATTGAAAGGAAAGGCTTATTTTATTCATACACATTTGCATGGTTTGAGTCAGTCATCACACCACGAGTTGCACTTCCATCACCCGACTGAGTAATACAACCATTAAAATTTAACTCGTTAACTCAACACAATTTAACCTCGCTTGAGGATAAAAAATAATTTGCTAGTTAGGTAGGACACCGGGGATAGGAATCCAAATAATTGCCCCTTGTCATTATCATCTGAGACATAGTTGTTATCCTCTAGGGTGCTAAAATCCTCTTGTACTTGTTGACACGGTCATCGACCAGTTTGTGGAGGGGCCTCCTGTTGTTTCAGGGGTTAAACCGCCACGAGATCGAGAACCGGACGGACTTTGTGGAATGCCGCACTCCACTTAGCCCTAAGGAAACATCGATCATTGTCTTCCTTTTATTCTCCGGCCACCATACTAGTGATACAAGGGTGATAAGGAAGATGTGTTGAAAACCTTTTCTGACATGTCATGAACGAGGTAGCTTAGTGACTTTTCTACTAGGGCTCTTTTACCCAGGATCCCTTTCGGTAGAGGGATATCTTTCCATTACTGGTCTCTCATTTTGTATTGTTCGACTTGGATTTCATCACCTTGCGAAGGATACAACTTGTTCAGGTCTCCAGCTCTTAGTTAGGAGGTTTTGCTTGCTATTTCACCTTTTTAGAGGGTCTTTTTCTTTTTAGTGCTGCTTGTTGGCATTCTGGCCACTTTTGTTTCAGCTCGCTTACTGTGACACCGGTCCCAGTACATTTTTTTGAGCTTATCTGATGATGTGTGATGTCCTCTTCTCCTAGGTCTTTGAGATGGTTTAGTTAGATGGTCTTCTCAAGGGACTGAACACCTCTTGATGGAGCCACTGATGCTTGACCTTAGGAGTAGTCTAGAGGACCACGTGATCACATCATCTGTGTGGACTTTTCCGTTTACTGTGATGATGGTCTTTTAGGTTATATGGAACAATGGTACATTTGAGAGAGAGATGATTGGTATGTTGTACCCCACCTTGCTTGATTGTCTTATGGTCCTTCCATTTTGTCGATAATATTTGTGTGGTACCTTGCCTTTTACCTTTTGGGTCTTTTACTCATCTCGGTATATCTTTTGATTTGTACCACCTTTTATGTTTTTGGTCTTGTGGGTATTACGGTAGTTTGTACACATTTGAGGTACACACCCTAATTTGTTCAAGTTGTTATGAGTCTTTATACCTTTTGGTGGTCCTATTTGAGTTACAAGAGGTAGTTACAAGGAGCTATTGCATATAAGAGGTAGTTACAAGGAGCTATTGCATATATTTGACATTATTTGACCTTCCATCTCTTTGGCATGTCAAATAACAGGTAGTTACAAGGAGCTATTGCATATATTTGACATTATTTGACCTTCCATCTCTTTTGCATGTCAAATAACAGGTAGTTACAAGGAGCTATTGCATATATTTGACATTATTTGACCTTCCATCTCTTTTGCATGTCAAATAACAGGTAGTTACAAGGAGCTATTGCAATATATATTTGACCTTATTTGTACCTTCCCCACAATGGTTGATTTACTTTTGGACCTTGCACCCTGTTGTTTATTGGTCTTGTGGTAGCTTGTCCTTTCATTTTGGTCCTTTCATTTTTTTGTGGTACCTTGCCTCTCACCTTTTGGGTCTTTTACTGATCTTGAGTTATCTTTTGAATTGTGCCGTCTTTTTTGTTTTTGGTCTTGTGGATATAACTATGGTAGATTGTCCACATTTGAGGTATTACACCCCCTTAGTCCCAAGGGTTATGAGTCTAATTTATACCCACTCTTTTATTTTTTACTTGTACCTTACTGGTTGGTTTTTTTATCCTTTGGTTGGTCCTTGTACCTTACTGGGGGCAGTGAGTCTCTTTGGCCTCAGTCTGCTGGCTGTCAGCTCATCTTTATTGTGATTGTATTGAGCCTTTTGACTATCATTGACTTTCTTTGATTGACCGTACCAATATAGCCAGTCATCTCTCTCTCTCTGGTTTGTACTAACCCTATAATAGGGTCACTTGGTTCCTAGAGTTGACTGGCCTCTAAGAGGCACAGTCATTTCTGAAAGTAACTCTTCTAAGTATATTACAGGAAACATCTACACCCAGGTAATTAAATATGTGTTGGTTATAAGACTTAATTAGTAATCAAAGTGTTGGTAATCAAATACGTGGTAAATAATTTGAATTAAGTAGTTAAGGCTTGTCCTGTCATACAAAATTGTTGGTAATCAAATCATATTTGTTGGTAAAGAATTTTAAGAGTGGTGGAACTCGACCTCGACTGAACTTGCGAGGAAAATTATCTTGGATAATAAGTGTCCTAACAGAAAACTGAGTAGAACTATGACTTTATTTCTTGAACCATGACCTTATCATAACTATAACAGATTGCTCCAGACTTCCATTTGTGATCTAAACAACACAATAAAATTTGTAACAACAAAAGGAAAGTTTGCAAGATGGGAAGCATTGTTCTGATGTTATAACTATACCGTTCATGAGCACATTTCTGGGAAAGCAAAAATAATTCCTGACTTTATAACAAGAGAATATTTGACACAGAAGTGTGCTGTTAATTTTTAAGAAGCGGGCCCGAAGCAAGCGAGCCTGAAACAAGTGAGACTGGTGCAAGCGAGCAAGAGGCAAGTGAGCGTAGAAGTTCAAAGCGGAATCCAATGGGCCCATAACCCACAAGTAAACATGAAAATATCTGCTTGGACCGGGGGAAAAAATCATATCTATACTATCAATGATAATATGAGTTGGTTGGATTATATGCAAGACTGGAAACCTAGTTGGGAGTTGAGACATGCTGAAGTATTGGATGCTAACTTACAAGGATCTGATGCTTTTATTAGACTAGTGCCATTACTCAGAAGAATGCCTATGGGATCTAGTATTGACGTACCAGAGATGATTTACAACAAATCCTTGAGAAAAGCAGTTGATGCAAGCAATTGGTTAACTCACCTATACCATGATCTTAACCTAATCTCGACGGAGGGCTCTACACCTCACCCCGGGCTACGACTAGAACAACAATACTACTATATTAACCGGATACGTTCTTTGGAAGCATGGCCACATCAAGATGCTAGTCTCTGGTTTCCAAGTACTACACACACTTATGAAAAATATAAAAAATTATGGTGGAAATTCTTGAGAAAAGAAAATAAAGATAGAACATATTACACCATGCTAAAGTTTGGACCTCAAATGACACATATGCATGAGGATCCTACATGGTTCATCCCTGATTGGAATAGAGACTGGTGGCAGTCATTCGGCATCAACCTGACAGCATTAGATCCAGGTGCTATTTATTATCTAAAATGGGAAGTTGGAGAATCTCTCGAACATGTCAATGATATTTTGCAGACAAAGCTTACTGAGGCTCAAATCCTTCAGTACTACGTTAGAAATGAACGATAGTGTCTTGTCAAAACCCACATAGACGTCCACATGCATCAGAATAGACGCTTGGTCCTGAGGTCTGTTTATTCAAAGGCATGGGTTGTTGAATCCAACGTCTTTCGAGAATTGTATGGTCCCCCATACTCCGATGAGTTGTAAATATCTCAAAAGTATTTGGCTATGAGTGGGGCCTGTCCATTCAAATTGTCATAAAGATTGAAAAGAAAGTCTTTGTAACTATGTCATGATAATATAAATAAAGCCCTACTTTTCTGTCTGTCAATATGATTGAAAATCTAAGTTATGTATTAAATACCCTAAGTCAATATTACAAGTAATTTTCCAAAGGCAACATTAGTTGGGAGTATGACTGAATGCTACCATTTTTCAAAATAGCTTACATGTTTACGGTTCCGTTTTTGCTTGATTCAATTACTTTCAGTCATCTAAGAAGACCATGCTTGAATAAGATTATACAAGTTCCACAACATTATATAAAATATTGTTTCTGAAGATTTGTGAACACTTATTAACCACTTAAAAGATCTTACTTTTGAAAGTCTTAAAAACTTTTAGACATTTTCCATAATGGTTAGTGATTTTTATTTTATATTATTATTGCTGAATATAAATATTTTACTAAATGTGACTGGACTTCAATTACCAAGTTGATGAACCCAAACTGATGGGATGAGAGAGACTTTAGGGCAATGACGACACAACTGATAATTGGATGGTTTGATATGGGAGTCAAGACCCAAAGGAGCAATAAAAGAAAGCTCATAATTGCGTGAATTTGTACCCATAAGAAAGATAAAGTGATCGTCTTCCTCATCGCTTGAATGCCTACATGTTAAGAAAGGGAATGAGGATAAAGTAACATTATAAAAGGTGCGACACGTCACCTTTTAAGAGGCGCTATGCCTTGCGGTTGTATCTAAACTTTTTTCCCATGTTGCAGGTAGAACCAAATAGGTATTTGTCAGATCTGTATTCCTCGAGTGAGGGGAGTTTAGGAAGGCTAGAGGAAAGTGAGACATCCAGTAGGTCTAGAAGAGTTGTATATTCAACTAGATGTCAAAAGACCAGAAGAAAATTCGATAAACGCAATGAATTTTTCATGGTCAAGGGGGGTCATGTTCCTATGGTGATGAGACAAAAGACGACCTCGAAGTTCCCTTGAGGTACAGACATTTAGTGGAACAATGGGTACCCAAGGATCTTCCTCAACCGAACACAGATTTTTGTGTGAATGATAGTATATAACGAATAGCACCGTCGTCAATACATGGTTTCAGGTTGTTCAGCATGGATGGCATAGGGGTCCCTTACAACACATGTACAGAATTGATGGAGTATGTTGGACCCTGTTACAGCAACAAAGATTGGATGCGCCTGGTCCAATTTACAAAAAGTATGCATAGCTATGGATTGTCAACAAACTATTTACAGTTGAAAGGCAAAAATCAAAATAAAGGAGCAACTTTGTACATGGACGGAAGGCCAAAGGCCATAGGGAATATTGCGGGGTTTATAAACAATACACAACCAAGGTCTACAATTAAGCAACCAAACTGTGAATTTGAGGGGCGTGAAGGAAACCTTGTTTTTGTAGTTGCCATTAAATCAATATCTACAGGGGAAGAGTTGCTTATTAATTACAATTTGAACTGAGTAGATACAAAAAAGGTTACTATGGGAGTGGTACATATAACAATTTACCCAACCTTTTATTAATGAATTTAACATATTAAGGATTTTTTTGTTAGTTTATTTTATTTAAATTTTCCCCATTTACTTCATAGGCTAGTGATCGGGATAAAACACCGCCAGCAGATGGTTGGAGGAGTACATCTTCCTCGAGGGATCAGGTATACATCTTTGTAATAGTGAAAATATAATAAGAAAAAATAGTTGACTTTCACTATGTTTAGGTGATTTTCACTATGTTTTTTATTTAGGTATCTGTAAGGGGCAACTCCCAGTTATTAGCAGATCAGGGCAAGTCACCTATGAGCATCGATCCGAGGAGTGGATCACGATCCTCTACGTTGCAGGTATAATCCATTAGAATTGTTCATATAATTTTAGGAATCTAGCATGATATAACTCAATAGTCTTTTATATTTTTTTGTTGCAGCCCGATGAATCGTTGTATGAAACAGCATCAGAAGAATGTCCAGTAGATCTTGAAGTGGCTAATATCCTTAAAGGTGATAGACAAACTGGTGAAGCCACAAACTGGTTTATGATGATAGACAAATTGTTGGAAAAATATACTGCGAAACTCGTTGCTCTACTTATCAAGTTTCCGCAGACAAGCGAGAACCTGGCAAGGATTGAATTGTTGGAACGGAAATCTGAATCCTTGGAAGTAAGTTGAGGAACCTTGATTCATAAAATAATTCATTTATAAATTTATAATTTTCTCTTTTATATGATAGTACTGAACGTGTAAGACGTGGTTTGTATTTACAGAATTATCGGAAAACACACAATAGTGTGGAGGAGATGTTGGCCGCAGCGAGGCTCGAGGAGAGACGTGGAATAATGAGCAAATGATCCATGTACTACATTGAATCCTTCGCCATTGTTGTTTACTGAATAGTTGGCAACATGTTCTGACACACCACGAACCCCAACTATGAGCGCATCGGCCGCTGGTGACCGATGCACATCGGATCGTCCACCGGAAGAGTTCAACAACGAGAATCTTGGTAATATTGATATTGACCTAGTTGCACTTCCAGGATCTTCCCGTGTCACTAGCACGGGAACAATGGAGGTAAGATTTTTGGTCGACACTGATCTCATCCCAATAAAGATCGATAAGGTCCCAGGTAATTAATATGCGTTGATCAAGTTACTGTTTATAACTTCATTGTAATATACCGATAAAACATTTTCTTTCAATTAATTATGATCATGGCATGATCGTTTTGTAGGAAATGATGTTTTCTATAAACAAATGAATGATGTGTGCTTGGAGATATTCGGGCCCACCATCCGAGAAAGGTGGGATAAACAAAAAAAATGTTTAAAAGATGAACTCATGCATCGATTGGTTGGCTTGTTCGGTGACAAAACCTTTAATAAAGTCGAGGTCATGAAAAAGGCTTGTCAACATGTGAAGGTTGTCCGAGACCAATATAGGACACACCTTGTAAAAAACCCTAAGTATGAGCGCCCTCCAATGATTTCACCAATGGAGTGGAGAGCTCTAGCGGATGATGGAAGGGAGAGGGCTCAGAGAAGAGAAGGAAAGATAAATCCAGGCATAGGGAGGTATGCAATACTTTCTGTAATGTAATTCAAAACCTTATTATTATTGAATATTTCTATATCAAACTTGGAACATCTAACGTATTTCAACACTTGCATAGGCTTCCAGACAAATCAAAGGCCACAAAGGAAAGAGTTGAAAAAATAGGTCAACACAAGCTTGGGCCTGGTGGTTATTCCAACTTTACGGCACGATTTGTAAGTTTCGAAAAACCAATAATGCATGCAAATAATAAATTGTGAATTATTTTTCGTTTTATTGCACTGGAAAATGTTAATTAACGACGTTATGCAAATATGTAGGCCGAACGATTCAATGAACATCCCACTGAGGAAGACATGAAGCTTGGCTTCAAGGAAGGCTTTGGAGTTGTTGTTGAACGACGAAAAAGCTTGTCTGGCCAAACACAGTCTTCTGGTACCAATCCATCCAGTGCACAGGTAAATAGAATCTATATACTTTATTGAATATTAACCACTTGTGCAATCTATTCGTTATAAATACTTGAAAAGCAATATTGAATCTATTTTGAGTAGGAAAGCAATGATCCCCCTAATGTCGAGGAGGGAGAACAACAAATCGAAGATCATGCTTCTAATCCTAGTAATGAATTTATTCATATGCTAAAATTTTATGTATAGCATTGCAAATGGTGAACATTAATTGTAGTTCGCCATATTTCAACTGCAGAGCATGTAGAGGGTGAAACTGTATAGGTTGAGCCTGGACAAGAACATGAACTACATGATGTGGCCACACTAGGTAAAAAAACACCTTTGTAATGTTTTTTTTAAATGAAATACTTGTCATTACAATATCAAAATACAACGATGTAACATTTTCACATTGTTGCAGAAATCCGAACCCCTTGCCGTAGACATCACCACAAGCGCTTGATGAAGAACCAAGAACTGGAAGAGAAATTCCAGGGGTAGATACTCCTCTTAGAGATTATTTATGATTTATAAAGAGAAGAAAAACTGCTAGTAAAAAGAAGTGACTCGAAAAATGTACTTGTCTAATTATTTTTGATAACAATATATCGTCCATGATTTTTTGCCTAATGAATGAATGAATGGTTTAATGGTTTAATGATTCAGTGTAGTAAACTGTTACCTTTATTGAATGTCAGTTTTTATTGAATGAATGTGTTGACTGAATGAATGAATGGCTTATTGAATGTTATCTTTTATTGTATGAATGTGTTGACTGAATAAAACAATGGTTTAATGAATGTTAGCCTTTATTGAATGAATGGTAGATGAAAGTTCATGATGAAATATGGATAAATTTGCACGTATTTGTTTTTTTCAAGTACACGCATTGGGTATGGGGAATTGATAGTGATGTGAGGGGGGGGGGGACGGGCCATAAGAGTTTCCACCTTCAAATGGTTGGCCCTGTTCAGTAGAGAATATTAAATTATTCTCGAAACAGAGAGGAGCTCAATGAATGGCTACGATGCTGGCTTTCTACAACCCACTAGCATGTCATCTAAATTTTGACAATTTCTTGGAGCTTGTTGTGATGTTTGGTTACTCATAATAACCAATTTCGAGTTTCCACAACTTCAAAGGCTGAGTAAATGATGCACTAGAATCAATATCCTTAACCTTCTCTTTAATTTCATTGGAATCAATATCCTTAACCTCACATTAAACCCTTCCAAAATGGTCTATTTAACATTGAATCCTGGCTTCTAAAGCATGATATTTGAAACTAATCTAGCATACACCAACAACAATTAGAAACATGCTGCCTATTGTCAATGTTCATCATTTTTTATGGCTACAACTTAACTGAGGATATTCGAACCCGCGACCTATGTCTAGTCCCAAGGCTAACACCTTCAAGCTTGAAGTGCAACTGATAATGGGAGACCACCTTCAAGCAACTTGATTCATTCTGCATGCATTTCATAGTGGGAGATGACGGGCTACCACCTTGCTTGATTCATTATGCAACAGTCTCAAATCCCCTCTACACTTTCCCTAAATTAGTTTCTCGATTCAGCATGACCCACGCCTACCTTCCGAAGAGTGTTGCCAGTGGTCTAGAGTTTCATCCTGGTAACGGTGACGATTCATGGTATTATGTTTCCCTTCGGCTGCAATATGAAAAACTCAAAGCTCTCATATGAAGGTTTGTCTGACAAATGTGATGGTTTCGGTTTCCCGATTTAGCATGACCCAAACAGTCACATTTGTCAGACAAACCTTCACAGTGGACTATGAGTTTTCCATATTGCAGCTGAAGGGAAACATAATACCATGAATCGCCACCATTGCCAGGCTGAAACTCAAGACCGTTGGAAACACTCCTTGGACGACGGGCGTGGGTCATATTGAATTGAGACACTAATTTAGGAAAAACGCAGTGAATCTGAGACCATTGCATAGTGAAATGCATGCAGAATGAATGAAGAGTACTGGGTGTCGAGAGAAATGGTTGTGGGACTTCGTATGAGAGTAAATGGCGATGGGAATTGATTGACAAGGTCAGGCTTGAAGTTGGTAGCCTTGGGACTAGACATAGGTCGCAGGTTCGAATCTTCTCAGTTTAGTTCGTACCCGATTATTCTTTCGATGCAAATTATAGATTTTATTTATTTTCCTTTGTCAACTTTACGTATCCCTTTATGTGTTTTCTTTATTTTCCTTTTTTAACATTATGTATCCCCTTGTGATAATTGGAATTGTTAATATTGAGTCACTCCAGAATGAACGTAAAGAGGATTTCCACGCAAATCTGTTCCATCCAAAGGTACCAAGTGTACTTTCAGGACAAAAATATTCTTGTAACAAAGCGATGAAAGATCTTAGAAGCAAATGTAACAAAGCCCTGAAAGAAGTTCGTGTAACATAGCGGTTTGTGTTTGCAGGAATCCTTCAATTTACAAGGTGGAAATCATGGCCATAGAGCTACCACAGTTCAGAGACGTCAAAATTGCTGACCTAAAAGTGCACTTGATAGGTTTGGAATATGGAATATATTACCGTTGAAATCCTCTTTATGTTCATTCTAGAGTTTTGAGAAAACCAGAGATATATGAAACGATGCATTATGATAGTCCGACTTCATGGTCGCCTCTTGAAAACAAGGTAAGACTAGTTAGATACGGCGGGACAAGTTCATATGATAGGGGGGTAGTTTGAGCAAATGAAGTAAAAGTTCATTTGCTTCGACTACTACGCCTATTGACTGATCTTGATATTGTGTCTTGTAAATTATCCTTGTACCTTGCCATCTTCATCCTCATTTTGTTGTTGGTTTTTTCATGCTAAAATGCTCCTCCTTATGCTACTTCAAACTTCAACAAGGTTCTGTCAAGTAAATTCATAAAAGGTAAGCATGCATCATCATTCCATACTCCCTCAAATCTCTCTCTCTCTCTCTCTCTCATTTTGTTTTGAATCGCGCTTACTGCCTCTCCATCCTCCCTCTTCTACAACATTACCATTTTTAAGCAACAAACTCCACAAATGCTTGGACTTCTCAATCATCTCCTCATTTTGATTTTTTTTTTACTTTGGTTTTATCCACTCTGTTTTCTTTTGTTGCACTTTCAAATTCACTTGGAATGATATCAACACACTACACATTATACATTCACATTTGCATCTTCCACTACTACATCTAATTAAATATCATCTCCTTGCAAGTCCACCATTGTAACACCACTCTCTTCTATAGTGTCATCTTCTACAACAACACCACTCACTACTGCAACATATATCCATTACAACTTTTCCATTGTTTATTGAGTTTCTTGTACAAGCTCAACCTTTACCCCCAATATTTTTCTTATTGTATTTTGCTACAATCAATTCTTCTACACCTTTACTTGGAATTATAGCAACATACACTTCCAAACAATATTGTTTTTTTTTTTAATTTCCCATAGGTGTCAGATAATCGACGGCCATAACAAAGACAACCGATGACTTTGCCATAGATCCGATGGCAAACAACGTCGGTGCTCAGCCATTTTCAAGTGGGATGGTGTTATAGCTTAAAATGACACTTCTCCGTTCGTGATGACACTTGCATCGCTTGGTCGCATGACGACACTTCTTGAGATCAAGTTTAGTCACACAACAGGACACTTGTGGATTGAAGGGTCATTAGGGACACTGAATATGGTTGAAATTACCTCACTCTTGGCCCATTTGATGGTTATAACCCTTAGGAACACTTTTCCAGACCAAACCACCTCCTGAAAATCATCAGAAAACCCTGTTTTTGGCCATTTTATCACAAAAACGCTGGTATTCTATGCAAGAGTAGTGTTTGCCTTAAAAAATATGCTACTCTGCTTCATAAAAGTAGAGTACAAACGCTGTTTTTCAGTAGAAAAGTAGAGTATTTTCCTGAAGCAGTCAAAATCTTGATTTTTGGTCAAATTGAGTTAGTTTGGGAACTTCCTGATCGGTTATAACTGCTTTTCCTCTCCTTTATTGATTATATAAGGAAGGTAGAAGGGCCATGAGAAGGGACCAAGCCCATAACAATGTTATGCTGGAGGAATGGAGACCCTCATCCCCCTCTCTTGTGCCTCAGTTTCTGATAAACCCTAGCATAGCTGATTAGAGGCTGGGATCCTTGGAGAACAGAAGCAGGAGACCTTGAATCTAGGTTTCGTGAAGTGCCAAGCTTGAAGGAAGGTATAACTTTATGTACTTGCTTCATTCATTAATAAAGATCAGACGTTCTTCCCTTTCCAAATATGACCTATTTATGTGTGTCTCAGATTTGATTATAGTTTGCTTATAGTTTAATGTCTTCTTCTGTCATGAATATCAGTCTTATATATGTAGTCAAATGTATTTGAGAAAGGTATGAGTTTGTTTTGAAGGTGTGGGCATTGCGACACTGAATAGAATTGAAGAGCGAGGAAGAAGAAGGCTGGGATCAACCTTCTTAATAAGGTACTCATCTTTCTAACCTTAAATATCTTTGCTTACTAGTTGTACTTCTAGAACATTTGTATGTCTATCTTTCATCCCTAAAGTTGGTAGTTTCTCCCCTGAACTATAGGTGTATTTCCCTCACAACAGATGGGTGTCAGTTCTCCAACCTCCATAGTGCACAAAACCAATGACTTTGCCATAGATACGAAGACAAAAGACGTCGGTGCTCAGCCATTTTCAGTTGTGAGGAGCGTTGGTTTTCTGACCTCCACAGTGAAAAATACCGACGACTATGCCATAGATCCGACGGCCAATGACGTTGGATCCAAGCCATTTTCAGTTGTGAGGGGCATTGGTTTTCCGATTGCCACAGTGAAAAATACCGATGACTATGCCATAGATCCGACGACAAAAGATGTCGGATCCAAGCCCTTTTCAGTTGTGAGGGGCATTTGTTATCCCACTACCGAATGAGTCGAATAACTGACGACGTCTGAGCCGTCGGTTTTAATCCGAAATTGGATCGATGTTAAAAAAATACTGAGGTTGTCGGATAATCGACCATAAAATGTAGAAAATCCGACTTTTTGGCCATCGAATTTTGGGTCGAAAAAACCTAGTGAGAATTTTAGGAATTACCTATTGGGGGGTCACTTCAAGATGTTCACAGACCATTCTGATTTGAAGTATCTGGTCAATAATCCTGTGTTGGGGGGAAAGATATGTTGTTGGTTACTTCTCTTTCAGGAGTTTGATTTTGAGGTAATTGTGAAACCACGTCGCTTGAATGTAGGGCTAGATCATCTATCGTGGATTGAGATAGGGGAGGAACCAACCAACATTGACGATGGATTTCCAGATGTGCAACTATTCAGGGTTGAAGTAGCTAATGACTACTGTGAAGAAATCATTCAGTTTCTAGCGACAGGTACCACACTAAAGGGGTTCACCACAAGTCAGAAGAAGCAGTTGGTGGTTAAAGCTACAAATTTCCAGTTGATTGCCGGACAGTTGTACAAGCTAGGATTAGACGAAATCTTGAGGCGCTGTGTCCTGCCTCGTGAGCAAGGGAAGATATTGTTAGAAGCACATGCAGGAGTGGCTAGTCGGCACTATGGTGTTCGAGCTACTGTTAGGAGGGTGCTTCGTGCAGGGCTTTGGTGGCCCACTCTTCACAATTATGGGACGGTTTATGCGTGGACTTGCGATGTCTGTCAAAGAACCGACAAACCCTCTAGGAGGGATGAGATGCTACTAATACCTCAAGTAACCTTGCATTCATTTGATAAATGGGCCGTGGATTTCATGGGACCTATTAACCCACCTGGGAAGTGCACTGGTGCACGATACATAATCATAGTGACGGATTATTTGACAAGATGGGCGGCAGCTGCACCAATTGTAGATTGCACGGCTGCAACATCAGCACGTTTCTTGCTCGACAATACTGTCACTCGGTTTGGTTTCCCAAAGATATTGATGAGTGATCAGGGGAGTCACTTCATCAATCGCACAGTCAGCGCATTGACAACAAAGCTTCAGATACAAAATAAGAAGATTACACCATATCATCCACAGGAAAATGGCACGATGGAGGCCTTCAACAAGGTGTTGGAGCATGCGCTTACCAAGGTTTGTAATGCGAACCGCGATGACTGGGATTTGAAGATTCCAGTAGTCTTGTGGGCATATCGCACCACTTGTAAAAGGTTGACGGACCAGACACCTTTCAAATTGGTGTACTGGCAAGAGGCAGTTATGCCTATGGAGTACATTGGTCCGAGTCTGCGCATAGCGGCAGCGACAAGCATGAATTATGAAGCAACGTTGGCAGGATGACTGGAGAAGCTGGTGCAGCTTGAGGAAGATCGTTTTATCGTAGGTTTTCACTAGCGCGTGGAGAAGGATCGGAAAAAATCTTGCCATGAACGCCATATCAAGAACACACAGTTTCAGCAAGGGGACTTGGTGTTGTTGTATGAAAGCAAGTTTATGAAGAATCCATGGAAGTTACATATGCATTGGCTTGGTCCGTATGGCATCAGTTGCATAACTTCAGGAGGCGCAGTACAACTGCAGCAGTTAGACGGAGGGATGCTACCAAAGCTAGTAAATGGTAGCAGGTTGAATCCCAATAGGACGGGCTCAGAGTAGCGCAATGCTTGAACAACATCGGGAAAAAAAAAGTGCAGGATGTTAGGTGGCAGGATGGCGCACTAGCAGGGACAGAATGCACAAGCAGGAGCAATGGTATCGCAGTTTGGGAGCTGTGCCGTGATAGCTGCAGGGTCGCGACACAGTCAATTCAGCAATCATTATAGATCGTTAATAGATGGGACTTTTTCATATGATAGGCCCTTTTGGTAGGTATCATCGTTAGCTGGCCTGGACTGGTACCAGAGTCAAGCACGTTTGGCACATGGAACACAACGTGGCAGCATGGCCGGTGGCACCAGGGGTGATGGTTCGCACGTTTTGGCACGAATGACTGCCGGTGGAAGTATGGTCGTTACTCCGCATGTAAGAAGTCTAGTCTAACCACGCGTGCTACAGATCTGCCTCACTAGGAAACAATGGAATAGTATCATGATAGGATCGACGCCTTACGTGAATGGATTTGTGAATGATTCCGAGGCAGGAATCCAAGATGATGAAAATGCATAAATACAGGCACTAGAGGCTAGCTAAGCAAAGAGGTATCTACAAGACGGGAGAAATTAATGCTACGAGTGGGTCAGGAATCTAGTTAAGTTAGGAATTCCAAGGAGGCCGTGGAAATGATCCATTTCATTTCGTACGGTAGCACACCAGGTGCATTCAGGGCCCGAACAACGAGTGTGCATGAGAGCCTGGAGCAGGAAGCAGCGCAGGCACTCAAGTGTCACCGAGGTGAAGTCTCATTTGAGATGTCTAGGTATGGGGTGGTAGTTCGAAGCTTCGTGGTCCCTGCAACTACCAGAATGATAGGGGCGACAGCTCCCTGGTCCCGGTAGTAAGTGATCCCAGGTGCAAAACAAATGTTCCAGAGCAGTTGGCCTGCTTAGCACCTCGGCGCCGTTCGTCAACTTTTCCTTAGTCTGCACTAGGTTCCCAGAGACTGGACGATGAGTTTGAGAAGCACATGACAACAAGTCAGAAGATCACCCTTTCGGTTGAAAAGTACATGATAGCGAGGCGGAGATCATCATAGCAGTTTGAGAAATACACAACAGTGAGATCTAGATAGCAAGAACAATTGCAAAGGCATAGTCCAATGATAGACGAGTCCGAGTACACCATGTCCAGCTGACGTGGCTCGACGGCGAGCCAAAAGATTGTGTTGGGGCCCTATTGGCAGGCGATTTGGATGAGTCAGCATCGCAGATGCTGCGAAAGGCCGAAGATACCGTGAAAGGAGGAAAGTAGCGCGCAAGTTGAGTAGTTCATGTAGTTTTGGGTCATTTGGACTGCATTATGTGGGTTTTGGGTCATTTGGACTGCATTATGTGGATTTTGGGTCATTTGGACTGCATTATGTGGGTTTTTGGGTCATCTTTTTGTAGATTTTGTTAAGAAGTGGTTAGGCGGTTACCTAAGTGGATAGTAAATGTAAAGGCGCAAGACTATAAATAGACATAGGATTGTAAGTGTTGAGATACCAAGTTGGAAATCCATGAGCTGATGAATTGAGGAGACAGTTGAGCATGAATGATTTTGCTTATCTGTTAATTTGGGTATGGGACGGAGGAATTATTGTTGTATCTATGGGTTGTTGCAAGGTTAATATGATATGATGTTGAGCAGAATTACCGTGTCTTTCCTATTCCCTTGTGATGAATGCATTATGTGATATGAATCTATGAATGATGCGATGTTTCCTTGTTGCGATTAATGTTTTACTGTTATATCTGTTGCGCATTTATGGTTCTGTCTATGATGAGATCTATTGATTGATGTTGCGATTATGTTTAATTCCTAAGTTGAATGCTTAAATATGTTATGCAATGCCACAATAAGTTAATCAGTTGATGCACAAAGTCCTCCTTCATTCGGTGGAAACGTGGTTTCGTCAACTCTTCCTTGAACATCTCGGGTGAGACCTCATCTTCTCCACAGGTGTTGTTGGACAGGGTAAAAACTGTATGGGCCAATGCTCAGGGACATCGTGGTGGTTTGGGTGTCGATAGTGTGAGGAACCCTGTCGACTGGGTTTGTGTCAACACACAGTGAGACAGTTCCGCAGTAGCAGCAAGGGGTTGCAGAAGTGGGTAGTTTCATGAGTTAGACGCCTGTTGGAAGGGTCTTCTCCATCTTTGTAATTTGTATATTTGTTGTAAGGCATGCTGGTGGTTTGGCACACGCCGGAGATCTACTAGGGAAACTCCACCTGTTGTAAACAATTGATTATACAAAGCTTAAGGGTTGCTGGTTTGGCAACCCCAACTTATACTTGTGTGTTGTATTTACTTGATGTTCATGCATGTGTAAATCTATCTAAGTGTTGGATCCTAGGCTTACATGTTAACCAAGTTAAACAAGTAAACTGTTGCAAGTGTTAAGTTGAAACAAGTTCCGCAGGTTAGGCATAGTCTGCTGGTACAATGCTTGAGGTTGTCATGCCCTCAAGTCATTCCCAGGCAGTGTCGCACACCACATTTGGACGCTGGTGACTAGAGAAAAAGTGTGGCTGTGACAGTTGGTATCAGAGCTTGGTAAATCTCGCCGAAGCTCGTTTAGAGTAAGGGTTGTGTGGAAGGCCACAAGCCCACAGAACCGAAGTGCTGCAGGACTGCAGAACCACGGCCGCAGGGATGTAGTGCCGCAAGACCTCTGATCCACGGTTGCAGAGCCCCAAAATTTGTAGGCACAATGGTGTCCACAAGGTCCAGAAATTCGGTGGACAGTGAAGGTTCCATAGGAGCAAACGCAAGTTGGATGCAGAATAGTCGTTTGGGTTGCAATAGCAAACGAGCTGCCATAGTTGCAGCAACAATTTGAGTAGTCCATTGACATAGTTGCAGAAAACCAGGAAGCTTGAGCCTTGGTCCCTGAAGTTAAGGAGATTTTGTTGTAAGCTCTCAGGAGTGTGTTTGTTGGGCACCTTTGTTGTGATCGCAAAACAGAACCGCAGTTCGGTTGGATGGACACTTGTAGTTTGGCTTGGCAAGATACTGTTTTAGAGTGTCACAAAAAGTTGATAGCGTGTTGAATGTTGGATGGTTGCAAGGATTCATTGGAGAAGCTGCGAATCGGTTAAGAAGATGAACAACATGGAAAGAGCATGATGTGAATGTTTGTCTGATGCGCTGTAGTAAACAATGAAGTGTTTGTGAGAGATGGGATACTTCTTTGACAAGATGTACCATAAGCAGACCAAGCAAGAACCACTTCGGTTGTAGGAGTTTTCGAACTAGACGGTTGGGAGAAAGACTAAGGCAGAGTCGCAGGATGCTCGAGGAGAGTCAAGCCGGTTGCAACTGGAGGCGCCAAAGAAGAAACAAATTGACTGCTACATATGCGAAGGTGACCACTATGTGAAGAACTGTCCATTTAGGACAGCGGCAGTTGCACAAAGGGGACCAATAGCACAAATGGTATCCGTGATGGTGTTGCAAGCACCGTAGACTTCAGATGAGATTTTTGAAACGATTAAGGTAGTGGAAGCCTGTCTTAGCGAAACGATGGGTGATCGAGACGCAAGTTTGCAAGAAACACGGCATGGCCTGGATTTCGTGGAAGAAACGGTAAGTGGCTTACGAGTTTCTGTGTTGGTTGATACAGGTGCAACTCACAGTTTAGTGAGCAGCAGGACTGCGGCATCCTTACATAGCGCACTAGAGTTCAGTCAAGCCAAGTTTAAGGAAGTGAATTTGGAAGTGAGGACAGTGACGAGAAGGATAAACACAGCTCCTCTCAAATTCAGAAGATGGTATGGCAGTATAGATTTGAGAGTCGTTCCATTAGATGATCATTCGGTGATCCTTGGATAAGACTTTCTTCGGGTGGCCTGGGCCATGTATGTTCTGCACGTTGGTCGTTTGGTGTTCTTGGGAGAATCTGGAGCATCGAGCATGCATATGACGTAGAAAAGCAGGTTCGGATATAGACCGTCGTTGTCTTCAATGCAGTTTCTTAAAGAACCGAGCATGTCGAAGGACTTTTCGTAACGCAACATGGGGCAGAATATCGATTCGATTGAAAAGAAAAAGCCAAGCGTAACCCAGGGGGTTAGCCATTCCTCAGCAAAGAAGTTCGCATCGTTGGAAGAATGATCAGACTTAGTCCGCAAGGAGATTGAATTGTTATGCATTTGCGGAGACACTTCGCGGCAACATGGGGGAAAGGGAGTGCTTGCACCAGCAAAGTTCGCAAGATTCATTGCAGGAAGCATGTAGGAGACGTAGTTGAGTAGCCAAGGAAACGATGTTTCAGTCAATCCAAGTCTTGATATGGTACAACATGAGGAGGTGTTGGACCAACCTAGATAAACGTAGATTTTGGAGGAGGCCAAGGAGTTTGACGAAAACACCAGTGAAGATTACCCTTCACGTGATGCGACAGACATTGTGGCATTCTGCACACACGCCATAGGAATTCCAGAATCGCAGCTATCGCAGGAAAAGTTGGCACAAGTGGGTTGCAGTCCAAACGAGGTGGAGGTAGTCCTTGTTCACTTGGAAAGTGAACATTTTCCTAAGGTTGCAAATGAAGAAGAGACCAAGTATGTGGTGGCATAAATCGACATTCTTCAAACGCAGCAAGGGCAAGAATCATTGGCATTTTTGGATGGTTTGACGCATTAGGAGGCTTGCGAGATCAAGGCAAGTGATCCGTTCAAAGGGTTGAGAAGTAAGTGGTTAGAAGCATCAGCTGCACAAAGATGAGTTTCTTAGGAAGCTCACACAGTTGCAATGAGAGTTGCAGACTTTCTGGACAGACGAGACAGTGAGGATGGCACACAACAGTTGTAACATGTTTATGAGTAGTGACGTTACTTGGAGACATTGTTGGGATGACAAGCTTGTGGAAGTCTTGCACTCCCACCCAAGAGGCTGGATTGGGCATATGGTTGGGAAAAACAATGTTTGGTTGCACGAGACTTAGCAAAGAGGCAAGCGATGGACCGAACAAAGGGGTGCGCAGACCATGCTTGGGCGCACTCCCACAAATGAATCCACACTCACCCATCCACGCATGGAAAGCCTAAGAGTGGGGCGCAGTTGCAAAATCACAAGTCAGCAAGAAGAAGGGGCGTCTGACGCACCCTTGGACCAATGGACGTGGAAGTAGTGGCACAACGGACCAAGTTCCCACATACACTCCAAGAAGCAAACGCCCAACTGTTCCAACACTTAGCCGCAAAATTTAGCTTGGGAATTGAGCTCAGGTTGGGATCCCACGAGCGAGCTCATGTTGAGAGCCTAGGAAATGAGCTCATGTTGGAAGCCCAAGAAAACGAGCTCAGGTTGGGAGCCAAACGAGCTCGAGTTTGAATCCCATTTGAACTCAGGATGGAAGCTTCGTCGGAAGCCCGCGAGCTTGGGATGGAAGCCATTGAACTCGGGATGGGATCCAGCCGCGAAGTCGGGATGAAAGCCTGTGAAGGTAGTCCGCGAACTCGAGTTGGGAGCACGCATGAACACAACTTGGAATCTCAGCAGCGAAGACGAGTGCTCAGTAGTAGCTTGGGTCGGAAGTCGTGGGACGATGCCTAATGAAGAGACCAACGACGCACGGATTGTGGAACAGTTGGACCAAGACCGTTTGAAGTGGTACATCGGCAAGGAGTTGACGTGGGTGCCAAATAAGGGTGCGCCCAAGGTGGGGTCGTACCCTCCCACACATAACCGTATAAAAAGGCTTAAGGCCAAAACCAAAGAGGAATCTTGGAAGAGCTAAGTTGGAAATTCAGACAAGGAGAAGTTAAGAGCTACGAGGCTATCCGATCTCTGCACTTCGTACAGTCTGTTCCAGCGCAGTCCTGTGGAAGCAAGGTGCTGCAGTAGTGCATAATTTGGTAGGTTCTCACTCATTCCGGTTGCACAGTGAGACAGTTTCACGGCAGCAGCAAGGGGTTGAAAAAGTGGGAAGTTTGATGAGTTAGACGCCTATTGGAAGGGTCTGCTCCATCTTTGTAATTTGTATATCTGTTGTAAGGCGTGTTGCTGGTTTGGCACACACTGGAGCTCTTCTAGGGAAACTCCACCTGTTGCAAACAATTGATTATACAAAGCTTAAGGGTTGCTGGTTTGGCAAGCCCAATTGATACTTGTGTGTTGTATTTACTTGATGTTCATGCATGTGTAAATCTGTCTAAGTGTTGGATGCTAGGCTTACATGTTAAACAAGTTAAACAAGTAAATTGTTGCAAGTGTTAAATTGAAATGAATTCCGTAGGTTAGGCATAGTCTGCTGGTGCAATGCTTGAGTTGGTCACGCCCTCAAGTTGTTCCAAGGCAGTTCTGCATAGCACATTTGGATGTTGGTGACTAGGGAAAAAGTGTGGCTGTGACATTAAGGGCTATAGGCACTAGGAATTAAAGGGGCACATGCAGTTGTTGAATTCAGGGATCTAATTTAAATATTAGATTATTGTTTGAATAATTGAATAGAATATCAAGGGTTGATGAGGTAAAATATTTTGAGTTTCAGAGTCGGTTATATCAAAATTTGGGGAAAATCATAGGTTACAAACTAATTGATGAATGAAATACTGTAATGTCCCCAGCTTGACCCTATTGCATTAATATTGTAAATGATGTAAATATTGTTATTTAGTCATGGTGAGGAGCTCAAGGCCAAGGCCCCGCCATTGATTTATCGTTCTATGTATCGGCAATTAGAATAGATGCATAGAGTCCTTGTGCTAGCTGTGCACAATGTAAAATCGGACATCATGTAAATATGCAATTGTAATGAAAAAACCCACCACCAGCTACGCAATGCAACAAAGAGATGGGGGCATGATCTTTACAAGGAATAGGGAGGGAAAATAACCAAACCCTTGAGCCAATGGTGTTAATCCATGTGTCAATGAGAAATCCCATAAACCACCAACTACCCATTTTGGGTTATGGACCCAATCATTTAATTCTTCCAAGAAATTGGTTAAGGCAGTTAATGTCTTGGGATTGGAGAAGTATGGCAGTCAGATTTTCGTGCATGGGCAAGCCACCAACCTGAAAATCGTATTTTTGGCTTGCTGGGTAAGAAAACCCCCACGAAATGCTTCCTAAGGCAAGTATTCATGCATTACGTTCTTCCTCTCACGCAGACTGAGCTCACTAGAAGTTATCCTCACGTTTCTCACCATAACCCTGCATTTTTCCATGCCTAGAAAGGCGGTTTGGTATTCTGCAGTAGCTGGGGAAGGAGGGACGCTATTTTGGATGGAGGGAGAGGTCGTTTTTTCCCTTGGGGGCGTTTTTCTGAAATGGGTTGCCCTCCCAGTCGATTTTCCTAGTTTCCAATTCGTTTTGAGTCTACCCACGTTTTTCTGAAGCTCAGGAAAACCCACTGTTGGGAACTTCACTGTGAGAGCCTGTTTATCCCATTTTCCTTGTGGAGATCATGCCCAGCTCAAGGGTGGCAGTGGTGCTGAGAGATTGAGGAGCACACTGGCCTACGGTTGGGTGGAACGTTGCAGAAGCGTAGCTGGTTGCTTGGGACTTCTTCATTAAGATAAGTATCCTCTTGTGTTAATATTTGCAATTATCATTTGATGAATATTATGAATGTATGTGGATGTGTTAAATGAATTTACTTCCGCTGTGTTTTCAAATGGTTATGCATTTGCATATGTTCATCTTCTTTTAAATTGAATGTTTATTTAATAAAATATGGGGCTAATTGCCCGGATTGGGCACCACGTCCTCTCTATCATGCTGTATGGTAGGAAGGGGACATTACATTTTGGTATCAGAGCTGCATTGCAGCATTGGGTCTCTATGGACAAAATCTGATAGCAATTACAGGAAAAAAGTTTTCTTAAGAGTTTTGAAAAATTTTGGTTTAAGTCTTTTTTTGAAAATTTTTTGTTTTAAGCCGTTTCGGGAAGTCGTCCTGAAATTTTGGAAAGGTTCCGCGAACCTTCCCGCAATTGCGGAAGAGTTCCGCGAACCTTCCCGAAATTGCGGAAGAGTTCGGCAAACCTTCCCGTTGCGGAAGGGTTCCGCGAACCTTCTCGAAATTGCGGAAGAATTCAGCAAACTGCTCCGAAACAACGGAGAAATTTTTTTTAAGTGTCGGCGTCGAAAGGAAATTTTCGGAAGGATTTCCCTTCCGAAATTGCGGAAGGAATTCTCTTCCGAAATTTCGGAAGGATTCCGCGAATCGTTCCGCAACTATGGAAGACTTCGCCGAATCGTCCCGCAACTGCGGAAGACTTCGGCGAATCGTTCCGCAATTGCGGAAGCATTTCGCAAGTCGTTCCGAAAAAGGGCATTCCGAAAAACCGCCCGAAACCCCCGGGAGCATTCCGCGCAATGGCGGAAGCATTCCGCGAACGGCTCCAAAATTGCGGAAGCCTTCGCCGAATGGCTCCGTAATTGCGGGAGCATTCGCCGAATGGCTCCGCAACTGCGGAATCCTTTTCCGAATGGCTCCGCGATTGCGGAAGCGTTCGGTGAACTGCTCCGCAATTGCGGAAGCCGTCGCCGAACCGCCCCGCAACGGAGGCGAGCCGAGAATCACCCCGAAATCGCGGGAGCATTCCGCCAGTCGCCTTGCCATTGCGGAACATCCGGACTCAGAATGGAATGATTCCTGTGGGGCTCGGAGGCCATTGACGAGGATCATGAAAGAACCAGTGAAGACCCCTAGCCCATTACACTCCGATTTGACAGAAAAAGGGGAATAGTGACTTTTGAAGGACGGAGTCCCGAGGCTTGACGGAAGGTCGGTTTGAGCTGAAACTGATCAGGCGTGGCCATGAAACATGCATGATGTTAATTTCAAAATCTTGGAGCCAAACTCCAAAGGATGTGGAGTCGGGGTGAGCAAGAAGGCCAAAAAGCACTGTTCCGGGCCACTTTTTCGGGATTTTGAAAAGCTTGTGGGCAGTAAAAGTGACCCTAGATGTGGGAATCAAAAATTTTACTGAACTAGACATTTCATATTCTCATTAAGACGGACAGTTTTCGTTAGATGAAGATTTTCCAAAAATGCACCGTTTGGGAGATAGCCATTTTTGGTCCAAAATTTGGAATTTTGGAAAAATGTGAAAAGTGAGAAGTAGTCAAACCCAAAAATTCATAGAAGATGAATGGTGCATCGGAATGAAAATTCGTGAATTGTTGAGTGTTCCTTGTTATATGGAATAACTTTTCCCGGTAGATAAGTTTTTGTGATTCATCATAGATTTTCTTCTACAGGTGGCTAAAGTTGGCATTCTGGACCAAAATGCAACTGTGTAAAATGTGCAGAATTGGAGTGAAAGTTGTCATTTTTGAAGAGATGTAGTTTCCGCACCCGATGTCGGAATGGAGCATGGAGACAGGCATTGGAAAGCTTGTCCAGCAGGGAACAATGATGCATGACCAGAGTTTGAATGGGGTCTACATATATCATAGATATTTAGTGCAGAAGAGTGCCAGTGGCTGTTTTGACCAACAAATTTTGTTGCCAATATGGGCAATTTCTACAATTGCATGATATGGAAGAGGAACTCCATGTTACGATGAGGGATCAAAAATGGAAGAATTCCTTAAACCCCTATTTGTTATCATACTTACAATTATGAAATTATCATATGGCATAAAAATGTTAAAAATGTAAGGGATTACTTAGATGCATATGCACTAGATGGCATCTTAACAAACATTGCATAGTACATATGGAAATGCTTGCGCATAAATGGGATACTGTATATTGGTAGAATAATGAAGTCTGCATATGCAATGAACCACTAATGGAGAAAATTGTGGTTGATAATCACTATTGATGTTGGTATTGGTTGTAGGACCAAAGATAACAAAGAGCATGGCTAAATGTGCTGAGGATGTTGTTGCACGAAGCCAACAACCTTATGCAGAAAGGATGGTGCAACAAATCTATGACCACAAAGTTGGAAAAAAAAAAGGACTGAGCAGCCTTGGTAAGAGGCCAACTGATCAGGTAACATCAGACGATGTTAATGGTAACCAGGCAAGTAATGATTATTGGTGCCAAATTGCATGAATGTTGAAAGGGGATTTGATAAGATCTCTTCAACCATGTTGATCTATGTTGAGTTAGTTTGCACGTGATATTGAATATCGATTGCGACTGTTAACCTACCAAGCTTGGTGAGGTGTGGGTAAGTGAAGGAAATGATCCTTACACCCTATGATTGTTTAGAAATCTCAATGCATTCATATGAATTTATATCATGCCATGTGTATGTTGGTTATGTGCTTAATAACCAAAGCAAGTGAGGACTGGTGGTCCTGAATATGGTAATGCAAATTATATGAGATAGTCATGTTCGATCATAATAGGCTTGAATGCATAGTACTCATGAAACAATGCAAGGTAGCATTTAGTAGATGTGCATTAAAGAGATTTTATAAATCTTGTGATGCATGGTGTGAATACATAAGGATGATGCATATGTTATTGCAAAATAAATAATGAATGAAGTGATGAATTGATGATAATTCTAGGATCATTTCATGGGTTGTTATGAATGCAGAATAGTAAGGGCATGAGGAGCCCAATCATGATCGATGGGCTGCTAGAATGCTCTGTGGAAGGACAGAGTTGTATGAATGATATGACTGTGAAAATTGATCTAGAGTTATGAGAAGGAATCTCATGGATGAGAGCTCTAAGTTCTGTTAGTAAGGACAGTTGTAAATCTCAGATTTGTAAATGTTTCAGATTTGAAATTTTGCTAATAATTGCTAATGACTGTTTGGCTTATATGAAATGTGTTAGGAGGACATGCTGTAAGTGGATGCTCATGTATGGCAGCGGGCATAAGACCATAACGGGAAGAGTGGTGTCACTTAAAGGAGCCAAACAATATGATGATAGCCTCATGGATAAGAAAACCAATTTCTGTAGTAGACAGAATTGTAAATTCATATTGAATTTAATTATTAATGCTATTGATTGGTTATGGAACAATCATATTTGAAGCTTATTGCTAAATGTTGCTGACTATTTGGCTATTTGATAAAGTGTGCCAAGAGGACACATTGCAGGAAGATCATGTGTGATGGCCTGTAGAAGCCAAACCAGATGGGAAAGACCCCATGCTTTGGAAATGGGTTTCGGGTGAAACGCCATTGGTAATGTCTCAGCCAAACCACATGAGGGTAAACCATGAAAGTGAGATGGTAAAGCTATGCCCAGAAGGCATGTGAGAAACAACTGCAAAATGAATGAGTATTTTGTGACCCTAGACAAGAACATTCATGCCTAAATTATTAGGGTTAATATGCAGAGCATGCTCTATCTTATTTTACTATTGTTCCAGACTGCTTGAGTGTGACTAAGGCCTACATGGCTCACATCGGAAAGGGATGCATACCTTTCCGGTGATGGGTTATGTTAGGGTTTCAATATTGACTACACCCTAAGGGAATGTACGCATTCCTGGTGTTTCAATACTTGATAGTGAATGTTATGAAATATGGTTACAATTTTAGAGCAGCAATACTGATGAGTCTTCTTATCCTCCTTGTGCTAACAGCTTACATAAATGCAACTTGGTGTTGCACATAAGAGGCAAAGTGAAGAAAGGGTGCTCAAGAGGACTGTATGGGCAGTGGTAACCTTTCTACGCTCACACTAAAGGACACTAGAAGGGATGGATAGGCCCGAGGAGCCGTGTTGCAGAAAAAGGGGTATCATCCTTGTGTAGTGTGAGTGGGTATTGTGGGGCCATGCTAGCCTGCAGTCGAGTGAGTCACCTATGGAGTTCCTCGAGGGAACCACTGGTTTTCATAAGAGAAGGAGCCACGCGATCATATTATGTATGCCTGATAAACCCAGTCGGTGTACTGGCTTGGCATTGGTCATTTGGGTGTTGGGGCAAAAGGTTGCTGGATGCCTGATAAACCCAGTCGGTGTACTGGCTTGGCATTGGTGATTTGCATGTTGTGGAGGTATTGATGAAGGGTGTTATTTCCTGACAAACCCAGTCGAAGAACTGGCTTGGAAATGGTTACTGTATGCTTGATAAACCCAGTCGGCGTACTGGCTTAGTATACTGATTTTGAAATGCTTGATAAACCCAGTCGGCGTATTGGCTTAGCATACTGATTTTGAAATGCTTGATAAACCCAGTCAGCGTACTGGCTTAGCATACTGATTTTAGGGATGCCTGATAAACCCAGTCGGCATACTGGCTTGGCATTGCCTATTCGGATGATGTTGTGGAGCAGCATGTGTGCTGGCCAAGCATCCACCCCACAGGTGATCCAAGGCTTGTAAAGAAGAGAAGGAAACCTGTGGAGTAGCGAGGAAATGCACAATACAGATAAGTATTCAATATCATTCATTTCTTATTTGAAAAAAAAAAAAAAAAAACTGAAGGTTTCAAGCATAAATATTGCAACAGTGAGCTGATGCATTATTGTTTCTTTGTTGGAAACCTTGGTCAATGCAGGAAGCAAGGACCCTGAAAGAGCTGAAAGCTGCTTGGTAAATCCAGAAAGTGGCTGGTTGAGCATTGATTAATTGATGTTGAGGAGTAGCCTGCGTGCTATCCCAACATTCGTTATTATACCCATAGGAGATCCAAGGCTTGTAAAGCACAGAAGGGTCCTATGGAATAAAGTGAAGACATCCAACGCAGGTATTGTTGGAAGCAAGAACCTTGAAGCATCTTAAGGATGCATGTGGACATGTAACCACCCTAAAGAGCTCAGCATGAGCAATAATGAAATATGGGGCTAGTGGAGCTGTGTGAGTCCTAGCAGCCAAGAGTTAGACCAACCAAGTGGAGGAACTCCATGGTTGAGAGGTATAGAATAAACCATAGACACTACGTTTCATAGCCAAGAAGGGAAGGTCAAGCATTCACGTTGAAGTGAAAGAGGACAGGAATATGAAAACCACAGTGGTGGTGTGGGTTCCCGAATGGAACAAGACTAAGAGGAGAAACTCTTACTGCTCTCTCTCTTTCCCTTTTTTTTTTGATGCGATTATAGAATTAGAAAAATGCTGAATGCATGCATGACTGAAAGTAAAAGTGTGTTTATTTGATTAAAGTGAATTGTGAATGCTACATAATGAATTTCCTGTGAATGGATGAACATGAAGGAATTCATGTGTATGTTGGGCAAGCATAAAAAGTGTGGGAGTCTCATGAGTAAAGCATGGACTATCCATGCTGGGCCTAACGAGAATTGTAATGATGAATGTCACAGGTGAAAATTGAATCAATTGGTTGCAGCTGGGCAGGCAAGTGTGCTAGTGAGCAAAGTGTGGTTAGTTGTTTCCATTGACCATGGCGGCAGACCAAGGGCTATTAGTATTGGCTGGAAGTCTTCTTCAAACAATTGCCAAGACCCAAGAAAATCTTGGAGAGATGCTCAAGATGCAAAAGCAGCAAAACAAGATGAACCACAAGGTCTTGCAGGACTCTATTCGTCTGCAGAAAGAGGTAAAAAGCATTATGAAAGCAATCAGCAAGGGAAAGAAAAGTGGAGCAGTGAAGAAGCATTCATCCAATCGTCTGATTAAGGAACGCTCCAGGTGGGAAGACTCAAAGGAAATTGAGCAGGTAAAGATGAAGCAACCCGTGAAGTGTTGGAAATGTGGGGGGGAGCATTACCTCCGCAACTGCCCAACAAGAGAACCTCAAGAGGGTAGCAGCCATAAAGTTTTTAGATGTATGGATGAGCTAGAAGATCCGAATCAGCAGGAGCAGCTCGTGAAGATCAAAGGACTTGGTCCTGAAAGTTCAAAGTAAAGAATAGAATGCAGGGTAGATCTGCAAAGTTTTTGTGAATTTTGGACATATGTAAAGCGGGTATTTATTTCCAAAGTGTTGGGACACCGAGGACGGTGTTATTCCAAGGGGAGGGGAATGTAATGTCCCCAGCTTGACCCTATTGCATTAATATTGTAAATGATTTAAATATTGTTATTTAGTCATGGTGAGGAGCTCAAGGCCAAGGCCCTGCCATTGATTTATCGTTCTATGTATCGGCAATTAGAATAGATGCATAGAGTCCTTGTGCTAGCTGTGCACAATGTAAAATCGGACATCATGTAAATATGCAATTGTAATGAAAAAACCCACCACCAGCTACGCAATGCAACAAAGAGATGGGGGCATGATCTTTACAAGGAATAGGGAGGGAAAATAACCAAACCCTTGAGCCAATGGTGTTAATCCATGTGTCAATGAGAAATCCCATAAACCACCAACTACCCATTTTGGGTTATGGACCCAATCATTTAATTCTTCCAAGAAATTGGTTAAGGCAGTTAATGTCTTGGGATTGGAGAAGTATGGCAGTCAGATTTTCGTGCATGGGCAAGCCACCAACCTGAAAATCGTATTTTTGGCTTGCTGGGTAAGAAAACCCCCACGAAATGCTTCCTAAGGAAAGTATTCATGCATTACGTTCTTCCTCTCACGTAGATTGAGCTCACTGGAAGTTATCCTCACGTTTCTCACCATAACCCTGCATTTTTCCATGCCCAGAAAGGCGTTTTGGTATTCTGCAGCAGCTGGGGAAGGAGGGACGCGATTTTGGACGGAGGGAGAGGTCGTTTTTTCCCTTGGGGGCGTTTTTCTGAAATGGGTTGCCCTCCCAGTCGATTTTCCTAGTTGCCAATTCGTTTTGAGTCTACCCACGTTTTTCTGAAGCTCAGGAAAACCCACTGTTGGGAACTTCACTGTGAGAGCCTGTTTATCCCCTTTTCCTTGTGGAGATCATGCCCAGCTCGGGGGTGGTAGTGGTGCTGAGAGATTGAGGAGCACATTGGCCTACGGTTGGGTGGAACATTGCAGAAGCGTAGTTGGTTGCTTGGGACTTCTTCATTAAGATAAGTATCCTCTTGTGTTAATATTTGCAATTATCATTTGATGAATATTATGAATGTATGTGGATGTGTTAAATGAATTTACTTCCGCTGTGTTTTCAAATGGTTATGCATTTGCATATGTTCATCTTCTTTTAAATTGAATGTTTATTTAATAAAATATGGGGCTAATTGCCCGGATTGAGCACCACGTCCTCTCTATCATGCTATATGGTAGGAAGGGGACATTACAAATACCCTTACAAAATTTCATGGTTTTGAATGCATATATGACTTTTTAAGAACCATCATAAGAGCCGGTGTAAAAAAAAAATTGAAAGAAAATGAAAAAAATTGATTTTGAACGTTTAGGTAAAATTCAAGCCACTATAAAAAACACTTGCTTCGTTAACTAACGAAAAAGAAAAAACCTCCTGGTATGTTGAAGGGCCATGTGTGATTTCGTGGTACCAACTATTGTGGGGAATCAAATTTATATACTTGAAAAATTGATGTGGGTTCCATGAATCTAATGTGGATGAGAGGTATGATGTGAAGGAGTCACATGGAATGGGTGTATAGGTGGTATTTCCACATGAGGTCAGATGCATGGATGGAATCCACAAATGAAGGGAAGAATATAGGTTATGTCATAGATGGTTGAGATTAAATCATGCTGCTCACACCGTCAGACCATGGTCATTCATTTAGACACTACCATATTTGAATCCAAAATATGATGGTTATTTGTCCATATTTCGATAGCTGTGTGTCTATAATCCGACAAAAAATATATTTTCAAAATATCGGACTCATAACGTTAGTTTTCCTATAGATAAATACGTCATCGGTTATTCGACACAATTTGCATCAAAGATCCAACAGTTGTGATTTCCAAATGGTGTTGGATCTTCCACGCACCAATGTGGGATATTCAATGCTTTTATTCTTTTGAAAGTGTGAGACCTTCGGCACCCACATGCTGGATATCTAGCGATCTCAGTTTTCAAATTCTAGGATCTTTGGTGCCCATATGAATAAAATCTGACATGAATTATTTTTTAGACATCTGATATTCGCTTCCCACATGCCAAATATTCGACAAAGTAGATTTTACAAACCATCGATGGTGTTAGATCTTCTGCACCTAGCCGTTGGATATCCAACAGAGACTAGTTTCGAGGTGTCGGATTTACGCCACCCACATGCCAAAGATCCAATAGACCAGATTGTACAAACTGGCGGAGTTGCGGCTCCTTTTTGCCGGAGATCCGATAATTACCATTTCAGAAATTATTGGATATCCGAAAAACAGGAGCTCAAGATCCAACAAAATACATTTAGAAAACGTCAGAAATCTGGCAATTATTGTCGTCAAAGGTACAATAGTGTCGTCGGTGAGAAAGTAATTCTCATCAGAGATCCTATAGATATGATTTAAAATAAAATAAAATCAATTTATTCTTCTTTTTATTCTAATGTTCAACTTAGTTGCATCGAGTGAAACGTGCTTTACAGTCTAGTATGGGGGAGATCCTGTAACGTTTGTCCATGTTTGTCCTTATAGTTGGCCATAATAAATAAAGTTTGTCTTTAACATAATAATAATAAAAAATTAATATTATGTCAACCATTAATAAAAGGACGTGTATTTTCATTTGAATTAAATCCTAGGATATATAATACATGGACACTTATTTTCCTTTGAATTAAGCCATTAATTAAAATGTAATGGAAAGTATTTAATGAAAAATAAAAAAATAAAATGAAATGAAAAGTAAAAAAGTAAAATGTAAAAAAAAAAGTAAAATTATGGAAAGTATTTAAAAAAAATCCATGTCGGATCATAAAATAAAATATTATGAAGACTAATTAAAAAATAGATGTTCATTTATAAAATAAAAAATTAAAATTTAAACCCGGATCTATCAATCAAGAGAGATTAAAGTTCTTGAGTTTAAATTTAAAAAAAGAAATACACCTCAAGAAATTGGATTCCTCTCCGTGCTTGATAGATACGGGTTTAAGATGGATCTATGCTGATTATAATCATATGCCTCCATATCATAACTTAGTGTACATATTAACTGTTACAACCTTTTTCATAAATAAAAGGAGTTCCATAGTCTGGGTGAAAAATATCTACGTGTCTATGAAAAGAGCAACTACTTTAGCATATATCTAAGATCTATTAAATTAGAATAAGTCCATTTTACCCTGGAATCTATCCAATGTTAACATTGGACCTATCAACCATTAGCAACATAAAAAAAACAATGTAAACAACCATCAGTTTGGTGCAAATTCACTTTCAAATCACCACTTAGCATGACCTCACCCCACTTCAAACTTAGTTTTGTATGGTCATTCAACTATATTCACAAAGTAGCATTGATGGTTGTGCTTGGGCAGGGAAGGAGCAGAGAGAAACCAAGCCATTTCAATGTTATAGTCCAAAGCAACCATGGGAGGAGGACCTAATAGGAGAAAGCATGCAAACCTAGAGTGACTAAGCAGTGACCCTAAGGTTTCAATAATATACTCCAAGGGTTTTATGATGATGTTGCAATATAATTTTAACAAAAATTTAGAGCAGACATCTTAGTGGAATGGTACGAAGGTTGTATCTCCATATTCAAGGGTTTAGAGATTAAGGTAAATGAATAAATCATCTCAAGGGTTGAAGGATTACTAGTTCAACCGAAATGGGAAAAGGATGGGAAATGGGCATACAAAGTTAGAGAGTAGAGTTTTGAAGTTTTGGTGCTAAGTGTCTGTTCTTACATTTTAAGGGTATATGGTTATAGGAGTTATATGGGATATGTGCTTCACTAGTTATATGGGTTGGAGGTCAGAGGGGTTAGTGATAATGTGTGTTATAGGTAATTTTGTATCAAAGGGGTTATATGTTAATTGATGTTAATGGTTATAGGTGTTGAGGGCATGGAAAATTTTAGCCAAACATTTTATTGTTGGAAATTTAAGAATTAGTAATATTCATTAAATTTTAGTGGTATTCAATGGATATGAGTTAGTTTTTCTATTTAGGTGTTAGGCATAAGGGAAGAGTAGCGAGGTACTCTACAACCCAGTATGAGGGAGATGTTATCACTTAATGTACATGTAAACAACAAAAAAATAAATAATTTTTTTTGGATAGCATGTGGGATCAATTATAAATTTTACACAAAAGCTATAAAAAATTAAAACCATCATAGATCCATCTTAAATCTAGATCTCTCAAACACCAAGAGGGATCAAATTTATTGATTTGTACATATTTTATCTTAAATTTTTTAGACATCAAGAAAAAAAAGTGTAAAGATATTTGATGCCTCTAGGCCCTTGGTATATATGGATTTAAGATGAATATATGTTGGTATAAGCAATAGAATATAAGGGTTATAGTTGTAAGGAGTTATGGTTTATAAGGGTGAGGCATGCCATGGGTTCTAGGTTTGATTTTGGTAATATTTATTATGAAAGTTACCTACTAGGGTTTTGTGTTATAAGGGTTATGGATTACATTTGTTAGATGCTAATCTATTATATGGGTTAGGGGTTAAATCAATTATAGGCATCAAAGTTAAGTGTTAGGGTGACAAGTATTAGGGGTTATATGGATTAAGGTTTTATGGATATATTAGCAGATATATGGTTTATTGTTAATAGGCATATTGTTAGAATGGTGTAAGAATATCTTATGACACCACATAATGTTTCTCTCCAATATATCAATCAATGTCAAGGTATGAATTTAATGAATCAATGATAACTAGATTGCTTTTTACAAAAAATATGTCAAGGCCACAAAGTTGTGTAGATTCTAAATGTAGCTTAAACATATAATTATGCTTCATGAATATATCAATAATACTAAGATTGTTTTTAATTTATAAGAATAATTATAATTAAATATTATTATTATTATTATAAATGATTATGATGATGATTGATTAACATAACTTTGAGACTAACTTATAGAATGACCTAGGGTTAGCTTGAGGAGATACATCAACCTTATTATACTATGGATCCTTATCAGGGTCTCTCCATTTGGGCCTCTCCTTGTGTTATTGGCTCCCTAGGACATGCTAAGGATGGGGATCAGGTTCCTAGCTATAGAGTGATGTCTTCTTTGGGTATGGAACCTTTGGTTTTGACACGTAATGTGGTTAAAAGTGTTGAAATGAGTATGAGCACATTGAATCTTATGTATATGTTTTGTAAGCAATACCTATTTTGGATTGGTGGGAGGAACTAGGGTTGTTTAATCAAGGGAAGGAGAAGTATGTGATAGTTACAAGGTTGATCTATCAGCTTGACCTTAGAAGCCTTGAAAACAAGAGTTATGAGATTACTATTGGTTTTGTTGGAAGATATTTAGACTTCAGATTCGTTTATGTAGTGGGGTGGTATAGGAAATATTTTTCCTCATGTTGAAGGCTTTTATGAAAGGAAATATTCATCGGTTTCAAGAAGGTTAGCTAAGGAGGGTGGTTTTAGGGTTAAGAAGGAGAGAAACAAGTGTGTTAAGAAGATATATATACGTGTGGATTTGGGTCTAGGAGAATAAATCAAGATTATTGAGGGTGAAAATTATTGGACAAGCAATGGTGGGATTTTCTCTTGATCGTCGTAAGGTGGATAAGACTTTGAAGGCTTCGTTGTTGGCTAGATGGGATCAATTTCTAGTTTATTTCCTAAATGGGAGTTGCTCGAAGCCATGTCTCCTACGCAACAACTAAGCTTCTATCAATTTCTACTTCTTCTCAACTTCTGTAGCTTTCCCTTTATAGAGAAGCACTTCTTTTTTTTAAATTTTTTTTAATTAATATTATCTATATATATATTTTTAAAGAAAATTCGAAGGAAAAATCATGGATTGAAGTCAACCTTTACTAAAAATCAACTATGGATTGAAGTCAACCATTGATTGAATTCAATCTTGCATTGAAGTCTAACTTGATTAAAAGTAAACTATGGAGTTAAGTCAACGATGGATTAAAGACAACCATGGATTGAAGTCGCCCTTGGATTGAATTCAACCATGGATTGAAGTCAACATTGATTAAAAGGAAATTATGGATTGAAGTCAATTTGGATTGAAGTCAACCTTGATTAAAAACAGACTACGAATTGAAGTCACCCTTGGATTGAAGTCAACCATGGACTTAAGTCATTGTTGGATTAATGTCAACCTTGAATTACAGTCAATCTTGGATTGAATTCAACCTTGCTTAAAATTCAACCATGGATTGAACTAAGCCTTGGATTGAAGTCAATCTTTGATTGAAGTTAATTATGATGGATTGAAGTGAACCATGGATTAAAGTCAAATGTGGATTTAAGTAAACCTTGCTTAAAATTGACTTATGGATTATAGTCAAATATGGATTGAATTCAACCTTTCTTAAATGTACCCTATGGACTGTAGTCAACCTTGCTTAAAAGTCAACTATGGACAACCATGGTTCATATTCAATGAGCCACTTTTTAAAAATGTGGTTGTGGATTGAAGTCAACCACGGTTCAGAGTCAACCTGTAATACCCCTATTTTGGACATTGAACCCCTATTATATTTTTTGCTAAGTATTATTTGATTTATACTTAGGAAAGTTTAGAAATATGCTAAAGAGGTTTCTATTGACCATGTGGACCAGCACATTAAAGAGGGAGTCATAGTCCCCTAAAGTTGGAGGGAAAATGCCACATAATAATAATAAGAAGAAATTATTATTGGACAATTGGCAAACCCTAAAGAAAAGAATTGAGATATTAATGAATTAAAAGAATTCACATAATGAGGAAAAATTCCCCTAAGAGAATAAAAGGTGAAAACTCATTGAAACTCTCATTATTGATTATGAATCATTCACAATCTCATGAGCTGAATACACAAGAGCAATGGGAATGGGAAAACACCAACCTGAGACAATGAATGCTGGTGAGGGAGGATAGATTTGGGAGGACCAAATTGGTCCTAAAGCCAAGTAATTGAGGGCAGATTTGGGAGGACCAAACTGACTCAGATCAGAAAGAATCATACATTTTGGTATGGGATTGGCCACTTAATTGTGTGTAGGTAGGAAAACTACCCCAAGTTTTTGCAGTATTACTGCATATACCTGAATAGACTGTGTTTAATGATTCTCTTATTGGCTAAGGCTTAAAAGCCCCTAGAGCAACCTGGAGCTCAAGAATATTGAGTTGGGTGTTGGGTTTCCTGTTGCCTTTGACATATCTTGAATAACTCGAGAAATAACAAGTTAAGGGCAACTAAAATAAACACCCTACCTGGGGGACTGTGAACTCAGCTCGGGGGAGACCTTAGAGCAAGGAGAACTTGCTGGTCAAAGGCTGGGAGGTTTGTGCTTGGTTCCACTGGTCAACAGATTAAAATAAGTTTTTATCTTCTGACTTGCAGAGTATTTGTTTTGGAATAATATTTATATATGTTTCTAAGTATATCTAATTACAGTTGAATGATATATGTATCAGATCTGACTATATATGTATTATTTCATGTACATTCTGAGTTTAAATCTCAGTTAAATAACTAGATCTCTGTAATGAGTTTATCTTATGATCATTTTTACGGATATGGAATATTTGTGTTGTGGGATGGCTGTGAAAATACCTACATTCTAATTGCAGTAGATATACAACATTAAGACCCCCTATATTGTTGGAAATGTATGCATCATCTAAGATAATACTGATATGAATCATGTGCTAACGTAGGGTCTGCTGAGACATGTTTTCATATTGTAGATTTGTGTATTTTAAATATATTCCAGTATTTAACAAAGACCTTATGTTTTGCATTGTAATGCTGTAAATAGGGAAGGAAGGTAAACCTGAATGTTTACATGCCTAGCCCTTAGGTTTATCAACTCTTTCATAGCAGAGTTTGTTCCAGAAAAGATAAACCTTGATAATGCTAGAGTTCAAACATATTCTAGTTCTGAGTTATTATTTTGGACAGAGTTTGTATTCTATTCAAATCTGGTCAAAATCGATTGTATTCAATTAATTGGCATTTTAGGTTAAATTCCTGAGTATTGAAATAAACTATATATATTGCTATTTAAATTTCTGAGTTGAATCTATGCCTAAATATTATTTGGAGTTAAATGATTAATGTTTAGTCAACAACATCGTAATACACATTTATTAACATGGATGTGAATGTATTCGCCAGTGGCGATATGCGAGTCCTGGAGATTCCAGATCATTGTATGTGTATGCTAACATATAAAAAGAATGCAATATCCAATGCATTAAGTGCAAAACGAATCGATTTAGGTAAACTGGGGTTTATCGTTAGTATGACAGTCATCATTTAATGTATGGTGTTAATATATAAACATTCGTGGCACATTGTATTACTGTTGGCGTGTCCACATTAATACTTAACCATGCATCGCATATATTCAAGACTTGAACAGTATAGAGCATACACGCTTTCCACATATTTAAACATTGTTGAAAGTAGACAATGAATCCTTTCCCTGAACATTCATCATACAAGAATGAGATACCATATTACTGTATGTTGTTATGAATGCAAAACGTAATCATGGAGGATGCAGGGTATGAGAATGATTTCCCTACTTGGTAAGTGAGCAGTAAACAACGCATTCGTTTATGCAGCTAGTAAGCAAGTCTTTATGCTCCTATTAACATCACATGCATCTAACATCAATTGCTATGCACAAAAAATTAGTGAAGCAAAAACGTATACATTGCATTATAATGTCAATTGTTGAAGGCATTTATGCTTACAAACCATTGTTTTTCCAAAACTCATATCAATTAAATAACCATACAGAGCGACGAGAATCACAGAGGGTTTTGTAAAGTCATGCTGGGATTGCAAAGAAGTTTTCATTATGAAATCAAATATTTAACCATATACAAAGACAGAGTATGGAATAGAAAAGGTTGTGGCATTGCCACATTAATTACAACGAAGCCGGTTACATAATCCCGACGCCTCTGCCAGAGGCAGAGCATCGTTGGAGCCATTTCTTAAACTGCATATGACAGTGGGGAGTCCCCTGGACTACACTTCTTTAAGTGCACATTAACCTTGGAACGACAATGGAGAAAAGGAGAGGTCGTAGTGACTCTATCATAGGTTGGCTTTACGCCCCTATCATTTCGGCCAAAGGTCATTCCCCTTAAAAACGTGCAAACGAAAGCAGGAGAAAACCCTAACCTCAAATGACAACGTTTTAGTAACTCTGCCCCCACCAATGGGGTAAACCAAACCCTAGGGAGTGGGATGGTGAGTTACCTATTGAGCTTAGCAAGTTGCCATGACCCCCATGTCTGTTACGAGCTCACGGGAGTGCTTCACTCCACCATTCGTCATTGGTTCCTTGCACATCATAGCGTGGTGAGAGGTCAAACCACAGAGATAACCACAAACCAACTGTTAATGAAAGTAAACAACGCCACGACAAAACAAAATAATGGATGGATGTGTGACAATTACCTGGTGAAGCAACAAGTCGCAGTGCAACTCGGCTTTGGTTGCACCTGTCACAATAAGCTCTCGTAGAGCCGAAGCTCTCGTCGCAGCCGAACAACAAAAGAGTCAAATTCCAAGTGAAGGGACTATCAATGTTGGATACTGGAGAGAGAAGGTGGAGATCACTACGGTCAGTAAAGAATGAAGTTAATGCAGGAATGGAGATGGTTGGGCCCGAAAGTCCATTTCCTGGATTGATGGCGCCCAACGTATCACATCTTCCCATGCACTTTCCCAGATCACCATCTACGACTCGGAATGAAGTAAGGTTTAATGCATTGTAGATTTTGGTGTATGGTACGCCTCAGGTAGCCTTCCACTGATAGATTTCCATAAATGGGACGAACCACTGTGTTCACCACGTCGCCAAGCATTTAAACGCAACATATGGGAGACTCTCCATCCACGTGAGAGTGAGTCTCTGTCACCTGCCAACAAGGCAACCAGGAGTGGGGATAAAACGTGTAATTGGATTGGTGAAGCCTGAGTGGCGCAAGCCACAAACCACGCAGGCCACCAGTTGGTTCGAGCCAGCATGTAACCCGCTGAGTCAGACACCATTTAACCCTGTTTAACATCGAAGTCGTGCTATGTTCTTTCGTAGGCTCCATGTCATTGTCATCGTGGCAGCATAGACACCCTCACATGATTATGTGTTGACTGGTCTTAGTACAAAAACGTCAAATGTTAACGCTGTGGGTGTGAGACACGTTGAAGTGGTAGGGTCAACTTTCATTAGCGACCACTTATAATTTAATTAACCATTGTATGTTTAAGTGTATGCGTTGAGCATTAAGGCTAACGCTTTATATGGTTAGTATTCCATACTATGTGCATTGGGGTGGCGTCTTAAGCCTTAGGAAGGAGCACTAGGCACTATATGTAAATATATATATATATATATATAGAGAGAGAGAGAGAGAACCTTATGTATATATTTACATCCCCTTGTATTCATAAGTTTTATATTATCGCCCGGTTTTAAGGTATGTTGAGTTGTGGGTAAGTTGAATTGTATTGTGGTGTAAAGTATGGAAACCATTATGTTTATGGTAGTAAGCATACCTTATTGTATGATATATATATATATATATATATATATATATATATTAATAGTCATTGACATTTTATTGCATAGTCTTGAATGGGGTAAATAAATAGCCATTGAATCTTTAGAAAATTTGCTTCTGAGAAGTGCAATATTAATAAATATCATTAATATGAATTGATATATATATATATATATATATGTAGTCAATATGTATATATGCTTAAATATAGATAAGTGTTTCTTTTGGTCAAATCAAGTATTAATGTTTGTATTATGGTTGAAGTCCATTAATGGACATAGGACCTATTTATGTGTTAATATATCGAGAGGCAGTATTGATCTGTCACTTGGATAGAGGTCAGTATGTGTCATCATGTTGTCATAAAAGGACCTCCATGACACGTACACTTGTTTAAGTATATTGTATGTTATCACAGAAAAGGCGTGAGGGTGCATATAGTCTGAAAGACTATAACACTTTGAAAAGAGTCACGACGAGCATTCCATAGAACAGGTGATAGACGTACGTATCATGTTATGCTTAAGATAAGTTACTAAGTATAATTAATAATTGATGGCGAAGTATACGTAGTACTATAGGGTCATTATACCCATGCAAAAAAAATGGGTAAGAGGAGACATGACAAATTGGTATCAGAGCACGACCACTACACTAGGACCTTAATCTCATTGCGTGAATGTTATGCTTTTACTTTGTTTATAATAAATGCTTAAATATTTTCCTATAGCATACTGTCTGTAAATTTGTTTTATTTATTTACCTTGTTGTTTATAAAGTCTAACAAACAGCTGGTTGGCCACACTTAGACAGCAGAGCAGCTGAAACTTTAATGGCAGAATTAAATTCTGTAGAGCAAGAAGGTGGGCTGGCTATTGAAACATCCAGTCAACACCGAGAGATGGCCAACATGCATGGGAGAAACTCAAATTCTCCACTAAGAGAAACAACATCCAGCGAGATGTTGGAAACAGTGAAAAGTCTGAAGCAGAATTAGTAAGCATCAAAGAAGACAACATTAAGAACTTTGAAGAACAACGGGAAATCAATGCTATCCTGGTGCAAAAGTTGACGGAAAAAGAGAACAGTCACCTCCCTACACCGGAGGGGCAGCATGTAGAAAAATCAGTCACAAAAATAAATTCCAAGTTCATATCTACACCTCCAAGAAATTATGCGAATTCTAATATGGACATTAGTGATGAAGAGTCATGGGGTGAGGAGTCAAAAGAGTATGTTCCTAAGAAGAAAAAGAAAACAGGAAAAGTACATCACCTCCATTCAGAATTGCGGAAGATCAAGCCTCCTACTTTTAACGGAGAAATTAAAACTGGAGAAGAAGCAGAGTTGTGGCTGAGAGACATGGAGAAGTACTTAAGCATGTTCGATTATTCCAGCCTCATCCAGGCAAGAATTGTTGTTTTCAATCTGCATGGTAAGGCATCAAATTGGTGGGACGATCTCAAGCTGACCCACTCTATCAATGAGAAAAAGGTAAGGTGGAAACTTTTTGAAACCCTGTTCAAATAGAAGTACTTGTCTGAAAGGTACTTCGACAAAAAGGTAAAATATTTCTACGACCTTAAGCTGGGGCAGCAAAACATGGAGGAGTTGATCAATAAATTCTTGGAACTGCTGAAGTACGTCCCATACATTCAGGAAGAAAGAGTCAGAATTCAACGTTTCCTGAATTGTGTGTCGTTTGGGTACAAAGATAGAATAGAGTTTGACGATCCCAAGACGTTGGAAGATGCTTTTAGGAAAGCTAGACTGTGTTACAAATAGGGGCAAAACAGAGCTGAAGTGTCCAAGATGTGGAACGAAAAGAAGAAACATAAATTTGAAATAAGGCAGAAGGGTCACAAGCCCAACCATTTCAGAAACCAAAGTTCGCGGACACCTTCTAGCAACAAATTTGAGGGCAGCAAGCCACAGTCTAAATTTGTTCCTCCCACTAAAAAGTTCAACACTGAAGGCACTAGAAAACTAGAACCAACACCATCGAAGCCACCTATCAAGTGTTGGGGCTGCGGAGAGAATCATCGATGGTATGATTGTCCTCACAAAAAGGAAATAAGCAAACCTGTGCATAATATGCAAGAGGCTTCTACGGTACAAGACATAGCAATAAGTTCGAGAATCTATGCTGTATTGAACAATCATCAGGATGAACATCAAGCTTCGGTAATTGAGGTTGAGGGTATGCTTTCCGGGACACCCGTGTCTATCCTAATTGATTCTGGAGCATGTAAGAGTTACATAGATCCAAAACTATGTGTGTCATGCAAACTTAATAAGAAAAAATACATGCAGCCTTGGATGGTACAAATGGAAATAGGGATGAAAAGGAAAGTTTTCGAGGTGGTAAATCAGTGTCCCTTGCAGTTAAATAAATCTTGTACTAGTGCATATTTAAATGTTTTGCCACTAGGATCTTACGATGTGCTCATCGGTATGGATTGGCTGGAAAAACATAGGGCTGTTATAGATTGTTATCAGAAATATGTTACATTTACCAACGATGTGGGACAACATTAAAAGATCCAGGGGATCGTACGAGCAGTGAAATTAAGGGAAATTTATGCTCTTCAACTAAAAAGGAATGCATGAAAAGGGTGCAAACTGTATGTTGTCCACATGAGAGAAAATCAGAAAACTGAAAGTGCAGATTTCATAAAGCATCCTGTGTTGGTTGAGTTTAAGGATGTGTTTCCAGAGGAGATTCCAGAGCTACCTCCTAGACGAGAGTTGGATTTTACTATTGACCTGTCCCCGAGAACCATGCCAAACTCTAAGGCACTGTATCAGATGAGTACACCTGAACTAATTGACTTGAAAGAACAATTGCAGGAACTATTGGAGAAAGGTTATATCCGCCCAAGTGTGTCCCCGTTGGGAGCACTGGTAATCTTTGTGCGGAAGAAGGATGGCACATTCTGATTGTGCACCGACTATAGACAGTTGAACAACGTAACCATAAAAAACCGGTATCCTTTCCCAAGGATAGATGATCTGTTCAATCAGGTTGGGGGTGCCACTGTCTTTTCTAAGATTGATTTAAGATCGGGTTATCATCAAATATGGATTAAGGAAGAGGATGTGCGAAAAACAGCTTTCCGAATTCGTTATGGACATTATGAGTTTGCGGTGATGCCATTCGGTTTGACGAATGCACCAGCCATGTTTATGTGCCTCATGAATAATGTTTTCAGCAAGTACTTGGATAAATTTGTTGTGGTGTTTATTGACGACATCCTCATCTATTCAAAGAACAAAAAGGAGCATGAGGAACACTTAAGACTAGTGTTGCAAGTCTTGAGAGAAAATCATATGTATGCCAAATTATCCAAGTGTGATTTTATAAGGACCAAATCCAATATTTGGCTCATATTATATCAGCAGAAGGTATTGTGGTGGATCCCGACAAGATAGAGGCCATAATGAGCTGGCCTACACCCCAAAACGTAAGTGATGTCCTCTCTTTCATGGTATTGGCCGGGTATTATCATAAATTTATTGAAGGATTTTCCAAAGTAGCCTATCCCATTACTTCACTTCAGTGGAAGGAAGTAAAATTTCTGTGGACAACCAAGTGTGAAGCAAGTTTCGCAAAGCTGAAATAGTTGCTCACTACCGCCCCTATACTAAAAGTGGAAGACCCTTATGGAGATTTTGTTGTATGCACGAATGCCTGCAAGGAGGGATTGGGAGGCATGCTAACGCAAGATGGCGCAGTAATTGGTTATGAATCAAGGAAACTGAAAACACATGAAGACTAGTGAACTATGCAATGCATGATTTAGAATTGGATGCTATCATTCATGCCTTATGGATGTGGTGACACTACCTTCTTTGAAAGAGGTTTGTGTTGAAAACCAACCACATTGGGCTGAAATATATTTTTGAATAGCCAAACCTAAATGGGAGGCAAGCAAGGGGGCTGGCCTTCATAAGTGAGTTTGACTTTGAAATTCAGCACATCAAAGGTAAGGAGAATAAAATTGTTGATGCACTTAGTAGACGCATGCATCTACTAACTATGGCGTCAGTTAACAATTTTCAGTCTGATTTAATAGCATAGATCTGAACGGCGGCTAAACAAGACCAAAAGTATCTGAATATAAGACAAAATTATCTTGCAGAAAATTTAGAACAACAAGCAACAGATTTCAACATGTCCAAGGATGGACTGCTGCTATTCAAAATCAGGTTGTACATACCGGATCAGCCAGCTCTAAAGCAGTTGATTATGGATGAATTTCACATAAGACTGTATTCTGGTCATCCTGGATACCAGAAAATGTTGACTGTTGTTAAAAAAAAATATTATTGGCCAAGACTGAACTCAGAAAGTGCGAAATACATTGCTAAATGTATGGACTATCAGCGGGTGAAAATAGAACATCAACATCCGGCTGGTTTGCTGCAGCCCATACCAGTTCTAGAATGGAAGTGGGAAACCATTTCCATGGATTTTATCACCAGATTGCCTAAAAACAATAAACAACATGATGCAATCATGGTTGTTGTGGAGAAGCTAACTAAGGAAGCACACTTCATACCAGTCAAATCCACTTTTAATGCAATAAATATTGCAGAGGTTTTCATGAAAGAAGTCTTTCGACTTCACGGAATTCCCAAGGTGATTATATCTGAAAAGGACACCAAATTAACCTCACACTTTGGAAAGATCTGTTTGCAAGTTTGGGGACTAAACTGAGTTTTAGTACAGCCTACCACCCACAAACCGATGGCCAGACTGAAAGGGTGAACGAAGTCCTTGAGGACATGCTTCGCTTGTATGTCATGGACAACCTCAAGCAGTGGGAAAACTACCTACACTTAGATGAAATTGCCTACAATGACGGTTACCAAACTTCTGCAGGAATGCGTCCATTCGAAGTGTTGTATGGCAGAAAGTGTAAAACCCCTATGACTTGGAACGATCTGGTAAATCGAATTGTGATGGGTCCGGAAATGTCAACTGAATTAGAAAACATTGTGCAGAAAGTTAGAACAAACGTGAAAACTGCCCAAGATAGGCGGAAAAGCTATGCTGATCTGCATAGGGAAAACAAAGAATTCGAAGTCGGGGATCACGTATTTCTAAGAGTGAAGGCCAAAAAGACTTCTTTGAGCTTGGGCAAGGTTGCCAAGCTTGCACAAAGATTTTGTGGTCCTTTCCAAATACTTTCTAGAGTAGGACCTGTTGCTTATCAGTTAGCTTTACCAACACATTTTAAAGTACATCATGTGTTTCATGTTTCTTTGCTGAAAAAGTATGTATATGATCCTAAGCATATTGTAAACTGGCATGTGATTCAGGTGGAATCGGAAGGATATTTCCAGATAGACCACCCTATATGCATACTGAATCAGAAAGAGGTGGTACTTCAGAGTCGAACCATCGTTCAAGTAAAAGTGCAATGGGAGCACTACAAGCCCGATGAGGCTACCTGGAAAGTGGAAAGGGAAATGTAAGCAACATACCCCTTCCTGTTCAATGAAGACCATGAAAAAAAATGAATTATGTTTATGTTAATTTTTTTTGTTTTGCAAAACTGTTTAACACCGAGGACGATGAAAACTTAAGGGGAGGGGAAATGTAATACCCCTATTTTGGACTTTGAACCCCTATTATATTTTCTGCTAAGTATTATTTCATTTATACTTAGGAAAGTTTAGAAATCTGCTAAAGAGGTTTCTATTGACTATGTGGACTAGCACATTAAAGAGGGAGTCACAGTCCCCTAAGGTTGGAGGGAAAACACTACATAATAAGAAGAAGAAGAAGAAGAAGAAGAAGAAGAAATTATTATTGGAGACAATTGGAAAACCCTAAAGAAAAGAATTGAGAGATTAATGAATTAAAAGAATTCACATAATGAGGAAAAATTCCCCTAAGAGAATAAAAGGTGAAAACTCATTGAAACTCTCATTATTCATTATGCATCATTCACAATATCATGAGATGAATACACAAGAGCAATGGGAATGGGAAAGCACCAACATGAGACATTGAATGCTGGTGAGGGAGGACATATTTGGGAGGACCAAACTGGTCCTGAAGCCAAGTAATTAAGGGAAGATTTGGGAGGACCAAACTGACTCAGATTAGAAAGAATCATATAGTTTGGTATGGGCTTGGCCACTTAATTTTGTGTAGATAGGAGAACTGCCCCAAGTTTTTGCATGATTACTGTGTATACCTGGATAGACTATGTTTACTGATTCTCTTATTGGCTAAGGCTTAAAATCCCTTGGAGCACCCTGGAGCTCAAGAATATTGAGTTGGGTGTTGGGTTGCCTACTGCCTTTGACATATCCTGAATAACTTGGGAAATAACAAGCTAAGGGTAACTAAAATAAATACTCTCCCTGGGGGAATGTGAACTCAGATCGGGGGTGACCTGAGAGAAATGATAACTTGCTGGTCAAAGGCTGGGAGGTTTGTGCTTGGTTCCACTAGTCAGCAGATTTAGATAAGTGTTTATCTTCTGACTTGCAAAGTATTTGTTTTGGAATAATATTTATATATGTTTCTGAGTATATCTAATTTACAGTTGAATGATATATGTACAGATATGACTATATCTGTATTGTTTCATGTACATTCTGAGTTTAAATCTCAGTTAAATACCTAGATCTCTTTAATGAGTTCATCTTATGATCATTTTTACAGATCTGGAATATTTGTGTCGTGGGATACCTATGGAAATACCTACATTTTAATTGCAGTAGATATACAGCATTAAGACCCCCCTATATTATTGGAAATGTATGCAGCATCTAATATATTACTAATATGAAACATGTGCTAACATAGGGTTTGCTGAGACATGTTTTCATATTGCAGATGTTTGTATTTTAAATATATTCCAGTATTTAATAAAGACCTTATGTTTTGCATTGTAATGTTGTAAATAGGGCAGCAGGTAAACCTGAAGATTTACATGCCTAGCCCTTAGGTTTATCAACTCTTTCATAGTAGAGTTTGTTCCAGAAAAGATAAACCCTGATAATGGTAGAGTTCAAACATGTTCTAGTTCCGAGTCATTATTTTGGATAGAGTTTGTATTCTATTCAAATCTAGTCAAAATCGACTGTATGCAATTAATTGGCATTTTAGGTTAAATTCCTGAGTATTGAAATAAACTATATATATTTCTTTTTAAATTTATGAGTTGATCTATGCCTAAATACCATTCAGTTAAATGATTAATGTTTATTCAACAACATCGTAATACACATTTATTAACATGGATGTGAATGTATTAGCTAGTGGAGATATGCGAGTCCTGGAGAATCCAGATCACTGTATATGTATGCTAACATATAAAAAGAATGTGATATCGAGTGCATTAAGTGCAGAACGAATCGATTTAGGTAAACTAGGGTTTATCCTTAGTATTACAGTCATCATTTAATGTATGGCGTTAATATATAAACATTCGTGGCACATTGTATTACTGTCAGTGTGTCCACATTAATACTTAACCATGCATCACATATATTCAAGACTTCAACAGTATAGAGCGTACACGCTTTCCAGGTATTTGAACATTGCTGAAGGTAGACAACAAATCATTTCCCTAAACATTCATCATACAAGAATGAGATACCATATTATTGTATGTTGTTATGAATGCAAAACGCAATCATGGAGGATGCAGGGTATGAGAACGATTTCCCTATTTGTTAAGTGAGAAGTAAACAACGCATTCGTTTATGAAGCTAGTAAGCAAGTCTTTATGCTCCTATTAACATCACATGAATCTAACATCAAAATTTTCTATTCACAAAACATTGGTGAAGAAAAAACTTATACATTGCATTATAATGTCAATTGCCGAGGGCATTTATGCATACAGACCATTGTTTTTCCAAAACAAATATCCATTAAATAACCATATAGACCGATGAGAATTGCAGAGGGTTTTATAAAGTCAAGCTGGGCTTGCAAAGAAGTTTTCATTACGAAATGAAATCTTTAACCATATACAAAGACAGAGTATGGAATAGCAAATTCTATGTCATTGCCACATTAATTACAATGAAGCCGGTTACATAATCCTGACGCCTCTTCCAGGGACAGAGCGTCATTGTAGCCATTTCTTAAATTGCATATGACATTGGGGAGTCCCTTAGACTACACTTCTTTAAGTGCACATTAACCATGCAACGAAAATGGAGTGAAGGAGAGGTCGCAGTGACTCTATCACAGGTTGGCTTTACGCCCCTATCATTTGGGCCAAAGGTCGTGCCCCTAAAAAATGTGCAAATGAAAGCAGGAGAAAACCCTGACCTCAATTGACAGCGTTTTAGTAACTTTTCCCCCACCAACGGGGTAAACCAAACCTGAGGGAGTAGGATGGTGAGTTAGATGTTGATCTTAGCAAGACGCCACGACCCCCACGTTTGTTACAAGCTCACGGGAGTGCTTCACTCCACCATTCTTCGTTGGTTCCCTACACATCACAACATGGCAAGAGGTCAAACCAAGGGGATAACCATAAACCAACTATTAATGAAAGTAAACAACACCATGACGAAACTGAATAAGGGATGGATGTGTGACAATTACCTAATGAAGCAACAAGTTGCAGCGCAACTCGGCTCTGGTTGCATCTATCACAACAACATCATGAAGGTCAAACCTGGGCCTTGAACATGTAACACATAAACGTAACTTATAGTAATTCCACGACATTGTAAAACGTGAAGATGGTGCAAACAATAAACACTGTCACTTACATTGTAATGGTGACCACGCTAAGTTGGGTGATAGCTGGTACAGTGTGCATCTCTGGAAGCAAGGTGTCGTAGCTGGATAATAAACCTTCCCCTTACCCCGCGCAGAGCCGAAGCTCTCATCTCTACCGAACAATAAAAGAGACAAATGCCAAGTGAAGGGACTATCAACGCTGGATACCGGAGAGAGTAGGTGGATACCACTGCGGCTGGTAAAGAATGAAGTTAATGTAGGCATGGAGATGGTTGGGCATGAAATCCCACCGCCTGGATCGATGGTGCCCAACATATCACATCTTCCCATGCACTGTCCTCGATCACCATCTATAACTCGGAACAAAGTAATTTTTAATGCATTGCAGAGTTTGGTGTATGGTACACCTCGGGTAACCTTCCACTGACAGAGTTCCATAAATGGGATGAACCATTGTGTTCACCATGTTGCCAAGCATTTAAATGCAACATATGGGCTACTCTCCATCCACTTGAGAGTGAGTATGTCACCTACCAACAAGGAAGCCAGGAGTGGGGTTAAAATGTGTAATTTTATTGGTGAAGCCTGAGTGGCGCAAGCCACAAACCACGCAGGACACCGGTTGGTTCGCGCTAGCGTGTAACCTACTGAGTCAGAAACCATTTAACCATGTTTAACATCGAAGTCGTACTACGTTCTTTTGTAGGCTCCATGTCATTGTCATCGTGGCAGCATAGACACCCTCACATGATTACGTGTTGACCGGTCTTAATCAAGTGTTAACGCTATGGGTGTGAGCCACATTGAAGTGGTAGGGTCAGCGTTCATTAGCGACCACTTATAATTTAATTAACCATTGTATGTTTAAGTGTATGCATTGAGCATTAAGGCTAACGCTTTTTATGGTTAGTACTCCATACTATGTGCATTGGGGTGGTGCCTTAAGACTTAGGAAGGAGCACTAGGAACTATATGTAAATATATATATATATATATAACCTTATGTATATATTTACATCCCCTTGTATTCATAATTTTTATATTATGGCCCAATTTTAAGGTATGTTGAGTTATGGGTAAGTTGAATTGCATCGTGGTGTAAAGTATGGAAACCATTATGTTTATGGTAGTAAGAATACCTTATTGTACGATATAAATTGTATATATATGGTTGGAAATTTAAGAATTAGTAGTATTCATCAAAGCTTAGTGGTATTCAATGGACATGAGTTAGTTTTTTATTTAGGTGTTCGACATAAGGGAAGAGTAGCGAGGTACTTTACAACCTAGTATGAGGGAGATGTTGTCACTTAATGTACATGACAACAACAAAAAATAGAAACAAAAACTTTTGGATAGTATGAGGGATCAATTATAAATTTTACACAAAAGCTATAACAAATTAAAACCATCATAGATCCATCTTAAATATAGATCTATCAAACACCAAGAGGGATCAAATTTATTGACGTGTACATTTCTTTATCTTAATTATTTTAGACATCAAGAAAAAAAATTACATGTAAAGAGATTTGATCCCTCTAGGTGCTTGGCACATCCGGATTTAAGATGAATCTATGTTGGTATAAGCAATAGAATATAAGGGCTAAAATGGTAAGGAGTTATGGTTTATAGCAGTGAAACATGCCACTACAAGATTTGAACCCAAAATCCGACGACATCCGACGAAAAGGACTATGTCGTCGAATTTCACCTTCAAAATTACGAAATTTGATATATTTTTTTTAAATTGAGAGAAGGTGTCGTCGGATATCCGACGACACTTGGATATCCGACGAGGTCCTTGGCATAGTGACCAATTTCGTCGGATGTCCTACCTAATATTAAGCCCATGGGTGTCGGATATCCGACCTAATATTAAGCCCGTGGGTGTCGGATATCCGACAAAATATTATGGTCCTAGCCGTCGGCTATCCGACAATAATGGATACTCGAGACTGTCGGATATCCGACAACATATGATGCCCTAGCATGTCGGATAACTGACATCTACTCTCCAACGGTAACGAAGTTCAAGACGTCGGATATCTGACTGACTGTTAAATTTTAAAACCTATAAATTTCGAAACATTCCGACATGTTTGCTATACAAGCGACGGTTTGCGGAAGTTTTTTTATTCAGTGGACTGTTTTTCGGCAGACTGTTTTTCATTATTTCCATTGTTTTTTTTTTTTTAAATTTTAGTGAGTGAAGTGTGGAGCTTTATTTTCTAAGATTGATAATCTTCATTCAAGCTCTTTACGAGAAAATTTCAACTAGCAATATTCTTAATCCAGATGAACAAAATCGACAATTGCTTGCTAGATTGTGGGAAGGAGTTGAAAGAAGGGGTGATGGGAAATGCTATTGTCCATGTAGTCAATGCAGGGGATTTAAGAGGAGAATAATTTTGATCACAACAACCACAAAACATTGTAGGGAACATGGACACGCTGAGGGGGGACATGAATATCATCCATTTGTAAGTTTTGCATTATATATGTTTTTATTTTGATTGCTTTTGTAAATGTATGTATTATTTTAATATTTCTTATATTAATTTTATCTATTGATCATGGTTTCAATAGATGGGGGACTAACATGGACAATAAATATTATTTTGAATATTTAATATTTATTATAATAATTTTTTCTTGTGTGCATGTTGAATCTAGGGTATAGTAGAAATAACGATAATAGAAATAATTTAAATAACGACTGTATTGGCATGTTGTTTCTCTTCTATTTTCTCTATAGAAACCGTAGTATCGTTTATCTTATCTTAGTGGACAGTATGGGAAATTTTGAGTTATATTTGAGTAGCATTGCTCAGTAATTGGGTCAATTTTTATGTCTCTTGGATAGTTTGGATGCACCTATTTGACCAACACTACAATTGGCCATTGTTCTTTTCATCCCTAAAGTAGTGACTAGACCCTTCTTGTTTCCCCTTTTTATATAACTATAGATACCACTCATGAAAAGAGTCATTTTTAATCTGTTATTTTTAGTTTTTATTGTATTTTTCTCTTCTTGTTTGTATTACACTCAAAGGTAATAATAAAGAGTAGTTGATTGATCTATTTGATTGGTTGCATGTTTTGTTTACCAAGAAACATCGGAGCATCTCGCTTCTCTAAATGAAAAAATAAAACACGAACATTACAGTACTGATTGCATTGTTGATTATATAATATTCTCTATTAACCATACAAAATTTGTTTCATTTTAAATGCATCATAAAAAAGTTTTCATTTTGCGTTTGAAATTTTTACATTTTGCGTTTTAATTTCTTATATTAACTTTTATCTATTGGTGGTTTCATGTAATTTTAAAGGAAAGACATCCTACGGCATATTGTCCGGAGGAAGTGCTTCCAGAACAAGTACCAAAGGAACATGGAGCTATGAATAATGGAGAACAAGTTAATGATCATATTTAAGAAGATGATCATACCGATAACAGAGTTGAAGATGATGTTACAAATACTTTGATCCATAATTCATTTAATGTTTGAATGGATGATGATGATGATGATGATCATTTTGATGATATTCATGATATACCTCTTCTTGAGAAGGCATACGAACCCCTTTTATGAGGGATCCAACACAAATATTCTCTCTACTATATTGTTGATAATGAACTTGAAGGTTATGAATGGTCTTTCAAACATATCAGTCACATGGATGTTAAGGTATGTAATATATTCCATCACATAATATATATGATCGTCTAATAATTTTATTGTTAATTCATAAGTCAAATTAATACGGATGAAATGTGTTTCATTAATATTATTTCTATATTATATTAACTAGATTTTTATTTGAATTTGTTGTAGCATGATAGGTGAATATTTGTTACCACTGTCAAATATTTTACCTCACACATATCGAGATTTATCTGCCATGATGAAAGAAATTGGGATGCAGTATGAAGCAATTCATGCATGCCCCGATGACCATGTTCTATATTATAATCAGCATGAATTTGCAACAGAATGTCCTGAATGTCATATCAGTAGATATCGAACAAATCAAGGAACAAAAAAGGTGCCTCACAAGGTTCTTCGTTATATTCCCATTATTCCATGTTTGCAACAACTATTCAGGTACAAAAGCATAGCGCAATTTATGGATTACCATGACAGAACAGAATTCAAGACGACGTTATTCGGATGCGTGTAGATGGTTATGCTTTTAGAGATATGGAGAAAAATGGCCTCACTTTAAAGAAGAACCTCATAATCTTAGGATTTCTTTGGCAACAGATGGTGTCATTCCATTTACAGAGATGAGATCTGTTTATTTGGTGTGGCCTATTTTTGTTATCAACAATAACATTCCTCCATGGTTGTCAATAAAGAGGGAGCACATAATGTTGTCGATGATTCTTCCAGGTATATTGTGTCTATAGTTTTTTTTAATGTAGTGGTATCTCATTTGTCGCATAATGTCATCTCTCTCTCTCTCTCTCTCTCTATATATATATATATATATATATATTGTTTTTCTCTTATGCAATATGTTTTATATATCTAAATGGTACGTTTCATAATTATATTTTTTATATGTTCATATCAATCAGGTAAGTACCAAGTCAAAGATATGAATGTATATATTGAACCTCTTATTGACGAGCTACTAAAGTTATGGAATGGCATCACTATGTATGACGTATCTAGACCAATATGACAAAGGCAATTTCAATTCCATGCAATGCTTGTATGCACAATACATGATGCCCTAGGGTTAACCAATTTTTGCAGTATGTAATTATAAGTTCCACTTTATTTGCATTTAATTTTATGAACTAGTTAATATACTACGCATGCATGTTTTTCTAAATAATCCATGCATTTTGTATATAATTATAATTGTCATAGATATTCCATCTCTTTATGTAGGTCTTCAGAACAAGGGGAAATTTGCATGTCCAGTTTGTGGTCCTAAGATCAAATCCGTCCGCGTCTAGCTGTGTCTTCCCTCTGTTGTATTGTTGACACCCATCACCGTAAATTCTCAGATGCAGTCATTGGTGGTTTCACTGCACCATTGCATCATGGTCCTGCCTTCGGAACTGTATATCCAAAATTCTCTGTAAGCTTGAAAGATCCATATATCTATAATCTGTTGAAAGCTTATATTCTTCCTCGTGGATTTGAAATGGAAACTGGATCTAAAATAATTCAGTTGAAAGGTGGAGTCTGTGTCCGTTTCGGGAATGATACTCTTCCCCAGTTAAGAACTCATGTCCATCAGAGTTCTGCAGACACCAGCATGGTGGAAAAGGAAAAATCGAAAAATGCCACACCAATTACTTTTAATTGGACTGGCATTAATTATCCGCAGTCTTGGGAATTAAAGTACATTGAGCTTAGAAATAAAGAAAAAGTCGAAGCTTTCTTCACTCCTCAGCCCCTAATATTTGATGAAGCAACTAGTTCTTTCTGTGCTTCCCAAGAACAACCAATCCAAAGATTTGGTCCACCTTTGATAAAATCTGCCTCCATTTCATCTTATAATAATGCAAAGTTGCAAGCCATGTATGATCAGTTGACTAAAGAGAATCAAGCCGAAGCTAAAGCCAATCCACCTGTATCTTCTTCATATGTACAAAATTCATTCTCTGGTCTTTCCCCTTATGAACATAGAGGCCAACATGCTGCCTATTAAGCATGCCAAAAAATAAAACAAAAACTCCTGCACAAACAGAAACAGTAGCAGAATGAGTATCCTTCTTTAGGAATGTTCTCCCTACCTCGAGAAAACTCTAGTCTCGAAATAAGTAATGCTGGCCAAAAATCCTTTGTCCCTGGAAGAAACTTGCCGGAAGCTGGTTTCAGACAATTTGCTCAAGATGGCCAAACAAAATGGGAATTCTTACCTTGTAAATCTTTTGCTCTTGATCAAACTGTTTCTGATGAGATTAAACTGGCTAATTGGGGTAATCTTCAAGAGCTACACACTGCAAGAAATCTTGATGATATGGCTAGAGATATTTTGTACTTAAAGCAACAATGTGCTGAGCAAAAGGAGCAAATCTCTACTGTCCAAACAAAGCTAGAGCTTTTATATCACCTTCTTCATGATTCGACCCAAATCAGAACGGCCATAGTAGAATCTTCCCAAAAGCTTGAAAGAAGACTTGATGTCCTTAATGATCTGTTTGTTACAACAGAAAATTTGAAAAAGAGACAATATGTGGTCCCAAACCATGTATTAAGACAAGCTATCAAAGCACACTCAAAAAGTAAGTCATTAGGTCAATTCACAGTCCTACCTGAAGACCAAAGGCCTGAATGGGATTTCGGAGAGAGTGATATTATTAGAGACAATGTAGAGGAATGGATCACAGAGTTCAAAAAGTTTAAGCCTATACTTGATCCAAAATATTTGATTGATTTGAATGCATTAGATGTAGAGTCATCTAATCAGAGAAGAATGTTATCAGCTCCTCCTCCTCCTTAGTTTGATACCCATATTCCAGATGTTACATCTGCCTCAGCTCCTCCTGCCAAAGCTTTTCACTTTGGTATTAATTCTATGAATGAGTTAATCTCCCAGATGCCTGAACAACCAGTTTTGAATGTTCAGTGCCAGTCACGAGCAGATCTAAGAAATTCCATATAGTTGCTCAATCAATGGACCTTATATAAGAAACAGCAAGATCCCAACCTAACAGGTCAAATGTTAGGAACCCAGTTGGTAGCTGGATTTTCAGGGTTAGCATATGAATGGTGGAAGTGGTTACCACAGGAAACTAAACATGAAATGCTTGCTGCTGATGATGCAGAAGAACAAATTATATCTGCATTGGGAAGGGAATTTTATGGTCCAGAAGAGGGAGACGATTGTAATCACCTTGCTTCTTTATTTATGTCTGCTAGATTATGTGATTTAAGCAAGAGTGAGGAATATTTTTGTTATATGCAGAAACTTTTGATTACTTTTGGAAAATCAGGAGTTGTGCATTGAGCTAGTTAAGAGTTCTGAAAGTGTGAGTCTAGAGCCAATCGTTTCCAGTAGTCGGAAGCTCTGCGAGTCTTAGGTGTGTGAGAGCCAAGGAAGGTATGCTCTGCTGGTTTCCCTCGTGGTAAAACACAGCATCAAAAATCCAAGGTTCGACTCTGTAAATGGTGTCGAGTTTGTAAGTGCTAGTAGGCATATCACAGGATTCCCAGGTAGCCTTCGAGTAAGTTCATGCTCTCTCAGAAGTTATGAAAGGTAAATGGACCTGTGAAATTGTTTCTAGGCACTAATTCTGTGTGTGTGGTGATGAGCTTCGCCCTCCGAAGCCGATCCACTGTGAGTCTGAGTATGTAATTTGATGCTGATGGAATAAGGAAGCTCTGAAATTTGAAGTTTGTAATTTGATGCTGATGGAATAAGGAAGCTCTTGCTTATCTGTAAAAGACACATCTATAATAGATACTTTAATGTGTGTAGAGGCTGTAAGATTCCACCATGGGAGCCTATAGACTTCTTTTGGCAAGATTTGAGGCAATTGCCAATTTTCTGATGGATTATGATCTGTGATAGAGATATATGATGAATTATCTGATGATGAAGGAGTGAAAGAAGATTGTCTACATTCTGCAAGACAGACTTCAGTATCATTTGAAGAATCACACTCTAAGTGTGTCAGCTCAACAGTATACATTGCTGGGTCCATTTTTAAAAGAGAGTGAGTGCTGACTCTATTTAGTCTCCGGCAACTATGTAGACTTACTCCCCTATCCCTTCGGGCCTTACTGCTACTCTGACTTCGGATGACTCTTACACTCTCAATGCCCAACAATCCACTCAGCGGTCATTTCCACCGCCTACAGAATACTATTGTAGAATGTGTATTAAACAAAAAAAACTAAATAATGATGTTACAGTAGATTTATGCAAACATTTAAACATTCAACATTCATCAGATTCTGAGAACAAGAATTACCAGTTAACAACTTTACTGGCTCTGATACCAAATACGCGCCACGATCTCCACACTTCAAATTTCAGAGCTTCCTTATTCCATCAGCATCAAATTACAGACTCAGACTCACAGTGGATCGGCTTCGGAGGGCGAAGCTCATCACCACACACACAGACTTAGTGCCTAGACACAATGTCAGAGGTCCATTTACCTTTCAGAACTTCTCAGAGAGCATGAACTTACTTGGAGGCTACCTGGGAATCCTGTGATATGCCTACTAGCACTTACAGACTCGACACCATTTACAGAGTCGAACCTTGGATTTCTGATGTTGTGTTTTACCACGAGGGCAACCAGCAGAGCATACCTTCCTTGGCTCTCACACACCTAAGACTCGCAGAGCTTCCGACTACTGGAAATGCTCGACTCTAGACTCACACTTGCAGAGCTCTTAACTAGCTCAATGCACAACTCCTGATGTTCAAATGACTCCTGGGACCATCCTTATATAGCTTGCTAGCAGGTCATCCGGTTACAAGAAACTTACACCATCCAGTCAAAAGTAGAGAATCTGAGGTAATGGTGGGACAGAACCATTATTATCTCGTCCCTTAGAGGCAGTGCCATGTGGGGATTCAGATTCGGACACGAGACAATGGCAGACAAGACCTGGCCCACAAAACATCAATCAGGCCAAAAGCAAAAGCATAAAGATTATTCAGGGACATGGTCCTGAAAGATTACAACTGTGGAGCAGTTATTCCTGGCCCACCACGGTTTCGACTATGAAAAGTAAATATGTACAATAATTACAATGATCGGACCAATACGGTTTCAATCCTCTCCGGATCTACATACACAGAACAGTTCTGGATTTCCAGGAGGACCGATGGGTTGACCGCCGCAGGCATAGTCGAAGCCATCTTCAGAGTATAGACACTCTTCGAGCTCTCTTTGTTCAAGGATAGCATCTATATCCTGAGAGTCATCTGGTACATAAGTGTCTTCAATATATTCCGGCTCTGCATACAACCATTTACTTTAGCATTCTTCAATATCTAAACCGTGTAATACCTCGTTCTTTTCGCCAAGAAACTCGTTGGCGAACATTGACTCAACTCTGTAGTCCAGGGGCAGAGTACGACGATGTATCTTTGTATCCAAACGGTTCCCTTTTCAATCTCGCTTGATATACTTTTGGGTTACATGAACTGTATGCTCCAGGGGACTGTAACGACCGCCATGATGCTATAACAGGAACTTAAACCACAGGTTGTTTTGATCAGCAACCTGCATATTTTCCTACATGTGCAAAATAAAGTTTGCACGCCTGTTTGTCCAATCCTTTCTTGGAAAGAACTTGTCCAGTAAAAATTCAGTCCATCCGGACCAAGATTTATTCCCCATATTGCTGGGGTCGGCACAGATTATTATGGAGGTTTGTTCCCTGCAAAATTGGAGAATCAAATTATAAGATGTCCATGTGAGGTTCCCCTCACCAATATCAACATACCAAACAGGGCCATATTTCTCATCATTACAATCTATCCAAAGCTCTCGACATCTTCGGAGCTTCTCTTGAGCCTGAGAAAATCCTTTAAAGGTGAACTTCTCCCATCTTTCTAGAATATGCAGTTTGCAGGGGCTTAACTGAATTTCTTTAATCAATGTCAAGCTAAGATATTTTTCAGCTTGATGTATGTCTGCATAATCTAATAATTCTCTCCTTGCAGCTGGATACAAGCTCTCATCCCATGACTTCATAAACAGAGCATTCTGTGGCATACTCCTGACATAGTTAGGTTTAGTTCCTTCAGCTGGTGCAGGGCCTTTACCTTTATCATCTTTTGAACCAGAACTGGAACCAACTAAAAACATATTTAAACTGACAGCTTTAACTTCTTGCTGCACAAGCTCACGCGTAATCATGTCAGCCAAACAATTTAAATAACCAGGTTTATATATGATTTCATAATCAAAATTAGACAACCATATAAACCATTTTAATATCCTGCTGCTATTTTCAGCCATTAAATTTTCATTTTTAAATATTCCCGACATGATTTTTAGATCAGTCCCGATAATAAACTTGACGGGATTTAGAAACAAAATAAAATGTTGGACTGTCTTTTTAACAACAAGTATCTCCTTGTGGCTACTGGGATAATTGAGTTTTGCGGCATTGAAAGAACCCGAACCATAACCACAAATATTTTCTCTACCATATACCTCTTCAAGCAGCACACCACCCCATGTAGTGCTGGATGCATCTGTTTCAATAATCAATTTCCCATTTCCTTGAGGAAGATGAAGAGTAGGTAGATCTTTTACTTTGGCTTTTATTTTCTGAACAACCAAAGTCATTTCTTCAGACCATGCAGCTGGATTCTTTTTCAGTCTCTGCTGTTGGCAATGAATATCAGTTGCCTGTCCTCTATAAAACGGTCTGATGTAATTTAGGCTTCCAAGAAACCTTTGCAACTGGGTTTTGTCAAGAATCTTATCCGGGAAGTGTTCAAAAGATTGCAGTACATGCTTCTGCAAAACAACTTGACCTGATTTAATATGAAAACCAAGGAAATCCATCTTAGTTTTCCCGACTTCCATTTTAGATGCAGATAAGACCAACCCATGTTTGAATACAAGCTCATAGAATCTCTGCAGGTGTTTGACATGATCTTGAAGATTTCTAGAGCAAATGAGAATATCATCTATAAAAACAATTAACCATGGAATGTCTCGAAAGATGTCTTCCATCCGTTTTTGGAATTCAGATGGAGCATTGTTTATTCCAAAGGGCATGACCTTCCACTAGTATTGTCCATGGGGGACAACAAATGCATTTTTGAAGCAATATTTCGCTTCAATGCCAATCTGATAGAAACCATATTTTAAGTCAAACTTACTAAAAACTGTGCAGCCTGTTATTTTCTGCAGTAAGCTTGCTTTGTTAGGTAGTGAGTATCTCACTTTCTGAAGAACAGCATTCAAAGGCTTATAATTCACCACTAACATGGGCTTTCCTCTTTTATGCTCAGAATGTTTATTCACAACAAAGGCTCTACAAGCCCAAGGGCTTCTGGATGGTTCCATTAAACCTTTGCTCAGTAATTCCTGAACTGTTTTAGAGTAGAATTCTCTCTCTGAAGGACTCATTATCCTTGCTGATGCTTTCATTGGCTTAATCTTTTGCAGAGGATCAAAAGGCAGAGAGACGAAGTATTTTTCTCTTGTCCAAAAAGCATTCGGACTTTCTGAACAACAATCTTTTTCTATTTTTTCTTTTATTGCAGCCAATGCTTTTTCACCATGAGCTTCTGCAGAGGCTATGCAACGTTCCATTTTATTCAGGGCACTAACTGACTTGACTTGACTTGACTCAGAAGGAATTGGTTTACACTTTAGAACAGGAGTGAAACTTAAAGGAATAGACACATATTTTCCCAAGACTGTACATGAGAAAATCATTTGCTTAGTATCAACAGAGAATGGACTAACTTTCTGCAAAAATTCAGACCCTAGGATGCAATCTTCTTTTATAACATCTAACCTAAACAAAGATAACGAACCATAAGCATCAGATAGTTTAACCGGGAAATCTTTCACTTTTCCAGACAGAATCACGGGAGATCCTTCAATGGCAGATCCAAACTCATTACTTTTTTCCCAATAAAACGGAGGTATGGCATTACCTTTGGCGAGGTTGAATTGACAACCAGAGTCAATCATACACTGTACAGAATAAGATCTAAATTCATTAGGACAAAACTGGACTGTTATAAACAATTTTGGACCAGACAATGCACCTAACAAATGAGGACTTTGTGACTGAGGAGACTGTGGAGGAGTAGATGAAGGGGACTCTTCTTTAGACTTAGGGTTGAAACAGGCTCTTTCTATTTGCTTAGAAAGTTCCTCGTCAGAAGACTGATCTTTCTCACTGACTAAGACATTGATCATGCTTTTTAATTCTTCTATTTCTCTGAGAAGGAATTTCAACTTGTTTTGTTTCTCTTTAGGATGAAGTCTGAGGAGTCTTTCTTTATCTTGTCTATGGGACTGTCTATCACTATGGCTTCTTGGATAGTCTTGATAGATTTCTACAGGTTTATAGTGGACAGTAGGTTCAACATACATTTTTTCTTTTCCTTTTAAAGTCTCAAGCTGGGTTTGCAGTCTTTTCTTTTCTTCCCTTAGGTCAGTTCTTTCACGGTGTCTATATACAGGGATAGAAGATAATTGCAAATCAATATCAGCAATTCTTTTTTCAATAGAATATACAGAGGATTGAGGTAAAAGAGAAAACATATACAAAGAAAAACCAAACTCTGGGCGACTACACCCCCCTAAATGTGCATTAGAATCGGAATCAGAATCGGAAGTGGAGGATGAAGATTCAGGGGCACATTTAGCTAAGGCAGGGTTATCAGAATCTGTACATGATGAATCAGAAGAAAAGTTTTCATGAGGCAAATATACAATTTCTCCGGAAGGAGGAGGAGAATTACTTGAAACTTCATACAAACCCAAGCAGGGTCAAGATCTTTACACAGAGCTGCAAGGCGAGGACGTGACTTTCTTTCTGGGCACTTGGCAGCCCAATGATATGATTTTCCACAAATAAAACATACATTCTTTTTACCCTTTTCTGTCCTTCTTTTGACATAGTGCTTGGCTTTATATTTGGACCTCTTGTAGGGTTTCTTATATCTGTATTCTCTATATTTATGCTTGGATCTGTGGCGATAGTCTTTATCTGGATGGTAACGGGGTTCAGAAGTATAAAAATCTTTTTTCTTTTTCTTCTTCTGGCAACTGCAAGAGCCAGAACCAAAATGACCATGATTGTGTGCACCACAACCCCAATCGGGCATTCCCGCGACATCCTTGCAAAATGAAGTAGAATACATCTGCTGATGTCTCTTGAAATCCTTGCTTACATGTTTTTCCAAACAATGGTCTTGCCATGTTTCTAAAATATGACCATGAAGCTGTGCAAGTGTTAAAGATCTAAGCTCTACCTTTTCATCTTTTAATGCCTACTCAACAGCATCAGGTACATGACCAGGGTAACTTCTAAGGTAGTGCTCTGATACCAAATACGCGCCAGGATCTCCACACTTCAAATTTCAGAGCTTCCTTATTCCATCAGCATCAAATTACAGACTCAGACTCACAGTGGATCGGCTTCGGAGGGCGAAGCTCATCACCACACACACAGACTTTGTGCCTAGACACAATGTCACAGGTCCATTTACCTTTCAGAACTTCTCAGAGAGCATGAACCTACTCGGAGGATACCTGGGAATCCTGTGATATGCCTACTAGCACTTACAGACTCGACACCATTTACAGAGTCGAACCTTGGATTTCTGATGCTGTGTTTTACCACGAGGGAAACTAGTAGAGCATACCTTCCTTGGCTCTCACACACCTAAGACTCGTAGAGCTTTCGACTACTGGAAATGCTCGGCTCTAGACTCACACTTGCATAGCTGTTAACTAGCTCAATGCACAACTCTTGATTTTCTAGAAGTAATAAAAAATACGCACCAGGATCTCCACACTTCAAATTTAAGAGCTTCCTTATTCCATCAGCATCAAATTACAGACTCATACTCACAGTGGATCGGCTTCGGAGGGCGAAGCTCATCACCACACACACAGACTTAGTACCTAGACACAATGTCACAGGTCCATTTACCTTTCAGAACTTCTCAGAGAGCATGAACTTACTCGGAGGCTACCTGGGAATCCTGTGAGATGCCTACTAGCACTTACAGACTCGACACCATTTACAGAGTCGAACCTTGGATTTCTGATGCTGTGTTTTACCACGAGGGCAACCAGTAGAGCATACCTTCCTTGGCTCTCACACACCTAAGACTCGCAGAGCTTCCGACTACTGGAAACACTCGGCTCTAGACTCACACTTGCATAGCTCTTAACTAGCTCAACGCACAACTCCTGATGCTCAAATGACTCCCGAGACCTTCCTTATATAGCTTGCTAGCAGATCATCCAGTTACAAGAAACTTACACCATCCAGTCAAAAGCAGAGAATCTGAGGTAATGGTGGGATAGCACCATTATTATCTCGTCCCTTAGAGGCAGTGCCATGTGGGGACTCAGATTCGGACACGAGACAATGGCAGACAAGACCTGGCCCACAAAACATCAATCAGGCCGAAAGCAAAATCATAAATCTTATTCGGGGACATGGTCCTGGCAGATTACAACTGTGGACCAATTATTCCTGGCCCACCACAGTTTCCACTATGAAAAGTAAATATGTACAATAATTACAATGATCGGACCAATATGGCTTCAATCCTCTCCAGATCTACATACACAAAACAGTTCTGGATTTCCAGGAGGACCGACGGGCTGACCGCCGCAGGCACAGTCCAAGCCATCTTCAAAGTATAGACACTTTTCGAGCTCTCTTTGTTCAAGGATAACATCTATATCCTGAGAGTCATTTGGTACATAAGTGTCTTCAATATATTCTAGATCTGGGTACAACCATTCACTAAAGCATTCTTCAATATCTGAACCGTGTAATACCTCGTTCTTTTCGCCGAGAAACTCGCTGGCGAACATTGACTCAACTCTGTAGTCCAGGGGCAGAGTACAACGATGTATCTTTGTATCCAAATGGTTCCCTTTTACATCTCGCTTGATATACTTCTAGTTTACATGAACTGTATGCTCCAGGGGACTGTAACGACCACCATGATGCCGCAACAGGAACTTAAACCACAGGTTGTTTTGATCAACAACCTGCATATCTTCCTGCATGTGCAAAATAAAGTTTGCACACCTGTTTGTCCAATCCTTTCTTGGAAAGAACTTGTCCAGTAAAACTTCAGTCCATCCGGACCAAGATTTATTCCTCATATTGCCGGTGTCGGCACAGATTATTATGGAGGTTTGTTCCCTGCAAAATTGGAGAATCAAATTATAAGATGTCCATGTCAGGTTTCCCTCACCAATATCAACATACCAAACAAGGCCATCTTTCTCATCATTACAATCTATCCAAAGCTCTCGACATCTTCGGAGCTTCTCTTGAGCCTGAGAAAATCCTTTAAAGGCGGACTTCTCCCATCTTTCTAGAATATGCAGTTTGCAGGGGCTTAACTGAATTTCTTTAATCAATGTCAAGCTAAGCTATTTTTCAGCTTGATGTTTGTCTGCATAATCTAATAATTCTCTCCTTTCAGCTGGAGACAAGCTCTCATCCCACGACTTCATAAACAGAGCATTCTGTGGCATACTCCTGACATAGTCAGGTTCAGTTCCTTCAGCTGGTGCAGGGCCTTTACCTTTATCATATTTTGAACCAGAACTGGAACCAACTAAAAACATATTTAAACTGACAGCTTTAACTTCTTGCTGCACAATCTCACGCGTAAGCATGTCAGCCAAACAATTTAAATAACCAGGTTTCTATATGATTTCATAATCAAAATTAGACAACCATATAAACCATTTTAATATCCTACTGCTATTTTCAGCCATTAAATTTTCATTTTTAAATATTCCTGGCATGATTTTTAGATCAGTCCTGATAATAAACTTGACGGGCTTCAGAAACAAAATAAAATGTTGGACTGTCTTTTTAACAGCAAGTATCTCCTTGTGGCTACTGGGATAATTGAGTTCTGCGCTTTGAAAGAACCCGAACCATAACCACAAATATTTTCTCTACCATCTACCTCTTCAAGCAGCACACCACCCCATGTAGTGCTGGATGCATCTGTTTCAATAATCAATTTCCCATTTCCTTGAGAAAGATGAAGAGTAGTTAGATCTTTTACCTTGGCTTTTATTTTCTGAACAGCCAAAGTTATTTCTTCAAACCATGCAGCTGGCTTCTTTTTCAGTCTCTGCTGTAGGCAAAGAATATCAGTTTCCTGTCCTCTATAAAACGATCTGATGTAATTTAGGCTTCCAAGAAACCTTTGCAACTGGGTTTTGTCAAGATCCTTATCCGGGAAGTGTTCAAAATATTGCAGTACATGCTTCTGCAAAACAACTTGACCTGATTTAATATGAAAACCAAGGAAATCCATCTCAGTTTTCCCAACCTCCATTATAGATGCAGATAAGACCAACCCATGTTTGAATACAAGCTCATAGAATCTCTGCAGGTGTTTGGCATGATCTTGAAGATTTCTAGAGCAAATGAGAATATCATCTATAAAAACAATTAACCATGGAATGTCTCGAAAGATGTCTTCCATCCGTTTTTGGAATTCAGATGGAGCATTGTTTATTCCAAAGGGCATGACCTTTGGTATTGTCCATGGGGGACAACAAATGCAGTTTTGAAGCGATCTTTCGATTCAATGCCAATCTGATAGAAACCAGATTTTAAGTCAAACTTACTAAAAACTGTGCAGCCTGTTATTTTCTGTAGTAAGCTTGCTTTGTCGGGTAGTGGGTATCTCACTTTCTGAAGAACAGCATTCAAAGGCTTATAATTCACCACTAACGTGGGCTTTCCTCTTTTCTGCTCAGAATGTTTATTCACAACAAAGGCTCTACAAGCCCAAGGGCTTTTGGATGGTTCCATTAAACCTTTGCTCAGTAATTCCTGAATTTCTTTAGAGTAGAATTCTCTCTCTGAAGGACTCATTATCCTTGCTGATGCTTTCATTGGCTTAATATTTTGTAGAGGATCAAAAGGAAGAGAGGCGAAGTACTTTTCTCTTGTCCAAAAAGCATTCGGACTTTCTGAACAACAATCTTTTTCTAATTTTTCTTTTATTGCAGCCAATGCTTTTTCACCATGAGCTTCTGCATAGGCTATGCAGCGTTCCCTTTTATTCAGGGCACTAACTGACTTGACTTGACTTGACTCAGAAGGAATTGGTTTACACTTTAGAACAAGAGTGAAACTTAAAGGAACAGACACAGATTTTACCGAGACTGTACATGAGAAAATCATTTGCTTAGTATCAACAAAGAATGGACTAACTTTCTGCAAAAATTCAGACCCTTGGACGCAATATTCTTTTATAACATCTAACCTAAACAAAGATAATGAACTATAAGCATCAGATAGTTTAACCGGGAAATCTTTCACTTTTCCAGATAAAATCATGGGAGATCCTTCAATGGCAGATCCAAACTCATTACTTTTTTCCCAATAAAACGGAGGTATGGCATTACCTTTGGCGAGGTTGAATTGACAACCAGAGTCAATCATACACTGTACAGAATAAGATCTAAATTCAGTAGGACAAAACTGGACTGTTATAAACAATTTTTGAACAGACAATGCACCTAACAAATGAGGACTTTGTGATTGAGGAGACTATGGAGGAGTAGATGAAGGGGACTCTTCTTTAGACTCAAGGTTGAAACAGGCTCTTTCTATTTGCTTAGAAAGTTACTCATCAGAAGACTGATCTTTCTCACTGACTAAGACAGTGATCATGCTTTTTAATTCTTCTATTTCTCTGAGAAGGAATTTCAACTTGATTTGTTTCTCTTTAGGCTGAAGTCTGAGGATTCTTTCTTTATCTTGTCTATGGGACTGTCTATCACTATGGCTTCCTGGATAGTCTTGATAGATTTCTACAGGGTTATAGTGGACAGTAGGTTAAGCAGACATTTTTGCTTTTCCTTTTAAAGTCTCAAGCTGGGTTTGCAGTCTTTTCTTTTCTTCCCTTAGGTCAGTTCTTTCATGGTGTCTATATACAGGGATAGAAGATAATTGCAAATCAATATCAGCAATTCTTTTTTCAATAGAATATACAGAGGATTGAGGTAAAAGAGAAAACATATACAAAGAAAAATCAAACTCTGGGTGACTACACCCCCCTAAATGTGCATTAGAATCGGAATCAGACTCGGAAGTGGAGGATGAATAGTCAGGGGCACATTTAGCTAGGGCAGGGTTATCATAATCTGTATAGGACGAATCAGAAGAAAAGTCTTCATGAGGCAAATATACAATTTCTCCGGAAGGAGGAGGAGAATTACTTGAAACTTCATACAAATCCCACCAAGTAGGGTCAAGATCTTTACACAGAGCTGCAAGGCGAGGACGTGACTTTCTTTCTGGGAACTTGGCAGCCCAATGATCTGATTTTCCACAAATAAAACAGACATTCTTTTTACCCTTTTCTGTCCTTCTTTTGACATAGCGCTTGGCTTTATATTTGGACTTCTTGTAGGGTTTCTTATATCTGTATTCTCTATATTTATGCTTGGATCTGTGGCGATAGTCTTTATCTGGATGGTAACGGGGTCCAGAAGTATAAAAACCTTTTTTCTTTTTCTTGTTCTGGCAACTACAAGAGCCAGAACCAAAATGACCACGATTGTGTGCACCGCAACCCCAATCGGGCATTCCCGCGACATCCTTGCAAAATGAAGCAGAATACATCTGCTGATGTCTCTTGAAATCCTTGCTTACACATTTTTCCAAACAATGGTCTTGCCATGTTTCTAAAATATGACCATGAAGCTGTGCAAGTGTTAAAGATCTAAGCTCTACCGTTTTATCTTTTAATGCCTGCTCAACAACATCAGGCACATGACCAGGGTAACTTCTAAGGTAGTGCTTCAAATATGAATGGTCTCCTGATTTTCCAGAAGTAATCAAAAGTTTCTGCATATAACAAAAATATTCCTCACTCTTGCTTAAATCACATAATCTAGAAGACATAAATAAAGAAGCAATGTGATCATAATCTTCTCCCTCTTCTGGACCATAAAATTCCCTTCCTAATGCAGATATAATTTGTTCTTCTTCATCATCAGCAGCAAGCATTTCATGTTTAGTTTCTTGTGGTAACCACTTCCACCATTCATATGCTAACCCTGAAAATCCAACTACCAACTGGGCTCCTAACATTTGACCTGTTAGGTTGGGATCTTTTTGTTTCTTATATAAGGTCCATTAATTGAGCAGCTGTATGGAATTTCTTAGATCTGCTCGTGACTGGCACTGAACATTCAAAACTGGTTGTTCAGGCATCTGGGTGATTAACTCATTCACAGAATTAATACCAAAGTGAAAAGCTTTGGAAGGAGGAGCTGAGGCAGATGTAACATCTGGCATATGGGTATCAAACTGAGGAGGAGGAGGAGCTGATAACATTCTTCTTTGATTAGATGACTCTACATCTAATGCATTCAAATCAATCAAATATTTTGGATCAAGTACAGGCTTAAACTTTTTGAACTCTGTGATCCATTCCTCTACATTGTCTCTAATAATATCACTCTCTCCGAAATCCCATTCAGGCCTTTGGTCTTCAGGAAGGACTATGAATTGACCTAATGACTTACTTTTTGAGTGTCCTTTGATAGCTTGTCTTAATACATGGTCTGGGACCACATATTGTCTCTTTTTCAAATTTTCTATTTTAACAAACAGATCATTAAGGACATCAAATCTTCTTTCAAGCTTCTGGGAAGCTTCTACCATGGCCGTTCTGATTTGGTCGAATCATGAAGAAGGTGATCTAAAAGCTCTAGCTTTGTTTGGACAGTAGAGATTTGCTCCTTTTGATCAGCACACTGTTGCTTTAAGTACAGAATATCTCTAGCCATATCATCAAGATTTCTTGCAGTGTGTAGCTCTTGAAGATTACCCCAATTAGCCAGTTTGATCTCATCAGAAACAGTTTGATCAAGAGCAGAAGATTTACAAGGTAAGAATTCCCTTTTTGTTTGGCCATCTTGAGCAAATTGTCTGAAACCAGCTTCCGACAGGTTTCTTCCAGGGACAAAGGATTTTTGGCCAGCATTACTTATTTCGAGACTGGAGTTTTCTCGAGGTAGGGAGAACATTCCTAAAGAAGGATACTCATTCTGCTTCTGTTTCTGTTTGTGCAGGAGTTTTTGTTTTATTTTTTGGCATGCTTGACAGGCAGCATGTTGGCCTCTATGTTCATAAGGGGAAAGACCAGAGAATGAATTTTGTACAGATGAAGAAGATACAGGTGGATTTGCTTCAGCTTCGGCTTGATTATCTTTACTCAACTGATCAGACATGGCTTGCAACTTTGCATTATTATAAGATGAAATGGAGGCAAATTTGATCAGAGGTGGACCAAATCTTTGGATTGGTTGTTCTTGGGCAGCACAGAAAGAACTAGTTGCTTCACCAAATATTAGGGGTTGAGGAGTGAAGGAAGCTTCGAATTTTTCTTTATTTCTAAGCTCAGTGTACTTTAATTCCCAAGACTGCGGATAATTAATGCCAGTCCAATTAAAAGTAATTGGTGTGGCATTTTTCGATTTTTCCTTTTCCACCACGTTGGTGTCTGCAGAACTCTGATGGACATGAGTTCTTAACTGGGGAAGAGTATCATTCCCAAAACGGACATAGACTCCACCTTTCAACTGAATTATTTTAGATCCAGTTTCCATGTCAAATCCACGAGGAAGAATATAAGCTTTCAACATATTATAGATATATGGATCTTTCAAGCTTACAGAGAATTTTGGATATACAGTTCCAAAGGCAGGACCATCATGCAGTGGTGCGGTGAAACCACCAATGACTGCATCTGAGAATTTACGGTGACGGTTGTCAACAATACAACATAGGGAAGACACAGCTAGACGCGGACGGACTAATGGACCAAGTCCAAGTTTAATTGCACCAAAGTGTGCATAGTTATAACCTTTAGACACAGCCCAATCAATTTGTGCTTTATCGAGCAGATTAATATGCACATGCTCTTGCTTATCTGTAAAAGACACATCTATACTAGATACTTTAATGTGTATAGAGGCTATAAGATTCCACCATGGGAGCCTATAGACTTCATTTGGCAAGATTTGAGGCAATTGCCAATTTTCTGATGGATTATGATCTATGATAGAGACATATGATGAATTATCTGATGATGAAGGAGTGAAAGAAGATTGTCTGCGTTCTGCAAGACAGACTTCAGTATCGTTTGAAGAATCACACTCTAAGTGTGTCAGCTCAACAGTATCCATTGCTGGGTCCATTTTTAAAAGAGAGTGAGTGCTGACTCTATTTAGTCTCCGGAAACTATGTAGACTTACTCCCCTATCCCTTCGGTCCTTACTGCTACTCTAACTTCAGACGACTCTTACACTCTCAATGCCCAACAATCCACTCAGCTGTCATTTCCACCACCTACAAAATACTATTGTAGAATGTGTATTAAACAAACAGAAACTAAATAATGATGTTACAACATATTTATGCAAACATTTAAACATTCAACATTCATCAGATTCTGAGAACAAGAATTACCAGTTAACAACTTTACTAGCTCTGATCACAGGTATCGAACTATGGAAAAACATCTGTTCAATGGCAAGTAAGAGACTGCATTAAAACCGTAGAGAATGACACCTCACCTGTGGAAGTTGCAATATAATAGAAATCATCAAGGTATTTATAATGAATCATCGTATATGATATGTTATATTGTATTTTTTTTATTGTGTGTTGTTTACTGTAATTGACATTTATTTATCTAATTTCATTATAAACTACTATTCATGATTGTCATTCATGTGATCATGAAGGAATTAATGGGCTTCCACGAGGAATGAAAAGTTATCCTAGACAATTTAGTAGGTTTCCCTACTATGAGCACGTACAAGTTGCTCATCTGTTTGATACAATGCATATCAGAAAGAATGTGACTGAAACATTATGGTGAATATTGGATGGAAGGAGTGAGAAAGAAAAAAATGTCAAAATTTGCAAAGGCAATCAAGAAGGAAACCATGCAATGGAAGACGTCATTCAATTTCATAGCAATGGAGAGCAAATTAATTTAAACTCACTTCCATGGATGTTAATGGACCAGCAAAGTAATGTTGTAAAAGAAGTCATGCGAAAAATTAAATTTCCAACCAGATTCTGTGCGAACATGAAGAATATCATAACAAAGAAAGGTTATTTTGCGGGGGTGAAAACGCACAATTGGCACGTCTTCAAGAAGGTAATTATTATGGTATGCATTTAAAATTTTTTTTCTATTACAGTGAATATGGTTGGTATTTTTGTTGGTATACTCCTTCTTTACAAAATGAAATGATTTGTATATTGTTACAATTTCTTCTACCTCTCTCTCTCTCGGAGAACTTTGACAACAATATCAAATAAGTAAAATATTATATCGGGAAATACATGAGGTAAGTGGCCGTGATTTTTTCCTTGTGCTTAGTGTTTGTTTAATTCATCGTAGAACTTATATTTGATGTTTTTTTCTCTAATTCATGTTATGTAATTATATAATGTTTTTTTCTTTAATCTCTTCATTGGGTTGTCATGTCACTTGTAGATGGTTGTCATATAAAGAATTCCATAAAGACGATATAAATTATTGGAGGAGATAAATTCCTCGTCTCATGTTTGAAATGCACAGGAACACTACCTCATACACCAAGTTGAGGAGATTGAATTGCGTGGATCTACAAACTCAAGGTCCATGTGGATGGTTTAGAGGCACTTGAAATTTATGAAGGGTTTGGTCAAACAACGAGCATATGCTGAGGTTTCAATGATGGAGGGATATATGGTATACCAAAACATGTTGTATATTAGTGAATATCTTCCTATATTAGCGTCAAAGCTCAATTTACGTCGCATTTGTGATCCAGACTCCAATAAATATTTCGAAGGGGAGTACCCGAAGGGGAAAGGTAGATCAAGGAAGGTGAAAGATAATATAACATATTTGACTATTGATTTTTATGTATATATATCATTAATATTCTATTTTTATATTCAATATTTTGCATCAATTTAGAGTGTAATATACTTTGTTAAGTGACTATACATTTGTATTGAATTTGAATTTTATTGTCATCAAACAGTTGGTCGAGAGTAGGATGCAATTCATTTATACATCGGAAACAATCTTGACTGGATGAAGGTATGGATTGAACGATGTGAACAATCTGGTCATGGAATATCATGGGAAGGTGTGGCTTCATTGGTTAAAGATGCACATCGCAATGGAGATACTAGTCTAATAGAAAGGGAATCGATTTAGCATATGGTTTAAAAGATAAGCAGGTAAGCAATATATTAATCAACCACACTATATATTTTTTTTTGGAAAAAATATTGTCATTGTACACGCTGGATTTTTTCCCTATATGGCATTATAAACATGCACTAGTTAATCATAAGATCATTTTGTAATATTTTCTTGTATGGATTATTGTAGGTAAAACACCATAAGGCTATGTGGTGCAATGGCTGTAGATATCGCATTAAAAAGTTGGATGAAATGAAGAAAACATCAAATTGTGGGATATCTGCAGTCTTTGAGGTGACCAATGTTTCCTCTAGAAGTGACAGACATCCAGAACTCTCTGAAAATCGATACTATGGGTATATGGAAGACATTCTTCAATGTGACTTTAACTCCTTCAAGGTATTTCTATTCGTTGTCAAATGGTATAGGTGTCGATTGAATCAACGTGATCCCGATAGAACAATTATTGAACATGATAATGGATTTACCATGGTAAATACAAGGTTGTTTGATCTAGGAATGGAGCACTATGTTCTTCCCAACCAATGTGAACAGGTATTTTACTATGAGGTTCCAGGTAGAGCGGGTTGGTCATTTGTTGTGAGACACGATCCAAGGGGAAGGACGGTAAAGTATAACGTAGATGAAGGTAATGAAGACGTTATCGAAGAAGAAGACATCGTTGAAGATGATCATGATCAACATGAGTTATATGATCATGTTCCAGAAGAAGATGTCGAAGAATTAGTTGAATCAGATGATGTTTTAGACAATGTCCACGAAGATGATATCGACGATGACATGGTGATTGTAACTGACATCGAAGACGAGATGATATGGCCAATTCTTACAATGTTGAATCTGGATCATCGGATGATACAGATGATGAATCGGATGAAGAAGATGATGAGGTCCATTGAAGTGTATGAGGTGTGCAGTAATATATCTACTCTATATATTTTGATTTAATATTGCAATAGAAATATTGAATTTTTTTGCCGGTACGTATAATAAATTAACTGTTTCTTAGTGAGTTTCCATTTTCTTGTATGTTATAATTAGAAACATTGTTTGTTAAAGAGTATGACAAAAAACACATTTAATTTTTTGGAACATAGATATTTTTGTCGGGTTATGGGGAATTGAGAGTGATGTGAGGGGGGGAGTGGCCATAAGAGCTTCCACCTTCACGTGGTTAGCCCCGTTTAGTAGAGAATATTAAATTATTCTCGAAAGAGAGAGAATCTTAGTAAGGAAATGCACAATTATCATGCTAACCCAAATCACGTGCTTGATCACCATCATCTTCATCATGATCATCATCGTTGTATGATATCCGACGCAACTACCTAGAAAGACCAGCATCGTTTGTCGTTGGTGGTTTAGCGAGCTCGTCGGATTCTTTTGAAGTCATAAGTCTGATATCCGACGCCTCTTGTTGTTGGTGGTATGTCGAGGTCGTCGGATTCATAATCATCATCATCATCATCATCATTATCATCATCATCATCATCGTCATCATCATCATAATCATCGTCATCATCATCATGGACGTTGTCGTCATCGGATTCTTTTGAAGTCATAAGTCTGTTATCCAATGCCTCTTGTCATCGGTGGTATGGCGAGTTCGTCGGATCCATCATCACCATCATCATCGTCATCATCGTCATCATCATCATGACATATAAATATATTGTATGTCATATTAAGAGTTACTTGTTTGTTGTGTTAGAATGAGTAACATAACATATTGACGAAGACGATGAGAATGGTCATGTTGTTTATGATGATGATGCTGATTAATGAAAACGACGATGTTAATGATGATTCTTATCATGATGATGACGGTGATGATGATTAATGATGACGACAACGTTAATCATGATGCTTATGATGGTGATGACAACGACAATGATGATGGTGACGACGTTGATGTTATTGTTTATGATGACTGTGATGATGAATAGTGATGATGATGATTATGATGGGGATGGTGATGATGAGGATGATCATGACCATGATGATGATGATCCCAATGATCATGATGATGATGATAAAAATGAATATGGTGATGATGAGTATAATGATGATGATGATGGCGATGATGACGATAGTGAAGATGGTGATGGTGATGATGATGACGATGATCATATGTATGATGATTATGACGGTTGTGATGACAACGACGATGACCATGATGATGACACTTATGATGACGATGACATTCTTGATGTTGATGACAATGAATATCATGATGATGATGACGATGTTGTTGTTTATGATGATTTTGATGATGATTAGTGATGGCATCGACGTTGATGGTGATGATGATGACGACGATAACAAAGGTGTTTTTTATGATGATGATGACATATTTAATGATGATGCTGATGATGACAATGATGTTCTTAAATGGAAGGAAATTTGCGGAAGATTGAAAAAATCTTCCGCAGATTTCCTTCCATTTATTTACAAAACTGTGGAGTAATGAACAACCAAATGATGTTCTTGATGATGATGATTTTGATGATGATGCTAATGATGATGACAATGATTATCATGATGATGACACTGATGATGATGATCGGGATGGTGGTGATGGTGATGATGATCATCATCATCAACACTAATTTCATCAGCGTCATCATCACTTACATCGTCATTAAATTTTTAATTTAAATTTTTTTTTATCAATTTTTTAAATAAAATCTTATTTTTATTTTTAATTTTTTAATTTTTTTTCAATATATATATATAACAATTAAAAAAACATTATATATAATAACAATTTAAAAAAACATTATATAACAATTAAAAAAAAACATTATATATATTAATATATATATAACAATTAAAAAAAACCCATATGCATTTCATAAAACAAAAACATAAACCTTATGTAGGAATTTTCGATTTGGCCGACCTGCTCTCGTTCTGCTCTCAATTTTTAGCAGAGATTGACCTTCCCTCGACCTTCTCTCTACCTGAGGTATTTTGCGATTGCGACAGGGGAGAGGGAGTGACCCGGTTAGCAAGAAGTGGGAGTGACCTGACGCGCAAATAGTGGGAGAGGTGGTTTGGACCAGTGGATAGTTGGATTTTTTGGGTGTGGTTTTGACTAGTGGATAGTGGCAGAGGTAGTTTCCATTTGCGGCAAGGGAGAGGGAGTGACTCAACAAGCAAGCAGTGGGAGTGACCCGACGAGCAAGAAGTGAGAGAGGTGGTTTGGACCAGTGGATAGTTGGAGTTTTTGGGTGTGGTTTAGACTAGTGGATAGTGGCAGAGGCAGTTTGCATTTGTGGCAAGGGAGAGGGAGTGACCCAACAAGAAAGTAGTGGGGGTGACCCGATGAGCAAGCAGTGGGAGAGGTGATTTGCAATTGCAGAAGGGGAGAGGGAGTCCAAGCAGAGAAACTATCAGAGGAGCTCAAGATGCCTCCCAAGTCTGTGAGTACCAAGCCCTAATTCAATCTACATTGGGGTTTCTATCTTCCAAGAGGGTTTCATTTCTAATTCAATCTACATTGGGGTTTCTATCTAATTGGAATGTGGTTCGAAGTGTTCCACGCATTTGATGTTTCAGTGTGTTAGGAACCCATGTCTTTACTTTGTTAGTATGTTGTTGTTGGACGCATATGCTTTGTAAGTCGTCCCGTAGTATTTGTTGATCAATAGTTTATGTTATTGTTGTTGGCGCATATGCTTTGTAAGTCGCCCGTAATATTGTTGATCCATAGTTTGTAATGGCCCATGGTTTTGACCCATAGTATTGGCGCCTAGAATTAGTATATAAGTGTGTGTTGAGACCTATGAAGGCACCGTGAAGTTAATTGTATTGAGCTTACTCAAAGGAGGTTACCCCCTCGAAGTGGCCTGTGATCAATATAAAAGTGATTCTGAGTTCTGTCATTTCTGCTATTTCGCATATTCTTGTTAATTAATTGTTGCAGGTGCATCACATCTGGTATCAGAGCACTTTCTTGGGCTCGCTGGGTGAAATTTCTGCCAAATTTTTTTTCGCATCTGTTGCAGGTTCAAATTTGGGAATAATCTCTATTCGCTTAACTGTGGGAATTACTTGGGCATAAGCCCTAAAACTCATTGTGAGGAGTACCACAGGAACCTCGAAGTAGCTGGCCCATTGAGAGTACCTGCCAGCGAAAAAGGCAACAACCCCTACCTGATTGACTAGTTTCCACCCGTGAGCTAAACCAAGAGCTGTCGTTTGTGGCAAAGCGGTTATCAGTTTTACCTGAGCTGTGGAGTGAGGGGTACTGCCCCAATACGCAAGCCGTCATACAGCACTGGTGGCCGAGTGAAACCCCTGAACTGTTAGGAAGCCGCACATACCTGGGGCCCATATCTACTTTCAGCTGAACTATTGTCGATCACTGCTGCACCATTTCAGATCCATTTTGCAAGCTGTTCCACATTCAGCCATTTTCAATCCATTCGGCGCTATTCCAGATCCCTTTCGAGCCGTAGCCACTCTAGTCTAAAAATAAAATAAAAAAAGGTATAAAATTCAGTTTTTTCTCCATATCTCCCTTATTTTCACTCTGTTTCCCTTGAAATTTTCGAGGAACCCCTGTCATCCCATTCTGCATATTTCATTCCTGAGGACCCTATCCCCAATTCTCCTTCCCAAAGCCCGAAATCCCACATTTGTCTATTTTTAGGGTTTGCCATAACTTCCTCAAATTTCACCCAATCACCCCCAAATTTTACCACAGAGTTCCTTTCTAAATTCTGCTTCTTTGTTCCCCTCTACCAAATTGTCCCATTCTTTCACCCTGCTTCTGAAATCCTCATTTTTGCTTCCCTGTCTATCCAACAGTGTCCAAAACCTAGTCAAACCCCAATTACCCTTCTGATTTTTTCCCAAGTCCAGATTTTCCTTTACTGAAGCAGTTTCTGTTTTTGTTTTCCTACCCAGTCAACCGAAAAAAAAAAGAAAAAGAAAAAAAAAACCTGGTTATGGTTGTCACCCGTGCAGGAGCAAAAACCATGGAGGACGCACTTGCAGCCATCCAAGCCAAACTCCAGGATATGGATGAAAAATTTCTCGGTCTCCATCTTGAACATTCAGCTATGAACAACAAACGGCAGTCCGAGTCTTCAACAGACAATGGGTTCTCTTCTTCTAGCAATTTTCATGGTCCGAAGCTTGATTTTCCTCGCTTCAATGGTACCGATCCAACTGGATGGATCTATCATGCAGAACAGTATTTCAGTCTGCATAATACTTTTGATGTCAACAAAGTTCTGTTGGCATCCTTTCATTTGGAACAGGAAGCTCTTCAATGGTACCGTTGGTACATCAAGGCTCATCCAGAGCCCAAATGGCCAGACTTTTGCCAGCTCCTTTTGCAACGATTTGGTCCTAGTGCTTTTGATGACTTCACAGGAGCCCTCACTAAACTTCTCCAAACTGGCACTGTGAGAGAGTATCAAACCGAATTTGAGAATCTGGCCAACCACACCGAAGGATTGTCTGATGACTTTTACCAGAGTTGTTTTATCAGTGGTCTAAAGGATGCCATCCGCTCTGAGGTCAAAATGTTCTGTCCCAACACAATGATGGAATCACTAGGGTTGGCTAAGTTGGCAGAAGACAAGATTGCAGCCCAACAACGCTCCAAGCCCACTTTTGTTCCCTTCCAAAATATGGGTTCTCAGTGACCACCTATACCACAGGCTCCTCGACCGACTCCTATCAAGCGTTTGTCTGAAACAGAGATGCAAGCACGCAGAGAAAAGGGGCTTTGCTATAATTGTGATGAGAAATTCACTCAGGGACATAGATGTGTTCAGCAAAATCTCTATCTCTTGGATGTGGAGTCTCCGCCTGCCTCTGAAATTGGTGACGAAGATCCAGAAACACTGGATGCTCCGGTCGACATTCAGGAACCAAACCGAATTTGAGAATCTGGCCAACCACACCGAAGGATTGTCTGATGACTTTTACCAGAGTTGTTTTATCAGTGGTCTAAAGGATGCCATCCGCTCTGAGGTCAAAATGTTCTGTCCCAACACAATGATGGAATCACTAGGGTTGGCTAAGTTGGCAGAAGACAAGATTGCATCCCAACAACGCTCCAAGCCCACTTTTGTTCCCTTCCAAAATATGGGTTCTCAGTGACCACCTATACCACAGGCTCCTCGACCGACTCCTATCAAGCGTTTGTCTGAAACAGAGATGCAAGCACGCAGAGAAAAGGGGCTTTGCTATAATTGTGATGAGAAATTCACTCAGGGACATAGATGTGTTCAGCAAAATCTCTATCTCTTGGATGTGGAGTCTCCGCCTGCCTCTGAAATTGGTGACGAAGATCCAGAAACACTGGATGCTCCGGTCGACATTCAGGAACCACCTATTGACCCTTTGTCTCAGGATGACTAGCCAGAGATATCTCTCCATGCTTTAGCTAGAATCACCACCCCCCAAACAATGCGGGTCAGGGGTTACTTCAAGAAGCTTCCTCTTACAATACTCATTGATTCTGGTAGCACTCATAATTTCATTGACCCTCGGATCGCCAAACAAGCTGATTGTTTTATCCATCCTTGCTCCAACTTTGAAGTCATGGTTGCCAATGGGGGCACCTTACCTTGCAAAGGGAAGTGTCTAAATGTGCGTATCTCTATGGTATATTATACCTTGCGCTCTGACATGTTTGCCTTGCCCTTAGGCAGATGTGATGTGGTTTTGGGCACTCAATGGCTACTCACACTTGGCCCTATCTTATGGGATTTTTCTGAACTTTGGATGCAGTTTTCCCTCAATGGACACAAACACACATTGACAGGATTACAACCAGGTTCTCTTAGCATCATCAGTTCACATCGCATGGAAAAAATCCTCAAGAAGAATTCACATGGTGTCATCGCTCAGATCCATTCCATCCAGATGCTACCATCAACGGTCTCCACTACTCCTTTGGATCTACAACAAATTCAGGATCGATATACAAGTGTCTTTTCTGAACCAGTGGGATTACCACCTTCCAGGCCAGAAGACCATCGTATTCAGCTCCTTCCTGGCAGCGTTCCTCCCAACATCAGGCCCTATTGCTACCCATTTCACCAAAAAATGGAGATTGAAATGCTCGTTCGGGACTTATTGAAGCAAGGTATTATTCGCCCAAGCACTAGTTCCTTTTCTTCTCCAGTTATTCTTGTCCGCAAAAAAGATGGGTCATGGCGCCTCTGCATTGACTTCCGAGCACTTAATCACCTCACCATCAAGGGTAAGTTTCCAATTCCTATTGTTGATGAGCTTCTTGATGAGCTTCATGGGGCTCACTTTTTCTCCAAGTTGGATCTTCGTTCTGGGTATCATCAAATTCGGGTTCATGAGGATGATATCCCTAAAATAGCTTTCCGCACACATGATTGCCATTATGAGTTTTTGGTCATGCCCTTTGGCCTCACTAATGCTCCTTCCACATTCCAGGCCTTAATGAATAAAATATTTCGACCCTACTTGCGGAAATTCATTTTGGTATTCTTTGATGATATCCTCATCTACAATAAAACATGGGATGAACATCTCCAACATTTGGATCTTGTCATGCAACTTTTCTCTGACCATCATCCCCATGCCAAGCAGTCTAAATGTGTTTTTGGATAGAAGGAAGTTGAGTATCTCGGGCACATAATCTCAGCACAAGGGGTTCGCGTGGAACCTGCCAAAATCGATGCCATGAACAATTGGCCGCATCCTCAGACACATAAGAGCCTTCGTGGTTTTTTGGGGTTGACTGGCTACGACCGCAAGTTTGTCAAGGATTATGGGAAGATTGCAGCTCCATTAACTGCTCTATTGAAAAAGGATGCCTTCACATGGACACCTGCTGCTCAGTGTGCATTTGAAAAACTAAAACAAGCTATGTGTACTACACCTGTGCTAGCTATGCCCGATTTTTCCAAGCCCTTCAGTATCGAGAGTGATGCTTGCGGCAATGGACTTGGTGCTGTTCTCCTTCAAGATGAACACCCCATTGCGTTCACCAGCAAAGCCCTTTCAGGTAAGAATCTAGCTGCCTCTACCTATGAAAAGGAAATGATGGCTATTTTGCATGCAATACAGAAGTGGCGCCCATACCTATTAGGGAATCATTTCTGCATCAAGACTGATCACCAGAGTCTAAAATATTTCTTGGACCAGCGTGTCTCCTCCCCGGCACAACAGAAATGGGTTAGAAAACTCATGGGTTATGACTATGAGATCACTTACAAGAAGGGTAAAGACAATATTGTGGCAGATGCTCTTTCTCGCACATTTGAGTCCCAAGGTTCTCTTTCAACTATTTCTATGCCTATTCCAAATTGGTTGCAATCTGTTCAACAGGGTTATGTCAATGACTCCTCCTTATCTCAAATCATCCAACGCTTGACCAAAACCCTTCTGCTATACCACATTACTCTTGGGATGGTGCTTCTCTGTGATACAAGGGTCGTCTGGTGCTTCCCCAGAGCACAGATCTTCAACAGGCTGTCTTCTATGAACTCCATGCTTCTCCATCGGCAGGGCACTCTGGGTTCCTCAAAACGTATGAACGAGCACGGCGTAACTTCTTTTGCCAGGGCATGAAAAGGACAATTCAATAGATGGTGGCCGAATGTGATACCTGCCCGCGCAATAAGGGTGAAACAACACTCCTTCCAGGATTGCTTGAACCCTTGCCCATACCTACACGGATTTGGATAGATATTTCTATGGATTTCATTGAAGGGCTCCCTAAATCTGGCGGGAAGACAGTGATTCTCGTTGTGGTTTATCGCCTCTCCAAATATAGTCATTTTTGTGCTCTCAGCCATCCCTATACAGCCTCCTCCGTCGCTCAAATTTTTCTGGACCAGATCTTTCGTCTTCATGGCATCCCTTCTTCCATTGTCTCGGATCGTGATTCGACTTTCACCAGTCATTTTTGGACAGAACTATTTTGCCACACTGGCACCAAACTGAAGATGAGTTCAGGGTATCACCCACAAACAGATGGTCAGACTGAAATTGTCAATAAATGCTTGGAAACTTATCTTCATTGCTTCACCTCGGAACAACAACATCAGTGGGAAAAATGGCTCCCTCTCGCTGAATGGTGGTACAATACCTCTTACCACACTACCTCTAAAATGACCCCATATGAAGCAGTCTATGGTCAGGCACCTCCATCTCTTCTTCCATACATCCCCACCAGTTCACCAATAGGAAGTTGACACGGTCCTTCGAAACCGCGATCAGATTCTTCGCATTTTGCGGGACAATCTTCACATGGCAAGAAATCGCATGAAGCAACAAGCTGATCAGCACCGTTCTGAGCGCACTTTTCAAGTCGGCGATATGGTTTTTCTTCGTCTCCAACCATACAAACAATCATCCTTGAAACTCAAAGGGCATCATAAGCTCGTTCCAAAGTTCTATGGGCCATATCAGATTCTTTAGAAGATTGGGTCCGTTGCTTATAAATTGGAACTTCCTCCTTCTTCCCGCATTCATCCAGTCTTTCATGTCTCTTGTCTGAAGAAAGTTCTTGGCACCAACATCAGTGGACAAACGATTTTACCCGAACTGGATAATGAAGGATCCATCCTTTTGGAGCCAGAGGCCATCCTCAATCGCGCACGCGTCAGCTTCGCTCTCGCTCTATCACAGAGGTCTTAATTCAGTGGCACGGCATGCAACCAGAGGATGCTACATGGGAACCACTCCTTCAGATTCAACAACAATTTCCACATCTAAAGCTTTGAGGACAAAGCTTTTTTAAAGGGGGAGGGGATGTTAGGAACCCATGTCTTTACTTTGTTAGTATGTTGTTGTTGGACGCATATGCTTTGTAAGTCATCCCGTAGTATTTTTTGATCAATAGTTTATGTTATTGTTGTTGGCACATATGCTTTGTAAGTCACCCATAGTATTGTTGATCCATAGTTTGTAATGGCCCATGGTTTTGACCCATAGTATTGGCACCTAGAATAGCATATAAGTGTGTGTTGAGACCTATGAAGGCACCGTGAAGTTAATTGTATTGAGCTTGCTCAAAGGAGGTTTCCCCCTCGAAGTGGCCTGTTATCAATATAAAAGTGATTCTGAGTTCTGTCATTTCTGCTATTTCGCATATTCTTGTTAACTAATTGTTGTAGGTGCATCACACAGTGGTATAATCCTCTAGTGAATTTGAGCCTATGTTTTCCGTTAAACAACAATATAATCCATCAAACATTGTGCACACACCCTCAACTATAGTTCTGGGCACTCCAATAGCCCTGAACTGATCTTCCTATGACTACTTCTAGAACAACGCTGGTTGTGGAAAAGAGTATTGTATATTGAGGTATGGAATATTATGGGCATCGAAAACAATTTGTTATGGCAATAAATATGATTTCTCAGTGTATGCTAATCCTCAAACAATAGGAATGGAATCCTAAAGGGAAAACTAGGAAATATTTGAACATATAATCAGCAGAGATATTTCATCAATTGTCAATTATGGGCATTGTTGTTGGTAAAGGTACCTGATAACTCAACTTTATGCCCCAGGAAATAGTAAAAAAGCATCAAAAATCATATCTAGGTACTATTGATGGACATTCTAAGCACTTTCCAGGAATAAAAGTGCTAAATACAAGGTCCTATAGCAGCAATCTTTAAATCAGGTACATTCTACTTCCTTTGGATCCCAATAAGTTTCATGCCTTAGAACATCTTACCTCATCCTTGTTTCAGTCTCTAGGGAAGAGTCTCTAACCTAAAAAGGTCTCTCCTCTGCCTATTGCACCCTCTGACCAACACGTTGTTTAGCTTCAGTTATTAGGTCAATGTTACACTCCACTAAGGGAAGCATCAAGCATTCATAAGATCTAAAATGTTCCTATCCTTAAGGAAAATTTATATCATTTGAGAAAGCGTTTATGTGTGGGGTACTCTTTCATACTTAACATCCTCTAGTTTAGGAAAAATTTCAACATTTGTCTCCACATGTGAAGACTTTTATTGGTTATTATGTGGACATGGATGGTTGCTTCATTTTCAAAAGTGGACAATCTTGATGGGTGCAAACCCTGTTTGAGGACCTTGCTTGTTGAATAGGTAATATTGAAGGAAGCCCCATAATTTTTTTCTTTCATGGTGCCACCATATGAGTGTTGGCAGTGAGATTAATTGGCCCCATCCCATTATGAAGTAGAACCATGTGAGATACATACTATAACACCATTTGCATCATGATATTCCCCTGAATTATTTGTGGTGGATTTGCAATTGTGAAGTTCATCCAAGATGATAAATATATCCAAATTGAGTATACCTGAGATCAAATTGTAACTCATGCAAGCTGGAACTCATGCACTGGTCATTACACATCTCATTATTTGTTGATGCTGCCTTTTCAAGCAGTGGAAATATACAGAGCAGAGTTACCAAATATGGCATTTTTTCCACATTATTTACATGTATTTGGAAATATTGCATATTTTCCATTGTAAAGAAAAAGCTATGCAACAACACAAATTTATTAGTGGATATTCCAATCGTATTGGCAAACAATTATTGGAAAAGTGGCCCCTAGGACGCTCATGATCTTGAACATTCTTTATGAATGTATTGTTGTTTACGCCCTTTAAAGTACCTCCCATTTTATTTTAGCCATTTTGTCTTCTTCACCTAGAACCTATATCAATTTATGTGCTCACCTTCGTGTTGTAATGGGATGTTTTATAACCTTTCTTGGATCTAAAAATAAACCAGATCATTAATTTTAGTACTTGGGGAAGAGGATATTGCATCCTCATTGTCAACATTCATCCCAAACAGATCTTTAAGAGTGTTGCGATCAGTATTTGTTGAAAAACAATGACTTGCAACAAAGTAGAGGCCTCATGAGTATTCCTTTAACAACTTTATTCAAAATGAACAATCCTCAAGAGTTACATCTATCATTTAGGAATCAACATCTTTGTCTTGGAATGAATGCTCCAAAATAGTGGCCCATAGTATACTTGTACAATAGGACTTAATGCTATAAAACACATCTCAAATGAATGGATGCTCCAAAAATGTTTGATAGTTGTCTTTTTATTGTCTAATAATATGCACAGTTCCCATTGTAGTGATGTCACTAGGATGCCAATATCTAAAGAAACCTCAGCATTAATCTTGAGTTAGGTACATTAATCAATGGGATTATGTTGGAAACAATTGAATAGTAACTCTACTCCTAAAACATAATGGATCGATAGCTAAAAAGGGTCAAAAAAGTTATGGCTATAGAATCAAAAGATGCATGTGACCTAACCGACTAGTTAATGTACCTAACTTGATCGATTGGATCATTTATTGATGAAAGGTGAACTAGATCTACCCATTCCATAGCTTTCTTTGTTGATGTTGCTAGTGGTATTACTAGTAGGGGTAGAAAATTTCCTTGATGCTTGAGGTAATGTAGTTTCCTTGGATTATAAAGCCCACAACCCTACATTGCCATGAATTCCTTCTCAAAAACACATTAAATGTACCATATATAGGTCCTAATTCAAGGACCTTAGACTATGAATAATGTTTCTTGAGCTCAATGCAACCTTGACAATAGTTAGGGAATGAAAAAATGGCTTAGGCCATGAATGGAGTGTCTTGGCCTCCACAACGATGAACTAGTCGTTGAATAAGCTCAGATGAACTCGATTTCATATTTTTGGATCCCTAGCATGGAATATGAGCATCATTTGGAGGTATTACCACGGTATTTCACACCACAAACCATTTTCTAGGCCTTGGTAATGGTTTTTGGAGAAAAATAAGAACATTAGGTCCTAAATGAGGCTTTTCAATCTCAACAGCAATGAATAAGGCCTACAACCACCCCACATGACCTCCATATGAGATATTTGAACTCCCATGATGATTACAACAACCATTTGCTGGTTTCAGACTGATTACATATCATTATTTGTTAATGCTGCCTCTTCAGGCAATGGAAATATCCAGAGCAGATTTACCAAATATGGCATTTTTTTCCACATTATTTACATGTATTTGGAAATATTGCATATTTCCATTGTAAAGAAGAAGCTATGCAACAACACAAATTTATTAGTGGATACTCCAATAGTATTGGCAAGCAATTATTGGAAAAGTGGGCCCTAGGATGCTCATGATCTTGAACATTCTTTATGAATGTATTGTTGTTTACACCCTTTAAAGTACCTCCCATTTTTTTTATCCATTTGGTCTTCTTCACCTAGAACCTATATCAATTTATGTGCTCACCTTCGTGTTGTAATGGGATGTTTTATAACCTTTCTTGGATCTACAAATAAAACACATCATTAATTTTAGCAGTTGGGGAAGAGGATATTACATTCTCACTGTCAACATTCATCCCAAACAGATCGTTAAGAGTGTTGTGATCAATATTTGTTGAACAAAAATGACTTGCAACAAAGTAGAGGCCTCATGAGTATTCCTTTAACAACTTTATTCAAAATGAACAATCCTCAGGCGTTACATCTATCATTTAGGCATCAACATCCTCGTCTTGGAGTGAATGCTCCAAAATAGTTGGCCCATAGTATACTTGTACAATAGGAATTAATGCTATAAAACACATCTCAAATGAATGGATGCTCCAAAAAAAGTTTGACAGTTGTCTTTTCATTGTCTAATAATATGCAAAATTCCCATTGTAGTGATGTCACTAGGATGCCAATAACTAAAGAAACCTCAGCATTAATCTTGAGATGTAGATTCTTCCTTTGCTTTTCAAATTGTCTATTAGATGGGATTATCCATACATGGGATATCTCAAGGATGAGAGGACCACACCCAAATACATTGAAAATAATAGGAGGAAAAAATCTATGTGGGAGAAAGAACTTGTCATTTCAAAATTAACACTCTAATTTCAACATTAAAACTCTGTCATTTCTAAATTATGATCATGAAATTCTATCATGATGACACTTATTGACTCAACATGTAAACTAAAAAACTCAATTGATACACCTACGTAGACTCTACACTAAATGCCTACAATTCTTGAGGTTTTCATCTTTTGGTGACTATGCACAATATCACAATGTCATGCTTATGCTTGCTAATGTTTAAACAATGTCATGCATTTTACTCATTAGAAGTAGAAGAAAGTTATTGTTGGATTCATTTAATTTGAAAGAGTAGTTATAGTTTGAAAGAACTCTCTCCTTACCTTAGCTAGCATTCATTGAAAGGAAAGGCTTATTTGATTCATATTCATTTGCATGCTTTGAGTCAGTCATCACACCATGAGTTGCACTTCCATCACCCTACTGAATAATACAACCATTAAAATCTAACTCGCTAACTCAACACACTTTAACCTCGCTTGAGGATAAAAATAATTTGGTAGTTAGGTAGGACACCGGGGATAGGCATCCAAATAATTCCCCCTTGTCATTTTCATATGAGACATAGTTGTTGTCCTCTAGGGTAATAAAATCCTCTAGTACTTATTGACACGGTAATCGACCCGTTTGTGGAGGGGCCTCCCATTTTTTCGGGGGTTAACCCACGAGGATTGATTCAGGATGGACTTTGTGGAATGTTGCACTCCACTTAGCGCCTAAGGAATATCGATCCATTGTCTTCCTTGTACTCTACCATGTTGGTGATACAGGGGCGATAAGACAGAAGTGCCGAAAACCTTCTCCGATGTGTCATGAACGAGGTAGATTAGTGACTTTTTTTCTAGGGATCTTTTACCCTGGATCCCTTTCGGTAGAGGGATATCCTTCCATTATTGGTCTCTCATTTCATATTGTTCGACTTGGATTTCATTACCTTGCGAAGGATATGATTTGTTGAGGTCTCCAACTCCTAGTTAGGAATTTTGCTTGATATTTCACCTTTTTAGAGGGTCTTTTTCTTTTTAGTGTTGCTTGTTGGCATTCTGGCCACTTTTGTTTCAGCTCGCTTACTGTGACACCGGTCCCAGTACAGTTTTCTAAGTTTGTTTTTTTGGCCTGCGAGCCTTGTCTTTTCCTAGCTCCCCTTCTGAACGCTCAGTTGCTTTAGGGTTGTTGAGTTCTTACACGGTCAGTTACCAATTATCTGATGATGTGTGATGTCCTCTTCTCCTAGTTCTTCGAGATGGTTGAGTTAGATGGTCTTCTCAATGGACTAGACACCCCTTGATGGAGCCACTAACGCTTGACCTTAGGAGTAATCTAGAGGACCATGTGATCACATCATCTGCATGGAATTTTCCTTTTACTGTGATGATGGACTTTCTGGTTATATGGAACACTGGTACATTTGAGAGAGAGATGATTGGTTGTACCCCACCTTGGTTGATTGTCTTTTGGTCCTTTCATTTTGTTGATAAAATTTTTGTGGTACCTTGCCTTTTACCTTTTGGGTCTTTTACTCATCTTGGGTTATCTTTTGATTTGTACCACCTTTTATGTTTTTGATCTTGTGGGTACTATGGTAGTTTGTCCACATTTGAGGTACACCCCATTTGTCTAAATTGTTATGAGTCTTTATACCCACTTCGTACCACCCTCCAGACCTTAGTTAGGAAGATTGCTTGCTATCATACCTTTTAGAGGTCCTATTTGAGTTACAAGAGGTAGTTACAAGGATCTATTACATATAAGAGGTAGTTACAAGGAGCTATTGCATATAATTGACATTATTTGACCTTCCATCACTTTGGCATGTCAAATAACAAGTAGTTACAAGGATCTATTGCAATATATATTTCACCTTATTTGTACCTTCCCCGCAATGGTTGATTTACTTTTGGTCCTTACACCCTGTTGCTTATTGGTCTTGTGGTACCTTGTCCTTTCATTTTGGTCCTTTCGTTTTTTTGTGGTACCTTTCCTCTTACCTTTTGGGTCTTTTACTCATCTTGAGTTATCTTTTGATTTGTACCGCCTTTTATGTTTTTGGTCTTGTGGGTATAACTATGGTAGTTTGTCCACATTTGAGGTAGTACACCCCCTTAGTCCCAAGGGTTATGAGTCTTAATACCCACCTTTTCTTTTTTACTTGTACCTTACTGGTTGGTCTTTGTACCCTTTGGTTGGTCCTTGTACCTTACTGGAGGCCATGAGTCTCTTTGGCCTCAATATGATGGCTGTCAGCTCATCTTTATTGTCATTGTACTAAGCCTTTTGACTGTCATTGGATTTCTTTGATTGACCGTACCATAGCCCAATCATCTCTCTCTCTCTCTGATTTGTACTAACCCTATAATAGGGTCACTTGGTTCCTAGAGTTGACTGGCCTCTAAGAGGCACAGTTATTTCTAAAAGTAACTCTTCTGAGTATATTACAGGAAACGTCTACACCCAGGTAATCAAATATCTGTTGGTAAGACTTAAGTAATCAAATTGTTGATAATCAAATATGTGGTAAATAATTTGAATTAAGTAGGTAAGACTTGTCCTGTCAGACAAAATTGTTGGTAATCAAATATGTGTTGGTAAATAATTGTAAGAGTAGTGGAACTCCTCGATTCAACTTGTGAGGAAAATTATTTTGGAGAATAAGTGTCCTGACTATGGGACAACAACAAATATCTATTCAACAACATATGAGATATTTTGGGCACTAGGTGGGAAAATAATTATAAACCTTCAATTACCAAGTACTATAGTGATGAGTGACTTAATGAAAACCATGCAAATTCCATCATTTAATAGGATATATTAGGACAAAGCCATCCTTGAGAGGTGGAGAATGGATTTGTAGAGTTTTCCACTAAACTTGAGAGATTTAGATGTTACAACATGATAGGCACATGAGACTAAGAAGGTATATGATTAATGGGAAACACATGGGGTAGCATACACTCTTTTACAATAAGTCATCACAAGGTTCCTTTCTTAGGTTAGATCATCCTTTTGTTACAAGAGGAATTGGTGCACATATGAGAATGTGAACACTTTGAAAAAAAACCATCTTGAATATACGAGCAAGGTAAAAATACTATCCATACTGCATGTCATCAATGATAACCTTTAGAAGATTATAGAAATAGATGCTTTAGACCTAGGATGGGGAGGAGTTTTAAACTAGGTAAGAAAACCTAAAGAAGAGGAAATAGTCCAGTTTGCATCAGAAACTTGGAATAAAACTGAGCAGAACTATGCCACTATCAATAAATAAATCCTTACAGCACTGATGGCAAGCATTGTTTTCCTGTTATAACTATAGTATTGAGCACATTTCTAGTAAAGAAAATAGCAGTCCTGACTTTTTAACAAGAGAATATTTGACACAGAAGTATCCTGTTAATTTTTAACAAGCGAGCCTGAAAGCAAGCGAGCCTGAAACAAGTGAGCCTGGAGAAAGCGAGTGTAGATGGTCGAAGAGGAATCCAGTGGGCCAATAACCCACAAGTAAACATGGAAATATTTGCTTGGATCGGAGGAAAACATCAGATCTATAATATTAATGATAATATGAGTTCGTTGGATTATATGCAAACATGGAAACCTAGGTGGGAGTTGAGACATATTGAAGTATTAGATGCTAGCTTATAGGGATCTGATGCTTTTATTAGACTAGTGCCAGAACTCAGAAGAATGCCTATGGGATCCAGTATTCTACCATAGATGATTTACAACAACTCCCTGAGAAAAGTAGCTGATGCAAGCAATTGGTTAACACACATCTACCATGATCTTAACTTAATCGCAACAGATGTATTTACACATCACCCCAGGCTACAACTAGACCATCAATACTACGGTATTAACTGGATATGTTCTTTGAAAGCATGGCCACGTCAAGATGCTAGTCTCCGGTTTCCAAGTACTACCCATACTTATGAAAAATATAAAAAATTATGGTGGGATTTCTTGAGAAAAGAAAATACAGATAGAACATATTATACCAGTCTAAATTTTGGACATCAAAGTACACATATACATGAGGATCCTCCATTCTATGGCCCTGATTGGATGAGAGACTGGTGGCAGTCATTCGACATCAACTTGACAGCATTAGAACCAGCTGTTATTTATAATCTAAAACCAAGATGTTGGAGAATCTCTTGAACAAGTCAAAGATATTTTGCAGACAAGGATTACTGAGGATCAAATCCTTGAGTACTACATTCAAAAGAAAGTACAATGGCTTGTCAAAACCCGCATAGATGTCCACATGCATCAGAATAGATGCGTGGTCCTGAGGTCTATTTATTAAAAGGCATGGGATACTCAGTCCAATGTCTTTCGAGAGTTATATGGTCCCCCATACTCCATGATTTGTAAATATATCAAAATTATTTGGCTATGAGTTGGGCTTGTCCATTTAGACTGTCATAATAAGATTCCATTCGGCTAAGAGAGTGGGCTTGTCCTCTCTAAGTTTTAGGTAGAGAACCATTTGAGGCCTTCGAGTTTGGTCTCTCTCTGCTTTGTGTCTAAGTCTGAGAAAAGGTGTATGCTCTGCAACTAGCCTTTGTCGTATTAGATTGCAACAAAAACCTTGTCTCTCCTTAAGTCTAGGGTCTGTTAGGAAAAGGAATAACAGGAGTATGCTCTGTGGCTGGCCCTCGTCGTATAAGATCACTCCAGAAACCCGATACTTCCCTAAGTATAAATCTTGAGTCTGTATATGTCCGAGGAATTATGCTCTGTCTGCATTTCAGTTTAGATTTTGAATAAGATTATACAAGTTTCACAACATTATATAAAATATTGTTTTTGAATATTTGTGAACACTTATTAACCACCTAAAAGATCTTAGTTTTGAAAGTCATAAAATTTTTAGAAGTTTTCCATAATGGTTAGTTATTTTTATTTTATATTATTATTGTAAATATAAATATCGTACTAAATGTGAGTGTAATTCAATTACCGAGGTGATGAACCCAAAGTAATGGGATGAGAGATAGTTTAGGGCCATGACGACAAAGATAGTTAGATGGTGTGATATGGGACTCAATACCCAAAGGAGCAATAAAAGACAGGTCATAATTGCATGAATTTCTACTCCTAAGAAAGATAAAGTGATCCTCTTCCTCATCACTTGAATGCCTACATTTTGAGAAAGGGAATGTGGTACAAGTCACCTTATAAAAGATGCTACACGTCACCTTTGAAGAGGTGCTATGCCTTGCAGTCCTATCTAAAAAAATTTCCCATGGTGCAGGTAGAACCAAATAGGTATTTTTCAGATCTGTCTTCCTTGAGTGAGGGGAGTTTAGGAAGGCTAGAGGACAGTGAGACATCCAATAGGTCTACAAGAGTTTTATCGACTAAATGTCAAAAGACCAGAAGAAAATTCCATAAACGCATGGAATTTTTTCGCACTCAAGGGGGGTCATGTTCCTATGATGATGAGACAATAGGAGACGTCGAGGTTCCCTTGAGGTACATACATTTAGTGAAACAATGGGTACCCAAGGATCTTCCTCAACTGAACACAGATTTTTGTGTGGACTAGAGGATATATCGAATTGCACCGTCGTCATTACATGGTTTGGGGTTGTTTTGCATGGATGGCATAAAGGTTTGTTACAACACATGTACAAAATTGATGAAGTATATTGGACCCTGTTACAACTACAAATATTGGATGCGCCTGGTCCAATATACACGAAGTCTGCATAGATATGGATTGTCAGCAAACTATTTACAATTGAAAGACAAAGATCAAAATAAAGGAGCAATGTTGTACATTGACGGAAGGCCAAAGGCCATAGGGAATATTGCGGTTTATAAACAATACACAACCGGGGTCTACAATTAAGCAACCAAACTGTGAATTTGAGAGGCGTGAAGGAACCCGTGTTTTTGTATGTGCCATTAAATCAATATTTGCAGGGGAAGAGTTGCTTATTAATTACAATTTGAATTGAGTAGATACAAAAACGGTTACTATGGGAGTGGTACACATAATAATTTACCCAACCTTTTATTAATGAATTTAACATCTTAAGGATTTTTCGTTAGTTTATTTCGTTTAAATTTTCCATATTTACTTCGCAGGATAGTGATCAGGAAAAATCCCTGCCAGCATATGGTCGAAAGAGTACACTCTTCCTCGAGGGAGCAAGTATACATGTTTGTAATAGTAAAAATATAATAAGAAAAAAGAGTTTTTTTGCATTGTTTTTTCATTAGTATATTGGTTTGGTTTATATAATGTTATCTATATTTGATGCAGGATATTGATCGGGAAAGCCACCCGAATGTTCATCAGACAACAACAGCCTCGACGCATCAGGTAAACCTGATTGTAATTGTACAATTAAATATGTCACAATGTTTTCTCATTATATTAATGTTTCAATGAATAATTTGGTTTCGTTTCGGTAATTTTCTTTATGTTTTTGATGCAGGCCGGTTCTGTAAGGGTCATAGTAGATCATACCATACCTGCCTCGACGCAACAGGTATACATCTTTGTAATAGTAAAACTATAATATGAAGAATAGTTTTTTTTTTGTGTTTTTGCATGAATAGTTTTGGATTCGTTTAGGTTATTTTCTCTATGTTTTTTATTTAGGGTTCTGTAAGGGGCAGCTCCCAGCTATTAGCAGATCGGGGCAAGTCACCTATGACCATTGATCCGATGAGTGGATCATGATCCTCGAGGTTGCAGGTATAATTCATTGGAATTGTACCAATATAATACGTAGCATAATGTTTATTTTGTTATGTATTTTTCGTGTGTATACTGGTTTCATTGTGATAATTTTTTCTACTTCTTTTTTGTAGGGGCCAGATGATCGGGCCAAGTCCACAGCTATGGATCAGATGACACATCATCCAGGCATCAGGTAAACTTAGTTGTAATTTTAGGAATCTATCATGATAGATATGTTTGTTAATATAATTTTAGGAATCTATCATGATAGAACTCAGTAGTGTTTTATATATTTTTTTTGCAGACCAATGAATCGATGTATGAAACAACATCACAACAGTATTCAATAGATCCTGAAGTGGCTGAGATGCTTAACAATCCTGACATAATTGGTGAACCCACAAACCCGTTTAAGATGATAAAAAAGATCTTGAATAAACATAGTGCGGAAATCGTTTCTCTGCTAATCAAGGTTCCGCAGACAAGCCAAATTATAGCAAGGATTGAATTGTTGGAACGGAGATCTGAAACCTTGCGAGTAAGTTGAGGAATCTTGAATCATAAAATAATTCATTTATAACTTTATAATTTTCTCTTTTATATGATAGTAGTGAACATATAAAATGTGGTTTGTATTTATAGAATTATCAGAGACCACACAATAGTTGTCAAGACGGTGTTGGCCCCAGCGAGGCTCCTCGAGAGACATTAAATCATGAGCAAACGACTCCACGCACATCAACTCCTTTTGCATTGTTGTCGACTGAACAGTCAGCAACACGTTCTGAAACACCTCAAACCCCAGCTATGAGTGCACCGGCCTCTAGTGACCGACGCACACCAGATCATCCAGAAGAAGGGGTTGACACCGAGACTCTTAATAATATTGATATTTCCGAAGTTGCATTTCCAAGATCTTCCCGTGTCACTAGCACGGGAACAATCGAGGCAACATTTTTGGTTGATGAAGATCTCATCCCAATAAAGATAGAGAAGATCCCAGGTAATTAATATACATTGATCAAGTTAGTGTTTATAATTTCATTGTAATATACCGATAAAACGTTTTTTTTAAACTAATTATGATCATGGCATGATTGTTTTGCAGGAAATAATTTTTTCTATAAACAAATGAATGACTTGTCCTTGGATATTTTTGGGCCCACCATCCAAACAAGGTGGGATAGACAACTGAAAAATTTAAAATATGATCTCACTAATCAGTTGGTTGGCATGTTCGGCGACAAGTCCTTCAATCAAGCCAAGGTCCTAAAAAAGGTTGGACAACATATGAAGATTGTCCGAGATTAATATAGAGTCCACCTGGAAAAAAACATAGGTATGAGCGCCCTCCAATGATTCCAACAAAGGAGTGGAAAGCTCTAGTGGATGATGGAAAGGAGAGGGCTCAGAGAAAAGAAGGAAAGATAACACCAGGCACAAGGAGGTATGCGATACTTTCCGCAATGTAATTATAAACCTTATTATTATTGATTTCTATATCAAATTTGGAACATCTAATGTATTTCAACACTTGCATAGGCTGTCAGACACATCAAAGGCCACAAAGGCAAGACTGGAAAAAATAGGTCAGCACAAGCTTGGGCCTGGTGGTTATTCGAATTTGGCGGCATGAATTGTAAGTTTCAAAAAACCAATAATGCATACAAATAATAAATTGCAAATTATTTTTCATTTTATTGCACCGCAAAATGTTAATTAATGATGTTATACAAATATGTAGGCCGACCGATTCAAAGAATTGCCCACTGATGAAGACATGAATCTTGGTTTCCAGCACGGCTTTGGAGATGTTGTTGAACGCTGAAAAATCTTGTCTGGGAAAACACAGTCTTCTGGTACTAATCCATCCGGTGCACAGGTAAATAATCGACATAAATTCATTGACTCTGTTTTGAGCAGGAAAGCAATGATCCCCTAATTAATGTCGAGGAGGGACCACAACAAATCGAAGATTGTGCTTCAAATCCTGGTAATGAATTTATTCATAATGTACAATTTTATGTATAGCATTGTAGATGGTGAACATTAATTGTAGTTCACCATATTTCAACTGCAGAGCATGTAGAGGGTGACACTGTATAGGTTGATCCTGGAGAAGACCATGAACAACATAATGTGGCCACACCAGGTAAAAAAACACCTTTGCAATGTTTTTTTTAAATGAAATACTTGTCATTACAATAGAAAAATATAACGATGTAACATTTTCACATTGTTGCAGTAAATACGAACCCCTTGCCGCAAAATCCACATCTGGATCAGGACTCTAGGATGCAGACATCACGAGAGGCGCCTGATGAAGAACCAAGAACTGGAGGAGAAAATCCACAAGATGATCTTATTAGAGATTTTGTACTAAAGAGAAAAGAATTAAAAAGAAGTGGCTGGGAAAATATTGTCTCATTATTTTTGATAATAATATGTCGTCCATGATTTTTGGCCTAATGAATGAATGAATGGTTTAGTGAATGGTTTAATGGTTTAATGATTCAGTGTAGTAAACTGTTACCTTTATTGAATGTTAGCTTTTATTGAATGAATGTGTTCACTGAATGAATGAATGGTTTATTGAATGTTATATTTTATTGAATGAATGTGTTGACTGAATGAAACAATGGTTTAATGAATGTTAGCCTTTATTGAATGAATGGTAGATGTTTGTTTATGATGAAATATGCATGAATTTGCACGTAATTGTTTTTTTCAAGTACTTGCATTGGGTATGGGGAATTGAGACTGATGTGAGGGGGGGAGGGGCCATAAGAGCTTCCACCTTCACATGGTTGGCTCTGTTCAGTAGAGAATATTAAATTATTCTCGAAACAGAGAGGAGCTCAATGAATGGCTACGATCCTGGCTTTCTACAACCCACTAGCCTGTCATCTAAATTTTGACAATTTCTTGGAGCTTGTTGTGATGTTTGGTTTCTCTTCATAACCAATTTCGAGTTTCCACAACTTCAAAGGCTGAGTAAATGATACACTGGAACCAATATCCTTCACCTTCTCTTTATTTTCCTTGGAATCTCCTTGAGAATATTTGAATGAGATATGTCTCAAATCCTCTAGATCATTTGCATCCTCTCCATTATGTCCAATCTTCCTGCAATAGAGAAGATATCTCGTCTCTTTTTATGGGGAGAATAATGTGGACAGTGAAGATTAAAGAGGATGAGAGGTTGTTTGCATCCTTAACCTAAGGATAAGAAATTGTCTAGAGAGTTATAAGAAAACTGAAGGTCAACGCTATCAACAAGGTGGACGTAAGTTGATGCTGACATCAAGGGAAACTCCTATTTAATTGTTGTCGTTTATCTTCCCATGTTCACATGAAGTCAACTGATATCAATATTAATACTTAAAAAATCATCACATAGTGATAACTAAGGATTATTATGCATGCACCTCCTCACCTTATAATATCATTTGGGTCAAGGCGCAAAGACAACCATAAATTATCAAATGTGAATGCAAAGAGTAAGAGACAACTATAAGTAAGTCTTATATTAAATTCACCATATTATAAGTCTTTAATTGGCACTATCATCTGAGATTTGACACATTGGATTGTTGTGATCTTCTTATCACTCCTTACCAATGTGATTGTAAGGCTTCTTTGGTGGTGAAGTCCATAATTTTAAGTCTTCTTCCTCATTCTCATGCCTTTTGGTAAGACAATAAGGAGGGAAATGGCCCGCATCAACATGGAAAACAATTTCGACATAGAGGTAGATAAGATCAACGTCTTGCACTATACATAAGATCACACAGTTACAATGTCTTGCACTATGCATAAGATCACGCAAATTCCCCAATATGGTTATTGCATAATCTGAGTATTTTTTTTGTATAATGAAGTGTGGTCTAACCCTAAAAAATACAACAAAATAGTTGTTATTTTAATGAACTGTAAAATTAATGTTACATATATATCAAATTAATGTGTTCAAATTCGTTTTTATTGAAAATATACCATTTTATCATGTAGATATTAAGGAGTGCTCAATTGTTTAAGATTGTACAAATATGGATGAGGAATATTTGTTTCTTGCATTTTTTGGGGGAAAGGGTTTAGTTAATTTATACTTGTCAATTGAAGTACAATTATTTAAATTGCCCTTCCTCTTTGAAGGGCTCCAAGAACAAATTCCCTTCCAATAAAAATTAAGACCCGCCCTTCAAATTTGATCACAACATAATAGTGTATTTAAAAAAAAAAAACATATTTTCTTCGGATATCCGACTTTTTGATCTATGATATCTGACATTCTTGCCATACCACCGATGGCTAAGAACGTTGGATATCATCCATTTGTACATGGCATGACCGTCGGATATCAGCCATTTGTACATGGCACGGCCGTCAGATATCTAACTTCTTGCTCTATGATATTTGACGTTCTTTCCATACCACTGATAGCTAAGAACGTTGGATATCAGCCATTTGTACATGGCATAACCGTCGGATACCGAATTCTTGCTCTATGATATCTGACGTTCTTGCCATTCCCCTGACGGCTCAGAATTTCGAATATCATCCATTTTTACATGGCACGGTCGTTGGATAGCTGACTTCTTTCTCTATGATATTCGACATTCTTGACATACCATCGATGGCTAAGAACGTCGGATATCAGCCATTTTTACATGGCACGGCCATGGGATATCCGACGTCAACAACTAAGATAACCGACTTCATATTAAGTGCTAGGTGTCGGATGTCCGACTTCATATTAACTACAAGGTGTCGAATATCCAATGTCATATGACGGTCAGATATCCGACGAAGAGTCCTACCACCGGATATCAACCAAATTTGGACTGATGTTTAAACAAGACAAAGGTTGTCGGATGGTCGACGACAATATGTAGAAAATCTGACATTCTTGCTGTCGAATTTTGGGTCCAAAAAACCTAGTGTGCCATGGGTTATAGGGTTTGATTTTGGTTATAGTTATTATGGAAGTTACCTACTAAGGTTCTTTGTTATAAGGGTTAGGGATTATATTTGTTAGATGTTCATCTATTGTATGAGTTAGGGGTTGAATCAATTATGGGTGTCAAAGTTAGACATTAAGGTGACACGCATTAGGGGTTATATGAATTAAGGTTTTATGGATATATTAATAGAGATATGGTTTATTGTTAGTAGGCATATTGTTAGAAAGGTGTAAGAATCACTTATGATTCACCACATAATGTTTCTCTCAGATCTATCAATCAATGTCAAGATCTAAATTTAATGAATCCATGAAAACTAGATTCAAATATAAAAAAAATGTCAAGGCCACATAGTTGTGTAGATTCTAAATGTTGTTTAAACATATAATTATGCTTCAAGGATATATAAATAATAATGAGATTTTGTTTAATTAATCAAAATAATTATAATTAATTAATAATAATATTATAAATGATGATGATTGATTAGCATAGCTTTGAGCCTAACTTATAGAATGACCTACGGTTAACTTGAGGAGATACATCAACCTTATTATATTATGGATCCTTATAAGGGTCTCTCCATTTGGGCATCTCATTGTGTAAAGGGCTCCCTGTGACATGCTAAGGATGGCGATCAAGTTCTTAGTCTTAGAAGGACTTCTTCTTTTGGTATGGAACCTTTGGTTTTGGCATATAATGTGGTTAAAAGTGTTGAAGCGAGTATGCGTGCATTGAATCTTATGTATATGTTTTTTAAGCAATACCTAATTTTGGATTGGTGGGTCGGAAGAGGGTTGCGTATTCAAGGGAAGGAGAAGTATGTGATAGTTACAAGGTTGATCTATCAGCTTGACCTTATGAGCCATGAAATCAAAGGTTATGAGACTGGTATTGTCAAAACCCAAAATTTCTGAAAAATTTAAAATTTTTTTATTTGTAACAATAAATGTTAACTAGGTAGTATTTCTGATATTGTTTTAATTTAGATAACTACATAATCTGTTTAAAGACTCTGTCTTCTTAAAAACTTTGATTTCGGTGGTTGTAATTAATGACTGTTTTATTTTGAACCGCAAGGGAAGAGCTAGTCGTAGTTGACTGGCTTACTTAGCTTACGAGCTAATGCATACGTCGTCTTTTGTTTCTCAGGTGCGCCAGTGAAGTGAGGATCACTGTATGTTAAACTTGGTGAGCATCAATACTCCCTATACTTTAAAACTTAATGATCGTCATGATATTTCTTATTCAGCTAGTATCGTCAAGTGTTACGAAGATTTACATTGTCTCAGTTATAATTATGTTTTTATGATTATTATGCTATGTTACTGCTGTAACTAACAATGAAACAATTGTTATATCAGAATTATTGGCTGTATAAAGTGTCTTTGCATCATGTGACCTGTTGTCAAATTAATACCGGTGACTACTGTTTTGTTCATGCATTGATAATGCGAGTTGAGAAGGTGACGCCTCTAGCGTTGTTTCAATATAATCCTATGCATCGAAGTCCAATGTCCACTTAGAGTTTAACTTATGTTACCTGACTGTGCCTTGATTTTAACTATCTTTACGATGTGAACCTGTAGATGAAACTCTATTTCAACATCTTAATAATAGAGGTTTATTATTCAAATTGTTACTGTTAACAATAGTATTGGTAGCAATTCTGATGATAGTATATAATGGCAATGTATATATTGTCTTAAAGACTTGGTAACATTTCAAGTATTAAATAACGAGGCATTTTCATTCGAAGGTTGACTACCTTGGTACTTATATGAACATAGAAATGTAATATGCCCATGGCATTAATCTATGGCTTGGTTTTAATTTATATATATAATATAATGATTGTGCAATAATCATAATATTCCATACATTGGCAAACTTTATATTCAATATAGTGTTATGGTTGTATTTATCATACTAGACCATAGAGAAAACTCTAGGGTTGAAGTTGACCACCACCTTGTGTAATGTGATATGCTAATGACATTAACCTATGCCCTGGTTTCATTGTAAATGTGCATTAACTTGATTTTGTCATAGTCCTAATGTTTTTCCCTTACCATGGATAAGATTTATAACCAATAATATGTTAAGGTATTATCCACCATATTAATTTATGGAATAATCCATATGTGATGTTGACTAACTCTTATTTATATCATTGTAGTGATTATACATTCCAAGTGCTTGGGATTCTCGACGATTCATTTGCAAGGCATGCACTATATGCCAAATGATTATATATCATTTGTTATCTTATACGTTTGACTTACATATGTAATGATTTGGAATCGGTGTATAATGATTTGGATTGCAATTTGAACTATATGGTCTCGACCCATAATACGTTGATTTATTTGGATGCTACGTGGTTAACTCTCCTCCACGCAGTTGGTGATATATAATCTGTTATTGAAAACCCTACCTGGTTATTGTAGTTGCCTTCGGGCTCGGGTCCTAAGGATGAAACCCTCCCTGTCTGAGTTTTGTAATGAAGGCACTGTAACAATGTACAGAGTGTGATGGTTATGGCCTCGTGGTTCCATTCGGCAATAGGGTATGTCCTCAGCTCTGGTGATAGCGTCTGCTATAGTTTTATTGCTTCGTGGTCTCGCTGTTCATTATAGGTTTAAGTCCCAGCTATTTACAGTCCGTCACTGTGCTGGTGTGGGTATGAGATAGAGTTTCGGTAATGTCTTTAGGTTATGAGAAGGTTGATGCAATTGGGATTTGGGTTTGCTTCTTGACTGGTTCAATCCCAGCGTGAGGGTTTCGTTGGGAACTGTTACCTTGTCTCGGCTGTCAAGAATGTTATGATAGTTTCTTTTGCTCACCCATCTGATGAAGATGATGGGGCTTCTCTGTTTGTTCATCTTGTAGCTACCGATTGTCCACTGTTAACTTCCTCCATGTCTCGGTAAGATAAATCACAGTTTTTACAGTCTTTATGTTTTATAATCATTAATTATATTTACTTTTCTAATTCTATTCTCTGCATTCAAAGTGGTGACTAAAACCCTCGGCATTTGTTATTTGACAGGTCACGCGGCTCTTGATGGTGTACAGGACTTTGTCACCCACGCAGGCTCCTCCGGGTAAGCCTGGTTATCCACGGCTGTCTCTTCCTTTGCTGGTTTTAGTGGTTAGGGTTGTGTTTCGGAGGGAAACTCCTGTGTGTTGAGGTCATTATCGACCTGATGTTCGTAGGTGCAGTCATATGTATGAAATTGTTTTGTTTGAAATGAAATGGGGTTTGAAACCCTGTTAAGTTTATGGAGAGCCATTCACGGCCAAGACTTATGAGGCCAGGGTTTCGATTATTGTACTTTGTAATGGCTGAGCATGGGGTTTTTAACCTCGCCATATGATATTTATACTTAATATATACTGGGCCTGGTATGGCCGTGTTTATGTTTTGTTAAATTATTAGAATGTGTTTGGAATGTATGGATAGATGTATTCTTCAGTACTTGCAATGGATGATAACTCTGTTTATAAATGAAACCCTAAATTGTCTCTCTGCGTTTTTATTCGATTGGAAAAGTTAAATAGAACCTGGTGAAAGTTTATCGACTGTGCCTGTAATAGTTATAATCATAGGGTTGTTCTGGTGAATTTGGGGTTCTGTTTTGTGTTCAACCTGTATATGTGGGGTTTGTTAACTTGATAACTACCGGGAAAGAAATGTAACAATATTTAATTTGATTCTTGTATTGTTATTAAACAACACTGTGAGTAGAATAATATAAACATAGAACTATATAATAAGATACTATAAGTCTGTCTACCATATAAGGCATTCTTCATTTGTTTTTAAGTCTGTTGTAGAGTTATTGTATGGCTACGGCCGTGTAGGTTTTTGAGAAAACTCCAAGAGAGACATTTATACTGAATAACTATTATTGCTGTGTATAATTTAAGATGGTTTGTAACAGCCAATGATGACTGCGTTCGTCGACAGTTTCTCTGTTGTATTAATATGTTTGTTGTTGTAAAAAAAAAAACTCTGTTAATTTTATTATAAAAAAAAAAACAACATGACTACTGTATTAGAATACTAGGTAGAAAGGAAATAATACTCTATAGTTGCTAGTGTTTGTATTTTGACTACCGCGTAATTGTTTAAGATTATGTGGAAGCTGGTAACAATGAAATATTGTTACAGTCACCTCTTTAGAGAATCACTAGCTGTCAACATGTTCTGAGTATAAATATATATTACGATGAGTTTTGTTTATCTATTAACTTGATATAAGAGTGACCTGTAACTTAAAGTTGACTATAATATGTAATACTTATAAATACAGGTAGATTACTTCTACAGGAAAAATATCTCAAAGTAAAACTAAGATTTGTCTAGATTTGTTCTTATGATTGTTTGCTAGCTATAAATCTGGAATATCTATTGTCTAATAATTCTGTCTATTATTAAACTATTAACAGAAATTCTAACATATGCATAAGCATAGTATATATTAACTGTAACAGTAACAAATAGGTTCTGTATAAGATAAATACTTTATTTAAATAAAAATAGGAAGTTTCTACAACATCTGCATTCTGAAATTTATACCAAAGGAAGTACAGAGAATGATCTACTGAAGTTGAATACAATCAAAACGTAGTTGTACTAGTCTATATCATAGGAAAATTAAATAAACCAACAACAGGAAGAGTGGCAGAACCTGTAGATGGTAGACAATAACAGCAATGGGAGGCTGTTCCTCCCTACCAATTCCTGGAGAGTGCCCAGACAGCACTTCTCAGTACCCCCCGAGCTTGCTCTGGTCTAACTGGCTGGAATCTAAGTACGGCCAATAATTCCCTCAGCCAAAACAGCTATACTGGAACCAAGTTACTGCAACTTCCTGCTCAAAACACTTCCTTACTGTTTTCCCACTTCCTCAATGGGACTCCTGAATAGCATTCACCTGAATGTATCCTCCCTCTAGAACAATTGCTGAACCCCCAGCTCAGTTCATTGAGTAGTATTTAAAAGATTGCCTAGGTCTTAGTTGGGCTAACTGTCATTAATGAGCCACCTGCTCAGATTCCACTTTCTTGGGGAATCATGACCCCAAAATATAGGGAAGTTGCCACCTGCAACTCAGGAAGTGTTTGAGGATGCTGCCACTTGTCTTTTGTCCTTCCACCTAATTCCATCCACCAGTTAGACCAGTAACCTCTTTTAACAGCTCTCCCATGCTGTTGTCTCCATAATTTATTTATTAATAATAATTATTCAGAATTTACATTCCATTTCTGGAGACTCTGCTGAGTCATCCATTCCTACTTAGCATTAAATTTAACATAACGTTCTCAGGAATATTAAAAATAATTACATTATTTTAATAAAATTGGGGTATGTGACATACACACCCCCTTAAAATGTAACATCGTCCTCGATGTTACTTATTCTTCTTCTTCAGCTACCTGCTGGAATAGATGGGGATATGCTTCCCGCATCTTACTTTCCAGCTCCCAGGTAGATTCTTCAGGACTAAGGTGCTTCCATTGCACCTTCACTTGTCCAATTATCCGGTTCCGTAGAGTAATTTCCCTCCTCCCGAGGATACAATCCGGTTCTACCAGAACTTCCCCTTCTGGTTCTACCTGTACAATGTTCCAATCAATAACATGAGTAGCATCATGAACATACTTTTTCAAAACAGAGATATGAAAAACATTGTGTACTTTTAAATTTGGCGGTAATGCTAACTGATAAGCAACTTGACCAATTCTAGCTAAAATTTCAAATGGACCACAGTAACGTGGTGCTAATTTTGCACAACTTCCTAATCTTAGGGAGCTTTTCTTTGGTCTTACCTTGATGAACACATGTTCACCTACCTGGAACTCTTTAGGAGTTCTTTTTAAATCTGCTTGACTCTTTTGCCGATCCTGGGCAATCTTCAAGTTTTCCTGCACTTGTTTCACAATCTGTTCCATTTCTTTCAATAAATCAGGTCCTAACACTAATCTATCTACCGGATTACTCCAAGAGATAGGAGTGTTGCATTTTCGTCCATACAAAACCTCAAAAGGACTAAACTTACCTGATGATTGATAGCTGTTATTGTAGGCAAATTCAGCTAAGTGTAAATAATCCTCCCACTTACCTGGTTGATCTTTAACATACATCCTTAACAGATCTTCTAGTATTTGATTATCTCTTTCCGTTTGTCCGTCAGTCTGAGGATGGAAAGAGGTGCTGAAATTCAAAGTGGTGTTTAATCCTTTGAACAAGGATCTCCAAAAATTTCCTGTAAATTTAGGATCCCTGTCTGATATAATAACTTTTGGAATACCGTGTAACCGAAAAATCTGTTTTAGAAAGATATCTGCTATGTTTGCAGCCTTGTATGTGGTTTTAACAGGAATAAAATGTGCTGATTTACTTAATTTGTCTACCACTACCATAATCGAATCATTCTGATGTTGATTTTTGGGTAAACCTGTAATGAAATCCAGGCTGATTATTTCCCATTTCCAGTTAGGAATAGGTAAAGGTTGCAGCAATCCAGCTGGATGTTGGTGTTCTATTTTTACTTGTTGGCAGTCCAAACACTTAGCTAAATATTCAGCAGTTTCAGATTTCATGTTAGGCCAAAAATATTCTTTTCTCAACATAGTGATAGTCTTTTGATAGCCAGGATGCCCGGAATAAGGGGTTTTATGTATTTCGTCTAAAATTAACAGCTTAACTGTAGGTGCATTAGGGATATACAGCCTGTCCTTAAACAACAAAAATCCGTTTTCGTTTAAACTATACCCTTTTATCAAACTTTCTGTGGGCTGTTCTTTGGCTGTAATTTGTAAATGTTGATAATTTTCATCTAACTTTATCCCTTCAGCCAGCTGTTCATTTAAATCAGAGGTATAAGTGCTGCTAGCTGATATAAAATTCAGTTTTGCATTCCTGCTCAAGGCATCAGCCACCTTATTTTCCTTCCCTTTTATATGTTGGATTTCAAAATCGTATTCACTTAGGAATGCCAGCCATCTGGCTTGTCTTGCATTTAAATTTGGCTGGTCTAGAAGGTATTTCAGACCTTTATTATCTGTTAGTAAGGTAAATTTTCTGCCTATTAGGTGGTGTCGCCACATCTTTAAGCATGAATTACAGCAGCTAATTCTAGGTCATAAGTGGCATAATTCTTTTCATGGATTTTCAGCTTCCTAGATTCGTAAGCAATGACGTGTCCTTCTTGAGTCAGCACTCCGCCTAAGCCATCATTACAGGCGTCGGTGCAAACTATGAAATCTTTATTTGGGTCCGCTATTCTAAGAATAGGGGCAGTTGTCAATAAGGTCTTAAGTTTCTTGAAACTCTCTTCACATTTCGCATTCCAATCAAACTTCTTTCCTTTCTTCTGCAAAGAAGTGATTGGGTTGGCTATTTTTGAAAAGCCTTCAATAAACCTCCGGTAGTAACCGGTAATTCCCATGAAAGATCTAACATCCGTCACATCTTTAGGTACAGGCCATTCTTCAATCGCCCGAATATTTTCGGGATCCACTGAAATCCCTTCCTTAGTGACTACATGTCCTAAGTACTGGATTTCATCTTTGAAGAAGTCACATTTGCTAAATTTCGCAAAAAGTTGTTGTTCTCTTAGTTCTTGTAAAACGATACGTAAGTGTTCCTTGTGCTCCTCCTCGCTCTTAGAATAGACTAAAATGTCGTCGATAAATACAACCACAAATTTATCTAAGTACTTGTGCATTATGTTGTTCATTAAGCACATGAAAACCGCTGGGGCATTAGTAAGTCCAAATGGCATTACGACAAATTCGTAATGTCCGTACCTTGTTCTAAAGGCTGTTTTGAAAATGTCTTCTTCTTTAATTCTTACCTGATGATAACCCGATCTCAGATCGATCTTAGAGAATACCGTAGCTCCACGTAGTTGATCAAACAGATCATCAATACGAGGTAACGGATACCTGTTTTTGATCGTCATCTTGTTTAGTTGACGATAATCTATGCAAAGTCGCATAGTTCTGTCCTTCTTCTTAACGAAAATCACTGGTGCTCCCCAAGGGGATACACTGGGTCGGATATAGTTCTTATCTATTAACTCCTTCAACTGAGTTTTCAACTCGTTAAGCTCCAAAATGTTCATACGGTACGGGGCTTTTGAACTGGGAACAACACCTGGTACCAGCTCAATTGTAAAGTCAAGCTCTCTCTTGGGAGGCAATTCTGGGATTTCTTCAGGAAAAACGTCAATAAAATCATTGACGACATGAATGTTATCTACTGTTTTCTGGTTGTTTTCAGACTTATCGGTCTCGTCTGTAATAGTTACAGCATAGGTCTTGCACCCTTTCCTGACTGCTTTTTTAAGTTGTAATGCAGAAATTTGCCTAACTACTGTTTTCCTAGGGATACCCCTAACAGTTACCGGCTGTCCACTACTGTTTATACACCTAAAAGTTTTGTCAAAACAGTTTAAAACGACCCTATGTTGTTCCAACCAGTCCATTCCGATAAGTATGTCATAAGAGCCAAGTGGTAAAACGTTCAGTTTAACTGTAGTTCTAAAATCATTCATGCTTAAGATGCATTCTTTTACATAACAGTTTACTTTCTTCTTAGCCCCAGTAGCTAATTGTACAGACCAAGAATTATCAAACCTTTCAACAGTCAAATTACATTTTTCTACCAGTTGAGGTGAAATATAACTAAGACTAGCACCTCGATCTATTAATATAGTAACTGGGGTTTTGTTAATCATACCTCCTACTTCCACCATGGAAGTTTGGTAGTCAGCCTGACGGTTTTCCAACGCTGCATTGATTCGGGGCATAGTTCCTGCAAAATCTCCAACTGTCATTTCATCTTGAACAGTATGAATATTGCTGACTTGTTTCTTTCTGTTTGGGCAGACTGAAGCATAATGTGGCCCATTACATTCCCAGCACTTGACAGGTTCTTTTCGCTCAAAATTTTTGGTGTAGTTTCCATGGTTATTAGGAGTCTCTTTGCTGTTTTTGTAATTGTTTGAATGGCTGACAGCTCCATTTTTGTTTCCTTGGAAACTTTTACTGTTAAAGTGGTTCCCGTTTCTGCCATTCTTGAAACTTTTATGGGGAACAAATTCCTTTTTCTTGTACTCGATCAGATTGCTGTTCTTTTTGGCTTTCCAGCTGGCTATCCCCTCTTTCTTTTTATTCTGTTCGTAACAGAAATTTGCCTTGCGCATAGCTTCTTCCAGTGTTTTGGGGTTGTCATATTCAATTCTGTCCTTGATATGATAAGGCAGGCAACTAAGAAACCGCTGTATTTTTTGTTTCTCTTCGACAAAATACGGTACATAACGCAACAGACTTAAAAATTTACTGTTTAAGTCCTTCATCGTCATAGATCCGAGTTTTAGTTCATAAAATTCCTTAGCCCTTTCTTCATAATACTGCTCGGACAGGAATTTCTTCTTGAAATACCTTTTAAAGGTACTCCAATTAACTTCTCTTTCTTTGATCCCTTTGACCCTTTTCAGGTCTTGCCACCATATGTCCGCCTTTCCCGAGAGGTTGTAGATGGCCATTCTTGCCTTTAGCTGATTTGAGTAGTTATAGATCTGAAAATATTTTCTCATCCCGGATAACCAGGATTCTGCCTCTTCTCCAGTTTCAGTTTCTCCATTGAAAGTTGGGGGCTTTATCTTCTTAAACTCCCCGGAAATCTCTTCATAAGGCCTGTACTTTTTCCTTCGGTTGTGCATCTCAGCTTCACTGCTGTCACTGCTAGTGTGATAACTGGGTTGTCCTTTTCTTTCTTCAGATGAGGAACTGCTGTCAGATTTATTTGGTTTTGTCCTTTTTGACCCTCTTGGATGATTAACTTCTTCTGAGTCAGCTGGTTTGCTCCTTCCGTCAGTCTGAAATTTTTCCATCAATAGCTGATTTAGCTGTTCTTGAGTCTTTAGAATTCTTTCATTATCCTTCTTAACTGTTTCCATTTCTGTCTTTAATCCTCTTATAGTCTGCATCAGTTCAGTGGTGTGAGCAATTTCTTCTTCTGTCTCAAGTTCTTTTGACATCTGTCTTGTCACAGCATTGGGAGATTCCTCCTCAGTATATTCTCCCAGTTTTTCCATATCTGTCTGTAAAATTCAGAAAAGAGAATTTTTTCTGTTCTGTAGATGAAACCGAAATATATGTTAGTATTTTATAAATAAAACAAAATCTTCTTTTATGATCGCTGTTTGCGGAAGTTTAGTGGAGTCACATCCAGGCCTAGTGTCTGAACCTGGCTCTGATACCACATGTCAAAACCCAAAATTTCTGAAAAATTTAAAATTTTTTTATTTGTAACAATAAATGTTAACTAGGTAGTATTTCTGATATTGTTTTAATTTAGATAACTACATAATCTGTTTAAAGACTCTGTCTTCTTAAAAACTTTGATTTCGGTGGTTGTAATTAATGACTGTTTTATTTTGAACCGCAAGGGAAGAGCTAGTCGTAGTTGACTGGCTTACTTAGCTTACGAGCTAATGCATACGTCGTCTTTTGTTTCTCAGGTGCGCCAGTGAAGTGAGGATCACTGTATGTTAAACTTGGTGAGCATCAATACTCCCTATACTTTAAAACTTAATGATCGTCATGATATTTCTTATTCAGCTAGTATCGTCAAGTGTTACGAAGATTTACATTGTCTCAGTTATAATTATGTTTTTATGATTATTATGCTATGTTACTGCTGTAACTAACAATGAAACAATTGTTATATCAGAATTATTGGCTGTATAAAGTGTCTTTGCATCATGTGACCTGTTGTAAAATTAATACCGGTGACTACTGTTTTGTTCATGCATTGATAATGCGAGTTGAGAAGGTGACGCCTCTAGCGTTGTTTCAATATAATCCTATGCATCGAAGTCCAATGTCCACTTAGAGTTTAACTTATGTTACCTGACTGTGCCTTGATTTTAACTATCTTTACGATGTGAACCTGTAGATGAAACTCTATTTCAACATCTTAATAATAGAGGTTTATTATTCAAATTGTTACTGTTAACAATAGTATTGGTAGCAATTCTGATGATAGTATATAATGGCAATGTATATATTGTCTTAAAGACTTGGTAACATTTCAAGTATTAAATAACGAGGCATTTTCATTCGAAGGTTGACTACCTTGGTACTTATATGAACATAGAAATGTAATATGCCCATGGCATTAATCTATGGCTTGGTTTTAATTTATATATATAATATAATGATTGTGCAATAATCATAATATTCCATACATTGGCAAACTTTATATTCAATATAGTGTTATGGTTGTATTTATCATACTAGGCCATAGAGAAAACTCTAGGGTTGAAGTTGACCACCACCTTGTGTAATGTGATATGCTAATGACATTAACCTATGCCCTGGTTTCATTGTAAATGTGCATTAACTTGATTTTGTCATAGTCCTAATGTTTTTCCCTTACCATGGATAAGATTTATAACCAATAATATGTTAAGGTATTATCCACCATATTAAGTTATGGAATAATCCATATGTGATGTTGACTAACTCTTATTTATATCATTGTAGTGATTATACATTCCAAGTGCTTGGGATTCTCGACGATTCATTTGCAAGGCATGCACTATATGCCAAATGATTATATATCATTTGTTATCTTATACGTTTGACTTACATATGTAATGATTTGGAATCGGTGTATAATGATTTGGATTGCAATTTGAACTATATGGTATCGACCCATAATACGTTGATTTATTTGGATGCTACGTGGTTAACTCTCCTCCACGCAGTTGGTGATATATAATCTGTTATTGAAAACCCTACCTGGTTATTGTAGTTGCCTTCGGGCTCGGGTCCTAAGGATGAAACCCTCCCTGTCTGAGTTTTGTAATGAAGGCACTGTAACAATGTACAGAGTGTGATGGTTATGGCCTCGTGGTTCCATTCGGCAATAGGGTATGTCCTCGGCTCTGGTGATAGCGTCTGCTATAGTTTTATTGCTTCGTGGTCTCGTTGTTCATTATAGGTTTAAGTCCCAGCTATTTACAGTCCGTCACTGTGCTGGTGTGGGTATGAGATAGAGTTTCGGTAATGTCTTTAGGTTATGAGAAGGTTGATGCAATTGGGCTTTGGGTTTGCTTCTTGACTGGTTCAATCCCAGCGTGAGGGTTTCGTTGGGAACTGTTACCTTGTCTCGGCTGTCAAGAATGTTATGATAGTTTCTTTTGCTCACCCATCTGATGAAGATGATGGGGCTTCTCTGTTTGTTCAGCTTGTAGCTACCGATTGTCCACTGTTAACTTCCTCCATGTCTCGGTAAGATAAATCACAGTTTTTACAGTCTTTATGTTTTATAATCATTAATTATATTTACTTTTCTAATTCTATTCTCTGCATTCAAAGTGGTGACTAAAACCCTCGGCATTTGTTATTTGACAGGTCACGCGGCTCTTGATGGTGTACAGGACTTTGTCACCCACGCAGGCTCCTCCGGGTAAGCCTGGTTATCCACGGCTGTCTCTTCCTTTGCTGGTTTTAGTGGTTAGGGTTGTGTTTCGGAGGGAAACTCCTGTGTGTTGAGGTCATTATCGACCTGATGTTCGTAGGTGCAGTCATATGTATGAAATTGTTTTGTTTGAAATGAAATGGGGTTTGAAACCCTGTTAAGTTTATGGAGAGCCATTCACGGCCAAGAATTATGAGGCCAGGGTTTCGGTTATTGTACTTTGTAATGGCTGAGCATGGGGTTTTTAACCTCGCCATATGATATTTATACTTAATATATACTGGGCCTGGTATGGCCGTGTTTATGTTTTGTTAAATTATTAGAATGTGTTTGGAATGTATGGATAGATGTATTCTTCAGTACTTGCAATGGATGATAACTCTGTTTATAAATGAAACCCTAAATTGTCTCTCTGCGTTTTTATTCGATTGGAAAAGTTAAATAGAACCTGGTGAAAGTTTATCGACTGTGCCTGTAATAGTTATAATCATAGGGTTGTTCTGGCGAATTTGGGGTTCTGTTTTGTGTTCAACCTGTATATGTGGGGTTTGTTAACTTGATAACTACCGGGAAAGAAATGTAACAATATTTAATTTGATTCTTGTATTGTTATTAAACAACACTGTGAGTAGAATAATATAAACATAGAACTATATAATAAGATACTATAAGTCTGTCTACCATATAAGGCATTCTTCATTTGTTTTTAAGTCTGTTGTAGAGTTATTGTATGGCTACGGCCGTGTAGGTTTTTGAGAAAACTCCAAGAGAGACATTTATACTGAATAACTATTATTGCTGTGTATAATTTAAGATGGTTTGTAACAGCCAATGATGACTGCGTTCGTCGACAGTTTCTCTGTTGTATTAATATGTTTGTTGTTGTAAAAAAAAAAACTCTGTTAATTTTATTATAAAAAAAAAAAACAACATGACTACTGTATTAGAATACTAGGTAGAAAGGAAATAATACTCTACAGTTGCTAGTGTTTGTATTTTGACTACCGCGTAATTGTTTAAGATTATGTGGAAGCTGGTAACAATGAAATATTGTTACAGTCACCTCTTTAGAGAATCACTAGCTGTCAACATGTTCTGAGTATAAATATATATTACGATGAGTTTTGTTTATCTATTAACTTGATATAAGAGTGACCTGTAACTTAAAGTTGACTATAATATGTAATACTTATAAATACAGGTAGATTACTTCTACAGGAAAAATATCTCAAAGTAAAACTAAGATTTGTCTAGATTTGTTCTTGTGATTGTTTGATAGCTATAAATCTGGAATATCTATTGTCTAATAATTCTGTCTATTATTAAACTATTAACAGAAATTCTAACATATGCATAAGCATAGTATATATTAACTGTAACAGTAACAAATAGGTTCTGTATAAGATAAATTCTTTATTTAAATAAAAATAGGAAGTTTCTACAACATCTGCATTTTGAAATTTATACCAAAGGAAGTACAGAGAATGATCTACTGAAGTTGAATACAATCAAAACGTAGTTGTACTAGTCTATATCATAGGAAAATTAAATAAACCAACAACAGGAAGAGTGGCAGAACCTGTAGATGGTAGACAATAACAGCAATGGGAGGCTGTTCCTCCCTACCAATTCCTGGAGAGTGCCCAGACAGCACTTCTCAGGACCCCCGAGCTTGCTCTGGTCTAACTGGCTGGAATCTAAGTACGGCCAATAATTCCCTCAGCCAAAACAGCTATACTGGAACCAAGTTACTGCAACTTCCTGCTCGAAACACTTCCTTACTGTTTTCCCACTTCCTCAATGGGACTCCTGAATAGCATTCACCTGAATGTATCCTCCCTCTAGAACAATTGCTGAACCCCCAGCTCAGTTCATTGAGTAGTATTTAAAAGATTGCCTAGGTCTTAGTTGGGCTAACTGTCATTAATGAGCCACCTGCTCAGATTCCACTTTCTTGGGGAATCATGACCCCAAAATATAGGGAAGTTGCCACCTGCAACTCAGGAAGTGTTTGAGGATGCTGCCACTTGTCTTTTGTCCTTCCACCTAATTCCATCCACTAGTTAGACCAGTAACCTCTTTTAACAGCTCTCCCATGCTGTTGTCTCCATAATTTATTTATTAATAATAATTATTCAGAATTTACATTCCATTTCTGGAGACTCTGCTGAGTCATCCATTCCTACTTAGCATTAAATTTAACATAACGTTCTCAGGAATATTAAAAATAATTACATTATTTTAATAAAATTGGGGTATGTGACAGGTATTGGTTTTGTTGGAAGCTATCTGGACTTTATATTCTTTTTCTGGTGGGGGGTGTTATAGGTGAAACTTTTCCTCATGTTGAAGGATTTTATAAAAGGAAATCTTCATTGGTTGTAAGAGGTTTAGCTGAGGAAGGTGGTGTTAGGGTTAAGAAGGAGAGAAAACAATGTGTTAAGAAGAGATATATATGGGTGGGTTTAGTTTTAGGAGAATATATCAATATTAATGAAGGTGAAAATTGTCAAAATAGGTAATGTTGAGATTTTTTCTTGATCATCGTATGGTGGATAGGAATCTGAAGTCTTGGTTATTGGCTAGATGGGAGCCATTTATAGGCTATTACATAGATGGGAGTTTCTCAAATCCATGTCTCCTACTCAACAACTTAGCTTCTATCAATTTCTACTTCTTCTCAACTTTTGTAGCTTTCCCTTTATAAAGTGCAATTTCTTCTTCTTTTTTTAATATCTATATATCTATATATATATATATATATATATATATTTCCGACCAGGCTGATCCTGGGCTGGGGCCAGCCCCAATGTTGGATGGAAGAACGATCTGCCCACCACGAGAGGTACTTGAAACCAGGTTTGTGCGAAGATAAGGTCTGCCTTGGACTCCTCATAGCCAACCTTGTTTCGTAGTGGCTCCCATCCTCAACCCCTCCTCGTGAGGTTTTGAACCTATGACCTGATGGGGACTAAACCCCAAAACCATGTGATCTATGCCTCATGGGTATATCTATATCTATATATATAAAAGAAAATTCAAAGGATAATTCACGGCGACGCAAGTATATTAAGTATTAATTATACTACATAACGATAGTCATATTCACCTTATAACACATGATTATCCTAGAGAACCAAGATCCAAATATTACCTAGTTACCAATTAGACTAAAATGACAACTTGGATAGGATACTAAGGTTGTAAAACTTGGAATTCTCGATTCTCCACTCAACGAGTTAGCTTCTTACAAATTAAAGGCCACATAAACAACTACCCATCACAAGTAATTATTCATGAGTTATCATTCATCATTCGATATTCTTGGTTGTTTAGTTGTGGCCTCCTTTACTATAATGCCCTTTTTTGACTTTATCACATGAACTATCATTAAATGTTTGTATTTGATTATTATTCACAAACTTCGTCAATTTGATGACATTATTGACATATGGATTTATTATTTTGAGGAATTTATATATATGTGTGTGATGTTAATATTAAGAATTATGTTCATGTTTTGATTATGTCTCTAGCATGCAAATTTAATAAATGACGGGTGTGTGGATACCAAGTTAAAGTTATATGTTGAATGGATGGATATGATACCGACTGCATGGTACATAGAAAAATTATTTTCATTATTGTTCATTAGTAAATAAATATGTATACATGTCAATGATTGCAATATATTCTCGATCTTGTGTTTGGAGACTAACCTATAGGTTAAAAGAGATAAGTGGTAGTTGGGTCCTACGAGGTGGTAGTACCTTTGGCATGGGAATTCCGAAAGATAAATGGTATGCAAGTGATGCATTATTGTTTAGCATGAATATTGTGTTATTATCATGATGTGTGGGCAGGTGTTGGGTTTCAGGAAACTCAACTGCCCAAATTGGTTATTCGATGACAAAACCTGAGTACAACAGTCGCAAAGCAGTCACTATGTCGGTGTAGACATAGTCCCTTATTCCATATGATGGGTGGATGCATTACCCATTGTTTATCCTCTGAAACCCAGAGTCATAGAAGGGATGCTCTATGACGCGCTCCCCAAGGTGTGTGATGATGACTAGTGGGTACCTGTTGGGGAAGCTTGGTCGATGTAATTGACACTTTCGCTTACGGGTTCTAACTGGAGTTAGGTGATGTAGTTGACCCTCCAGGGTAGTCCAGTAGAGGAAGGATATGATGTGGAAGTTAGTTGTGAATTAGGTAGAAGGAAGTAGGTAGATAGGAATGTTGTGGAAGTTTTAAAGGGAAACATAATTTACTGTGTGTGTACTGAAAACCTTTGCTTGATTCTTTTGGTGTAACTCAGTATATTATGTTTGTGTCATAGATTATTATGATCTGAGTTAGTGGCTAGACATTTCAAATTATGCGTCGACATATATTGACTTGTGTGATTATGTGTGATGTTTGGTTGAGTAGTATTGGTGTACCTACATGATGTATGTAAGTATTAGCTACGCTTACATAACTCATCTACATATGTTGTATGAATTATCTATTATACTATTAAAATATGGCATGGATGCATTGTGGCTATTAATCATCACGTTATAATTACTATTGCCTATTTAGTTATGAAATGATACTATTACATCAACTTATTAATGAATGGTTAATTAATGGTGATTAGGGTTAATTATTAAGTATGGTCAATAAAGGTGAAATAATGTTAATAATGTTAGTTAGTGGTTAATAGGGTTGTTATTAACTTGGTCAATAAATGTTAATGATGTTAATAATTTTAATAAGATTGTTATTAACTTAATTGTTGAATGAAGCAAGTCTTGGTTACTAAATGTTAAATAAGTGCTAATGATATTAATTAGTTCAATTGCCTGGTTTATAAATGATAATGGTGTTAATAATATTAATTAGATTACTACTAACTTGATTCATTAAAATTAATTGTGTGCTAATACTGTCAATTAATGTTACTGAGATTATTATTAACTCAATTAATTAACATTAATTGAATGTTAATGATGTTAATTAGTGTTACCAATATTATTATTAACTTGAGTAATAAATGTTTATTAGTTTTAATTAAAACTAAGGTGTAACCATTGAACAGGGTACTAGGTGAATGAGTTATGTTTTAGCCTTAAAATAATATTATTTAATTAATATAAATATCTATTGATCAAATTTTGATTATAATTATTTATAATTGTGTCGGAAAGGAATGTCGGTTGAATTGAATGGATGATGGTTGTGTAATAATTAAGTGTTGAATACACACACACACACATATTTTATGGTTTTGACAAAATGTGACTGACATAGTAGGTGGAAAATCATTTAAGGAGTGGATAAGGCAGTAAATAGGGGAAAGGGCAGTGATAGGAAAGGGTATAGAGAGGAGGAAATGTATTTTGGAGGGGGAATTCTATTAGAGGGGAGAAACAACAAAGGAGGTATGTTTCTCATTGTTTTAGGGAAACATTGAACTGGTTGGACTGGTTGTACTGGGGTTTTTGGCTTGGGGGTTCAAGAAACTGTGTTTCTTGGAGCTAAGAAGACGATGAGGCTTTCCTAGTTGGCAGGGTGGAAAAAACTATTTGGGCAGTTGATTTTTTTGGTTATGGGAGCATGGATAAACTGGTGTACCTTGGTACCTTATAGGTATTTTGATATTTTTGATATATTACTTCAATTTTATTTTCAGAAAGTTAAATTATGTACATGTTGTAAGAAATATTTCTAAGAAAAGTTTATTGTACATCCAACTATTATCTTGCAGCTCTTACCTTGGCATCTAAAAAGAAATAGAACTTTGTTTATTTGCACCTGCACTTAGAAACAAAAAAAGTAACACAACAATAAACAAAAATAGTAACACAGTAGATATGCATAGAAGTAAGCTAGAGCAAAATTCATAGAAAGAATAAATAGAACCAAGATAAATTAGCGAAAGCGAAGACATGACAAGATGATAAATTGTATTCAATAATATGAATTAAGGACTTGGACAGGTCGTTAAATTTACATAATCACAATGGATGAAACCCTTTCCTTACCCAAGTAAGACAGTCATTTCTAGCTTTTATCTTGGTGCTAAATTGCTTTTATCTTGGTGCTAAATTGTATATTTTAATTATTTTTTATAAATGTAATATTTTTTTTGTTATTTTCTTGCCAGGGGTATCGAATATTGGGGTGGGGATTGAACTCGTGTGACAAGGGGTCGATTCCTATATGCCACCACTATACCCCTAGGTGCACCCACATTGCCACTACAGAGGTGTAGATGCTATTTGAGGTTAGAACCCGCGATGTCACAAGGAATGCCTTAACAATGCACCACCCTATTTTTAACTAGTTTATACTATGGGGAGCTATAAATATAACATTATTACTAATATTAACAATAAAAAATTAAAAAATAAATATGATTAGTGGACTAGTTTTGAGTGGTTGCAAGTTATTGTAAATTAATCATAGATAAAATCAAAATATATATCTTAACTTTGTTATCTTGTAAGAATATAAAATTAAGGGTTATTTAACAATAATTAATTAACATAACCAAACAAAATTTTAAATGAATGTTTAAATTGTTTAAATGTATAAGAACACTTAAAAATATTTAAGTAATAATAATTGATTCATAATATTGTTGATTATAATTACTTATTCAAAGTAATTGATAGGTGCATAAGAATTATTGCTTTTTGCATGGGTATAAGAGTAAATGATGGGTGCACCGGCCTAGATCCAAATCCTAGGCTCTATCAAGAGTTGAGAGGGATCAAATCTCCCCAGTGCAAACCTCTCCTTAAATAACTCCTTGAGTGCAATACATGAGCCACCTATTCCTAAGCTCTAAAGTCTCTAGTTTAAGTCTCATATTTACTTTTTACTTTGTATTATTCTTTTTTGTTTATGGCAGACATAATATTTATTACTTTTTACTTTGTATTATTATTTTTTGTTCACTTTGTATTATTTTGTTACTGGACAAACACTCTAAAGTCTCATATTTAATTTTTACTTTGTATTAAAAGTAAAAAGTAAAGTCTCTAGTTTAAGTCTCATATTTACTTTTTACTTTGTATTATTCTTTTTTGTTTATGGCTGACATAATATTTATTACTTTTTACTTTGTATTATTCTTTTTTTGTTTACTTTATATTATTTTGATACTCGAAAAACACTCGACTCACAAGATCTCCCCCATACCGGGCTGTAGAGCGCCTCTCGGCGCAATAAAAATTGGTTTTTTTTTCTTTTCGTGGATATATGAATGGTTGCTTAGTAATTAATTCAGTGTTATAATAGAAATGAATAAATAAAAATACTTTAAAATATTATCCATAAGGGTTAGCTCAATCATTTGGTGTCATTTTCAAATACACCAAGATTAAGTTTACAGTTCTAGAGAATTAATTTTAAAGGAAAAATATTACAGTTCTAGAGAATTAATGATTAAGTATTAATTGTTTTGTTTTAATCGTGATTTTTTTGCAACAAATATTTGTGTGAAGCTATTATGATGCAAATTATTGTATGGGTTAAGGGCTATAGGCACTAGGAATTAAAGGGGCACATGGAGTTGTTGAATTCGAGGATCTAATTTAAATATTAGATTATTGTTTGAATAATTGAATAGAATATCAAGGGTAGATGAGGTAAAATATTTTGAGTTTCAGAGTTGGTTATATCAAAATTTGGGGAAAATCATAGGTTACAAACTAATCGATGAATGAAATACCTCTACAAAATTTCATGGTTTTGAATGCCTATATGACATTCTTAGAACAATCATGATAGCCGGTGTAAAAAATAATCTAAAAGAAAATGAGAAAATTTGATTTTGAAAGTTTGGGTAATAAACTAAAAAACACTTGCTTTGTTAACTGATGAAAAAAAAACTCCTTGTATGTAGAAGGGCTATGTGTGATTTCGTGGTACCAACTGTTGTGGGGAATAAAATTTATAAATTTGAAAAATTGATGTCGGTTCCATGAATCCAATGTGGATGAGAGGTATGATGTGAAGGAGTCACATGGAATGGGTGTATAGTTGGTAGTTCCAGGTGAGGTCAGATGCATGGATGGCATCCACATATGAAGGGAAGAATATAGGTTATGTCATGGATGGTTGAGATTAAATAATGTTGCTCACACCATCATACCATGGTCCTTCATCTAGAAACTACTAGATTTGAATCCAAAATCCGATGGTTGTGTGTCCATATTTTGATAGTTGTGTGTCTATAATCCGACAAAAAAGATATTTTCAAAATATCGGTCTCATAACATTAGTTTTCCTATAGATAAATATGTCGTCATTTCTCCAACAGAATTTGTAATATCCCGATTTTGACCCCATTCATGATAGGACTCAATATGCACCTACCAGGAGTCCTTTCTCCTACTGCCAGAAGTCATGTCAGTTGTCTTTTCACAATTTTGCCATATCCCTTGGAGTCAACCCTCATTTGTCTCATTCTTTCATGCAGGTTTAGAAGATGCAGGGCTCTCCCTTGTTGTCCATGAACTTACCATGCTATTTTGAACCCAAAAATTCGAATTTGGAGACCATGCTGCAGATTGGGAAGTGGGTATTGTTGGTTGTAGGTCAGCAGAGAGGTTGGGAAAGCTAGGAACCCTTACCCTTGAGTTTTGTTCCTCATAGGTGCTTGAGAAGCCACAGATTGAGGGCTAAGGGAGACCCCTGTAGAGCTCTATATGAACATTTGGCTAAGCAAAGAGAGCATAATGGGTTGTGGGCTGAGAGATAGAAGCTTGTAGGTGTTTCCTTCTCTCTGGTGACTTCATAGCCCAGCTTGGGGGTGGTCTCTCAGCAACAGAAAGAGTATATGCTGGGCAGAGTGCTTATGGTTGAGTGGAAAAGCACTCTTACACGGCCAATTGCTTGGATCTACGTTGGATAAAGATAAGTATTCTCATGTATTTGAATAAGAAATGTTTTATTTGATTCCTATAATGTTTATGCTTGTATTTGCATATTAGATGTGTGTGGATAGACTTTAATTTTGTTGTACAAGTTTATTTGCATTTCTGCACACATTTTGTTTGTTGAAATTCGTATTATGGATCTGGGGCGAAATTTGAAAGCCTAAGTATTTGCCAACGTCCCCTCCCGATGGTCGAATTGGGTGAGGGGGATGTTACACAATTTGCATCGAAGATCCAACAATTTTGATTTCCAAATGGTGTCGGATCTTCCATGCACCAATGTCGGATCTTCGACGCTTTTATTTTTTGAAAGTGTCGGACCTTCGGCACTCACATCTTGGACATCTGGCGAACTCGGTTTTCAAATTCTAGGATATTTGGTGCCCCAATGTATAAAATCCGACATGAATTATTTTTGAGGCGTCTGATATTCGCTTCCCACATGCCAAATATTCGACAAAGTAGATTTTAAAAACCATCGATGGTTTTAAATCTTCTGCACCTAGCCGCTAGATATTTGACAGCCTTATTTTCAAATGTGTCGGATCTTCGACGCCCCTATGTCTAAAATCCGATAGACTATTTTCTTGGTGTCGGATCTTCTCCGCCCACATGCCAAAGATCCAATAGAGCAGATTGTACGAAATGTCGGATTTGTGGCTCCTTTTCGCTGGAGATATGATAATTACCATTTCAGAAACTCTCGGATATCCGGAAAACAGGAGCTCAAGATCCAATATTGACATACATTTAGAAAACGTCAGAAAGATGGAAATTATTTTCATCGAAGTTACAACCATGTCGTCGGTGAGAAAGTAATTGTTGTCCGAGATCCAATAGTTAGATATGATTTAAAATAAAATAAAATCAATTTATCCGCCTTTTTATCCTAATGCTCAACCTAGTTATAATCATATGCATTCATATCATAACTTAGTACATATTAACTTTTACAACCTTTTGCATAAAGAAAAGGAGTTCCATGGCCTGGGTGAAAAAGATCCACGTGTCTATGAAAAGAGCTACTTTAGCATATATCTAAGATCTATTAAATTAGCATAAGTCCATTTTACCTTGGAATCTATCGAATGTTAATTTTGGATATATCAAGCATTAGCAACATAAAAAAACAATGTAAACAACCATCAGTTTGGCGCAAATTCACTTTTGAATCGCCAATTAGCATGACCTCACCCCACTTCAAAGTTTTGTATGGTCATTCAACTATCTTCACAAAGTAGCATTGATGGATTATTTTGGGAAGCAAAGGAGTAGCGAGAAACTAAGTCATCTCAATGTTATAGTCCAAAGCAACCATGGGAGGAGGACCTAATAAGAAAAAGCATGCAAACGTGGAGTGACTAAGCAGTGACCCTAAGGTTTCAATAATATACTCTAAGGGTTTGATGATGATGTTCCAGTATAATTTCACCAAAACTTCAGAGTAGACATCTTAGTGGAATGGTACGAAGGTTGTATCTCCATATTCAAGGGTTTAGAGATTAAGGTAAATGAATAAATCATCTCAAGGGTTTAAGGATTACTACAATGGAAATGAGAAAAGGATGGGAAATGGGAATACAAAGTTAGAGAGTAGTGTTTTGAACTTTTGGTGTTAGTTGTTAGTTCTTACATTTTAAGGGTATGTGGTTATACTAGTTATATGGGATATGTGCTTCACTAGTTATATGAGTTGGAGGTCAGAGGGTTTAGTGATTATGTGTGTTATAGGTTAAGTTTGTATCAATCGGGTTATATGTTAATTGATTAACTAATGGTTATAGGTGTTGAGGGCATGGAAAATTTTAGCCAAAAATTTTATTGTTGGAAATTTAAGAATTAGTAATATCCATTAAATTTTAGTGGTATTCGATGGATATGAGTTAGTTTTCTATTTAGGTGTTAGATATAAGGGCAGAGTAGTGAGGTACTCTACAACCCAGTATGAGGGAGATGTTGTCACTTAATGTACATGTAAACAACAAAAAATTAAATAATTTTTTTTTATAGCATGTGGGATCAATTATAAATTTTACACAAAATCTATACAAAATTAAAACCATCTTAAATCTAGATCTCTCAAACACCAAGAGGGATCAAATTTATTGATTTGTACATTTTTTATCTTAATTTTTTTAGACATCAAGAAAAAAGAAACATGTAAAGATATTTGATGCCTCTAGGCGCTTGGTATATATCGATTTAAGATGAATCTATGTTGGTATAAGAAATAGAATATAAGGGTTATAGTTGTAATGATTTATGGTTTACAGGGGTGAGGCATGCCATGGGTTCTAGGTTTGATTTTTGTAATATTTATTATGAAAGTTACCTACTAGGGTTCTGTGTTATAAGGGTTAGGGATTATATTTGTTAGATGTTAATCTATTATATGGGTTAGAAGTTAAATCAATTATAGGAGTCAAAAGTGTTAGGGTGACAAGCATTAGGGGTTATATGAATTAAGGTTTTATGGATATATTAGCAGATATATTGTTTATTGTTAATAGGCATATTGTTAGAATGGTGTAAGAATCTCTTATGACACCACGTAATGTTTCGCTCCAATCTATCAATCAATATCAAGGTATTAATTTAATGAATCAATGAGAACTAGGTCGCATTTTACAAAAAAAAATGTCAAGGCCACAAAGTTGTGTAGATTCTAAATGTAGTTTAAACATATAATTCTGCTTCATGAATATATCAATAATACTAATATTTTTTTTAATTAATAAGAATAATTATAATTAAATAAGAATATTATTATTATAAATGATAATGATGGTGATGATTGATTAAGATAACTTTGAGACTAACTTATAGAATGACCTAGGGTTAGCTTGAGGAGATACATCAACCTTATTATACTATGGATCCTTATCAGGGTCTTTCCATTTGGGCCTCACCTTGTGTTATGGGATCCCTAGGACATGCTAAGGATGGGGATAAAGTTCATAGCTATAGAGGGATGTCTTCTTTGGGTATGGAACCTTCGGTTTTGGCATTTAATGTGGTTAAAAGTGTTGACATGAGTATGAGCGCATTGAATCTTATCTATATGTTTTGTAAGAAATACCTATTTTGGATTGGTGGGAGGGACTAGGGTTGTTTAATCAAGGGAAGGAGAAGTATGTGATAGTTACAAGGTTGAGCTATCAACTTGACCTTAGAAGCCATGAAAACAAGGGTTATGAGACTACTATTGGTTTTGTTGGAAGATATTTAGACTTTAGATTCGTTTATGTGGTGGGGTGGTATAAGAAATATTTTTCCTCATGTTGAAGGCTTTTATAAAAGGAAATATTCATCAGTTGCAAGAGGGTTAGCTGAGGAAGTTGGTTTTAGGGTTAAGAAGGCGAGAGAAAAATGTGTTAAGAAGATATATATATACGTGTGGATTTGGATCTAGGAAAATAAATAAGGATTAATGAGGGTGAAAATTATCAGACAAGCAATGGTGGGATTTTCTCTTGATCGTTGCAAGGTGGATAAGACTTTGAATGCTTGGTTGTTGGATAGATGGGATCCATTTCTAGGCTATTTACTAGATGGGAGTTGCTCGAAGCCATGTCTCCTACTCAACAACTAAGCTTCTATCAATTTCTACTTCTTATCAACTTCTGTATCTTTCCCTTTATAGAGAAGCACTTCTTTTTTTCTTTTTTTAATTAATATTATATATATATATATTTTTAAAGAAAACTCGAAGGAAAATTCATGGAAACACAAGTATCTTAAGAATTAATACTACATAACAAAAGTCATATTCACCTTATAACATGTATGATTATCCTACAGAACCAAGGTTCATATATTATTACCAAGTTACCAATTAGTCTAAAATGACAACTTGGATAGGATACGAAGGTTGAAACACTTGGAATTCTCCATGTTATAGCATCTTTTGCCACGTTTTCCCCATAGATGTTATGATGGTCAATATTATCCATTTACCTGTTTTACAGACTCCCTTTGTCCTTGTTATGCTATCAACAACAACTATCCTTGGAAAAACCTCTTAAAAAACTTTATTTTCCAAGATGTACACATGGTCTATATGTATCTAGCCCACATCCACGCGACCTGCCTTCGGCTAGCCCGCATACATGCCTATTCGAGGGTAAAAAATAAAAAAGAATTTACTTTACAAGAAAAGTTGTGGTTTTGGTCGTTCCCAACTGTCCCAATCCCGTAATTAACTACTCATAACCTCCCTAACTGCATCCCCATAAGTATGAAATATGTATAGGAGAAGGAATATGAAGACCCAAGCATTGGAGGGTATCCTCATGCTGTTGAATTACATTCAGAGCTAAAATCCCCATTGTCCCTGGTCTGGAAAAGCCCCTTTCATCCATTCTTGAGAGTCTCTCTTTTGCTAAAGAATTTAAGCGATTCTTTTGGGCATATCTCTAGTATTGAATCGCATTGAGTGTGTGAAAGGCTTGGGTGGAAGGACTCCAATATCAGTTTTAGAATAGTGCCACAACGAGATTCAGGTGAAATGTATCTGTAACTTCTTGTTTATGTTATAAAAGAACTCTATTTTCTGTCCAATTTGAGCATAAAATAGTTTCAGTTTTTAAGTTCTTGAATTTGGAAGAGTTATTCAGCAAGTTGTTTATGAAACCATATTTTTGCAGTAGTGACTAATTTCTTGTCAATATTTGCTCATTTTTAGGTTGAACCTTGAAGTGTTGGTGAGAATATTAGAGCAACATCAGCCTTAGGATTCTTCATCAACCGATTGGATTCCATTCTAGGTGAGTTAAAATCCTTAACTTCTTTATGTTTTCCAAAAAAAATTGCATGCAAAGTGTTTGAATCTATTTTCTTTGAATAATTTGATTTTTTTGTTGGATATTGCTCTATGGTGGTTTAGCCCAAAGAGAACTAGGGTAGGTTAATTCCCAAAACACTCCATTCTGCACTAAACAGGGTAACTTCTTACAAATTAAAGGCTACATTAACAACTACCCATTACAAGTAATTTCTTCATGATTTTTCACTCATCGTTCGATATTCTTTGTTGTTTTGACATGGCCTCCTTTACAGAGTCACAATGGATGGATCCTTTTCCTTACCCAGGAAATACAATCGTTTCTAGTTGTTTTTGTTGAAATCCTACGGGGGTTCTAGTTGTTTTTGTTGAAATCCTACCGGAGTTATTTTAAATAATTAAATAATTATGTAATTAAGTTTTTAGTTTTAATTAGGAAAGATGAAGAGTCTTGGAGACTCTAACGAATCTCTTGGAATCTAAAAACCAAGAGACACATAACAAATGTATAACTAAATGGTTTGGTGAATGAAATGAAATAACCCAGTAGTTAAACCTACAGTGGTATTAGAGTTTCCTGCCATAACTCATGTTCTAACATTGTTGTGTCCGTCAGATTGCTTAATTTGGCTCTGCGTTCTTCCTCACGCTTTCATGCCTCCCCTCTCAGCCCTCTCAATCCTACATTCTACCATATGCTCTCTACTTTGTACGTCCTTTCATAATTGTTCTAAGAGTTGTCTAATTTGCACATTAACGTTTATCCTTATGTACCATAACCCTAATTTTGAATTAAAGGTTCTTTGCATTGATGTATGGGTTACAACATACCCATTGTAACGATGTATGTTGAATGATGAAGCATCTATGATGTTCTGAATTTTACATGATGTTCTGATGTATGTTGTAACGATGTATGTTGAATGATGAAGCATCTATGATGTTACAACCTTCTCCTTAGTGCTGCGTATTGGATCCGCACTTACAACCTTTCTTCACTCTAACATAGAGCTGCGACCATGTTTTTGTTGTTGTATCCATATTTTGAAGTGATGTGAGATCATGGGGATATGAAGCTACTGCGCATTCATCTTTGAAGCTATGTGGTTGTGGAAACATGCTTGCAGAAACCATAGAGCTACGACCTGACCTGCGTTGAGTTTTGTGGAAGGATGCGTCGACCTTCTTTGTTGTTTATGCCTTCGTGGAGCCTTATATTGTGAACACCTCAAGCTGCGAGCTGCGTAAAGATGGAGGCTATCAATGCTCTAAATTATGATCGACCCACCGGATTGTGGAGACCATTGCGTGAGTGCCATATCTCTGCGTGGATACTTCTCAAAATTCTGAGCCTAAAGTAAATTATCGTTGCGATCTCAACATCAACTGCGACCTCGAGCTGTATTGCGTTGATGGCTGAGACCTCGAGCTGATATGCATGCATTCAGATTGATGAAGAGAGCCGTGATCTGCCACATTGAGAGCTGTTGTGACCAACCATATCATGGGTTGACATTTTGAAGACCTGTGAGCTCTGTGATTCTATGATATGCAAAACCCTAAATTTTGCATGAAGTTGATACTTTTGATAATAAAAAATTAATCATTTAAGGTGGAGAAAGATTAGAATATTAATGTGTAATGCGATTGTCACCAAAATATGGTAAAGAATTCTGTATTGGAGTGTTAGCTAAAGTCTCTTTGAAGATTCAAAATTTCTACCTCAAGTGTAACGTACCAGTGTTGTATGAAGTTGTATGAAGACTGTATCATTGTAATTGGCTTGTGAGGGTGAGAATTATTGTATTTTGAGAGTGAGGACTATTGCAATTTCTTATTTTATTTCTTATTTTATAAAGAGTTGTGGGAGAAAATTTGTATGTAGCAGTGTTGCAAAATTGAATAAAGAGTTGTTGCATAATTAAATATTGTAATCCGTAAACAAAGGAGCATGAACTTCAACGTGTATCCCATATTTTTTTCAAGCATTGTGTAAGTTGCAGGTTCCTGATTGAAAAATATGCATTCTATAGCATTCGTAGTTGGTGCTACCCTCACCGGAAAAGACACATTTCCAAAATAGTGGAGGAAGATCAAGGCTACATACATCTACAATGACTTGTGGGATGACATTTGCGAAGGAAATACCATTCACACTGATGAAGGCACTGTCATCACTTCAGCTCCAAAGTCTCCAACATCATAGAAAGAGCTTGCTATTTGGAATTCCAAAGACAAGAAAGATTTGGCCATGATTTATGCCACTGTCACTTAAGAGGTCAGCCAACATATATTTCCTGCAAAGTCATGCTATGAAGCTTTAAGGACTCTAAAATATTGGTATGACTCACACTCTGAAATGGAAGTGATCCAATTAATGTTAAAGTTATTTAGTCTAGAAGTAAAAGATAATGATCCCATGCCGGTTGCATCTGAGATCAGAGCAATCGCGCATAAGATTCAAGCCTCTGGTATGAAACCAGACCTTCCACTTGCGGCATTTGTAAAGTCTCTTTATCCTACTCACTCAAACTATATCGAATCCTTGTAAGCAACCGACAAGTCCAAATACCTCACCTTTGACATCCTGGTAGAGAATATTGCAGACAGAGAGAAATTTTTTGGAAAGAAGACAAATGAGAATATTGGAGAATCTCTTTACTTTGCTCAGAAAGCAAAGAACAAGCATAAAGACCCCTCCAAGGGAGATAGCAGCAAAAGAGGTAGAGGAAGAAGAAATTGCAGAGGAAGAGGAGAAATAAACAAATCTAGTAGAAGATCATATCTGAAATGCAAGCGTTGCGGAAAGACAGGACATGAAGCAGATCAATGTTGGGAATATTGGGACTCCATCAAAGGAAAACATAACCAGAATAAAGAATATAAGAATAAAAGCCAAGAGGCTAGTAAAGCCCCTGATTTTTCTCATTGTATTGTTTCACATTGTAATTTTGGAATTAATGAAATATCCTCTCTTTCATCTTACAAAGATTGTTGGCTGCTTGATAGTGGTGCAACATCTCATATGACTTTTAGAAAAGATTGCTTTGAAGAACTGAATGACATTGCAAATGGCATAGTGTAGTTTGCAGATAAATCTAACCTCAAACCATAGGGAATTGACTCAAATAGGCTTAAGTTGCTTGGATTCCCTGATTCCATATTAAAGGATGTTCTCTATCTTCCAGAATTGCATAGAAGCTTGCTATATTTAGTGCATATTTGATAGCAAGGCCATTCGATCCACATGTTTGATGGGATTGTAGAGATAAAACAATCCTCTAACATCAAGGTCATCATGACTGGTTATGAAGATAGACAGTTGTTGAAGTTGAGAGGCTCTTCTGCAAGAGTTCAAAACTTTTCCTATCCCTTTCAACAAGAAGAAGGTAATATGTCATCCAGTTTACTATGACATGCTAGATTTGGTCATCTGAACTATAAAAATGTTAGTTTGTTAAGAAAGAATGGTGTATTTAGTTTTCCCACCATTCCTAAGAAAATGAACAAATGTGATGCATGCATACTAGGAACACATAATAAGCAATCATTTCAAGAGTCTAAATTCAGAGCATGTAAAAAGTTAGAGCTGGTTCACTCTAACTTATGTGGTTCCATGCTAATTCCTTATGCAAATGGTAATAGGTACGTTATGACTTTTGTTGATGGCTATAGTAGAATGTGTTGGGTATAGTAGAATGTGTTGGGTATACTTGTTGAAGACAAAATATGAAGCATTTCAAACTTTCAATAAGTTTCATGCATTGATATAAAATCAAGCACAAGCACATATTGGTAAATTTCAATCTAATAATGGTAAAGAATATTCATCTAATGCATTTGAAGACTATATTTATAAACATGGAATTACACATCAAAATTCAGTTCCATACAATCCCCAACAAAATAGGGAGTTGTATAAGGGCTAACTAAAACGCTCTCGACTCGCCTGAATCCAACAGAGCAATTATTGCCAAAATCGCAATTTGGAGTGCTCAGATCGCAATTTCGATGATCTGGGTAGTTTTAAAATTGAACAATTAGTCTAGAACAAGCAATCCCAATTGCTAAAATTACAAAAATACAAAAATAGCAATTTCCAGCAAAAAAATTAACCACTTTTTTATCCCAAAATTGCCGGAAAAGAAGGGCTTTTTGGTTGTCTTTAATCCTACGCAAATAAAACTATGTAGCAGAAAAAATAAATAGAACCTTAATGAATACAACATGCTCAATGTTGTTTTTCAAGAATGTGAAACTAATGTTTTGGGGTGATGCAGTCATATGTGTAGCATATTTGAGAAATAGAAGTCTATCTCATGTTCTTGAAGATAACACTGATCATGAAAGGTGGTTTGGACACCTTCCTTCGGTTAGGCATCTCACGGTTTTTGGTTCCACCTGATATGCCTTAATACCAAAGCAGCAAAGAAACAAGCTTGGTGCTAGAAGTCGGAGATGCATTTTCTTGGGGTACTTAGAAAATTCTAAGGCATATCGTCTTTATGATGAGGTAAACAAGAAGTTTTTTTTTTCCAGAGATGTCATTGTTCTTCAAACTAATAAAAATGAACAATCTATTGCAAGACAACTTGATTGTCTGGAGAGGTTTGCTCATCTAAAGACATATTATGAATTTGATAATGAAATTCCACATCTTGAAGGGGGGATCCCTATCTTCAATCAATCTATGGAATTTCTTTTTGGAGCAACACCAACTCCCCCTCGTGACGAAAATGATGAAGAAGATGTTCCTACCACTTCAACTGAACAGGAGACTCAACTGGATGATGTGATCGAGAGGATTGGAAGATTGAATCTTGAAGAGAATGATGCACCATCAGCTGATCAACCTGGACCATCAAGGAAGATTATGAAATGGGCCACAAAGACACTTGAAAGTGTCCATGCAAATGGTGTAGGAAATACGGGAACAAGAAACTCAATCAAACAAGAAGATGGAGGAAATGCAGATAACTCAAGTGGTGACATGGATGTATCATTTGATTGTGAATTGAATTTTTTGCTAACTTTGAACCAACTTCCATTGAAGAGTCTGCTACTCGTGATGAGTGGAATGAAGCCATGGAGAATGAGTATGATAGACTCATAAAGAATGGAACCTGGAAGCTGGTTGACCCTCCAATCGGAACCGAACCAATTGGAATCAAGTGGGTATACAAGAAAAACTACAAATAAGATGGCTCACTTGACAAACAAAAAGAAAGGCTCGTGGTGAAAGGTTATGTGCAAAAAGAAGGAATTGACTATAAAGAAACATTCTCTCCCACAACAAAATGGGGCACCATCTGCACTATACTTTCTTTGGCTGCACAAAATGGATGGAAAGTTCATCAAATGGATGTAAAGATAGAATTGTTTAATGGAGACTTGAAAGAAAATGTCTTCATGTCTCAACCAGAAGGTTTTGTTGTGAAGGGACAAGAACAAGGTATGCAAACTTGTTAATTCCTTCTATGGCCTGAAACAAGCACCTCGAGCATGGTGTGAAAATCTAACCAAACATCTTCTAAAGCTGAATTTAAAAATTTTTAATCTTGATGATCCAACATTGTTTGTAAAGAAAGTTGGAATATCTGTTGTGTTTCTTGTATTATATGTGGATGATCTTTTGATGACAGGGAACAATGAAAGTTATATAACATCCATAAAGAAATATTTAAAGAAATGCTTTGAAATGACTGATTTGGGACATCTTCACTACTACTTAGGAATTGAAGTAAGTCAACATCCTAAGTACATATTCATTTCTCAGAAAAAGTATATTGGAGAACTGTTGAACATATTTGGCATGACAGATTGCAACCCACTCTCAACTCCAATGGAACAAAATCTAAAGCTCACATCAAGTGAAGGAAAAGAATTTGAGGATGCAACCAAGTACCAACAGCTTATATGAATCTTTATCTACCTTACCACCACCGAACCAAATATTTCTTATGTTGTTAGCATTCTTTCATGGTTCATGCACAAAACCTTGTGAAGGACATTGGTCTGCAACAAAGAGAATTCTAAGATACTTGAATGGGACTCAAGACTTTGGACTCAAGTACTCTAAGGTGGATGACTTCAAACTTATTGGGTACTTTGATTCATACTTCAATGGTGACAAAGAAATAAGAGTGTCCACTTATGGATACACAATGAATCTTGGATCAACAGTTGTCTCCTAGAGATCATGCAAACAGTAAGTTCTAGCAGATTTGACAACAGAGGAAGAATATGTAGTTGTCGCAGAAGCAACCAAAGAGATTGTGTGGCTCAAGAAGATACTTGAATATTTGCAGGAGAAACAAGATCAATCCACTCCACTTTTGATTGACAATACTTTTGCAATCAAGTTGGCCAAGAATACTAGATTCCATGATCGAACCAAACACATCAACACAAAGTATCATCTGATTCGACAGCTTGTAGAGGCCAAGACAGTTCATTTACGTCATTGCTCCACAAATGAGCAAACTGCAAATGTCTTCAACAAAGCACATGGACGATAAAAGTTTAAAAGAATTAGAACCATACTCGTATTTACAAACACCCCTTCATATTAAGTGGGGGGGTGTAAATAATTATGTAATTAAGCTTTCAGTTTTAATTAGGGAAGATGAAGAGTCTTCGAGACTCTAATGGATCTCTTGGAATCCGAAAACCAAAAGAGACATAACCAATGTATAAATAAAGTGTTTGGTGAATGAAATGAAATAATTGGGGAGTTAAACCTGTAGCTTTCTTGGTGCTAAAATGCATATTTTAATTATTTTGTTTATTTTTGTTCTTTTTTTGCTAGGGGAGTTGGCAATTGGGGTGGGGATTGTACTCGCATGACATGGGGTCAATTCTCTTCCACTAACACTATACCACTAGGTGCACCCACATTGCCCCTACATAGGTGTAGATGCTATTTGAGGTTTGAACCCATGACATCACAAGGAATGCCTTAACAATGCACCCTATTGTCAACTAGTTTACACCTTGTGGGATATAAATATAATATTATTAATAATAATAAAAATAATGAATTAAAAAATAATCATGTTTAGTGGACTAGTTTTGAGTGGTTGGTTACTATAAATTGACCATAGATAAAATCAAAATATATGTCTTAACTTTGTTAGCTTTTATGTATATAAAATTAAGGGTTGTTTAACAATAATTAATTAACATAGCCAAACAAAAATTTAAATTGTTTAAATGTATAAGAACACTTCAAAAATATTTAATTAATAATAATTGATTCATAGTATTATTGATTATAATTGATTATTCATAGTAATTAATAGGTGCATAAGAATTGTTGGTTTTTGTGTGGATATAGCAATTGTTGCTTAGTAATTAATTCAATATTTGATATAAATGAATAGATAAAAATATTTTAAAAGATTGACCATGAAGGTTAGCTCAATCAATTGGTAGCATTATGAAACACACCAAGTTTAAATTGTACAGCCATAGGAAGTTGTTTCTAAGGGAAAAAATACATTCAAAGAATAATTAAGTATTAATTTTTTTTTTAATCATGATTTTTGGTGCAAAGGATATTTGTGTGAAGCTACTATGATGCAAATTAGCGTGAGGATTAAGAGCTAGAGGCATTAGAAATTAAAGGGCACATGAAGTTGTTGAATTCAGAGTTCTAATTTAAATATAGGTTATTGTTTGAATAATTGAATATAATATAGAGGGTAGCTGAGGTAAAAGATTTTGAGTTTTAGAGTTGGTTATATCAAAATTTGTGAAAAATCACTAGTTAGAAGCTAATTGATTAATGAAATAACCCTACAAAAATTCATGGTTTTGAATACCTCTATGACATTTTCATAACCATCATGAGAGTTGGTGTAAAAAATAAAATAAAATAAAATAAAATGATAAAAACTTATTTTAAAAATTTGGGTAAATTTTAAGCCACTATTAAAAAAACACGTGCTCTATTAACTAATGAATTAAAAAAATCCTTGTATGGAGAAAGGCTATGTGTGATTTCATGGTATCCACCAATATGTGTTTCCATGAATCCAATGTGGATGGGAGGTGTGATGTGGAAGAGCCGCATGGAATGTGTGTATAGGTGGTAGTTCCAAGTGGGGTCAGATGCATGGGTGGCATCCACATAGGAAGGGAGAAGCTAGACTATGTCATGGATGGTTGAGATTAACTCATGCTGCTCACACCATTAGACCATGATCATTCATTTAGCTCTAAGTGATTGGATCATTACATGGGGGCCTCACAATGAACCAATGAGATTTGACTGAGTGGATCAAACCCATTGGTTGAGATTAAAAAATTACTTTAAAAATTTGGGTAAAATTTAAGCCACTATTAAAAAAGCACATGCTCTATTAACTAATGAATAAAAAAACTCCTTGTATGGAGAAAGGCTATGTGTGATTTCATGGTATCCACCAATATGTGGTTCCATGAATCCAATGTGGATGGGAGGTGTGATGTGGAAGAGCCACGTGGAATGGGTGTATAGGTGGTAGCTCCAGGTGGGGTCAGATGCATGGGTGGCATCCACATAGGAATGGAGAAGCTAGACTATGTCATGGATGGTTGAGATTAACTCATGCTGCTCACACCATTAGACCATGATCATTCATTTAGCTCTAAGTGATTGGATCATTTCATGGGGGCCTCACAATGAACCAATGAGATTTGACCAAGCGGATCAAACCCATTGATCCTCGTCATTCATGCACTTGAACATAACCAAGACATAGCAAGAGGGACCATGCCGTGAATGGTATAGATTAAATCAGACATATTAGATCCATTTATATTGGTCAGTTGCTCAAGAACAAGTGACTGTGTCTTATCATGAGAGTCATGCCATGAATGACCAATATTACATCACCTCCCTATACCAATAGATCTTATCCATTCACATAAAGGAAAGTGCATATAGATTAATATGGGGTAGGTCATTGTGAACAACCAATATCATATTGTGTATGTCAAATGATTTGATCTTGTCCATTGGCACTAAAGGAAGTCATCAAGATTTAGCATGGTGGGTTTTTCCATGAACAGTCTAGATCATACTCGAAATTTGAGAACTACATATTGGATTCAATTGCAAGATTCCTTCTGCAAGGGTTAATCATTGTTGAACGAGGATCTTAGAGGATCATGATGACATGGACATAAGACAAAAATAATATGACATGGGAAAATTTGGGGAATTCCATGTATGGTTAAGGTGGGGATAGTGCCACATCATCACTTGTCACTTGAACGTATGAAAAAATATTTTAAAAATAAATATTCTAGAGCCAAAATCTTTTTTTTTGCCATAATGGGAAAAGATTAATTTGAAATTTGTTAAATTTCAATCATTTTTCCACAATGAGGAATGCAAAAATTCCAAAGAGAGGTATGGGCATGTTCATCTCTAGTTTTCTAGAAATGGGGAATTAATGACTTTTGAATGCATATACCAAGATATTTGATAGGGGAATTAATGAATTTTGAATGCCTATACCAAGCTATATAATAGGGGCCCTATTGGGGTCAAGATTTTTATAATGCATTAGTAAAAAGAGCATGATTCTAACACAAGGATATTCTGGCTAAATTTCAAAAGGTGGAGTGTAGACCTAAAAATAGGTCAAAATCCATTGTTTGGGATAACTTTGGAAATTTTGGAAAACTTGGAGTAAGTAAAACTGACCTAGGCTATGAAAACTAAAAAAACTATTTTCTCAACATTTTACCTTCTCAACAAGGTGAAAAAATTTGGCGAAGTGAAGCTTTTCCAGTTTTTCCTCCATTTGTGAGATACCATTTTTTGCTAAAAAATCAAAATCTAGAAGAAGTGGAAAAATTACTGGAGCATTATATTAATGATTTGAAAGTTGTTGAGTAATCCTTATTATGAGTATTATTTTCACGAGATAGATTTGTTTTCATGGTTCTCTCTAGATTTTCTATTATACAAAAGTGATAACTTTGGGGAACTACAAATTTTAGATAAAAACCCAAAATTAAGACCAAATATAGTCATTGGGAGAATATAATAGAAGGATCTAATTTTTAAATAAGTTTCTAGTCGTTACAAAAAGAAAGTAGAATAGAGCCTCTAGGCTTGATTGGGAAGATAATTTCAAGGTGGTTAACTTCCAAACTATCTTAGACTTGGGAAATTTTTTTAAGATGATATAATAGCATTGCAGATGAGAAATTGAGTATTCATGACTACAACTACTTCAAAATGGTTCTTATACAATGGTGTATATGCACATTCAACTATGCAAAAGCATACTGGAGTTTCTTGTGAACTAGAAATATGCAAGATTAAACCAACGATGGTTGAGTGTTTGATAACACAATAACACTGATGATGAGAAGGGATATTTGAGTGGGAATATCATGTTTATGTTTGTTAACAAGTGGACATACATATTGAATTGATATGCCTATATTTGTACAACTTGTATTTTATAAACACTCTTAAAGAAAGAAGAAACTAATAGTGATTGATGGTGCCTCAACCAAAATGCATGTGGTGTGTTTATCATATTTAGAATTATAAATATGGATTGTAGAGAAGGGTTGTGGAATATTTTGCTAGCTTAATTGAGTATCATATGTAATTACGAAGGAAATAATGACAATGAATGAGAATATGGAATAGACTAGTAGATAAAGAACATGTAGATCATAAAATTCATGGGTGAATCATCCTTGGGGGTGAGTGCATGCATGTTTGGATGAGTGACAATCTATGAACCAACAACTTATGTGTAAATACTAGTAATAAGTGACGAAATTTCATTCACAAAGAATATTTTGAGGGTGGAATAAGATGTTCCATCATGTGGATTTAACATGTGGTTCATAATCATGGAAATTATTTCCATGTGAAGGGAAAGCAAGCTCCATAATGGAATGAGCCTTAAAGACTTAACACGTGGTTCATAATCATGGAAACTATTTCCATGTGAAGGGAAAGCAAGCTCCATAATGGAATGATCCTTAAAGACAACTGGGGGTAATATATATAATGGAACTTGAGGATAGCAGAAGATGACAAAGAAATCCGCTATAATGTGAATGAAAGATAAAGGAATCCACTATAATGTGAATTAAGGTATATGAACTTTTGGGTAAATTTGTTTCCCAAGGTTGAAAAGTAAGGGTAAGGACTTAGGTTAATACCAACTAGAGTCATCTCTCCTTAGTCTTATTTCACTTCTCTCAATTGTGGAATTTAAATTTAAATTTAAATCTACTGCGTTTTACAGTTTTAAACAGATCAAATTATGTGATATTAAAATAATTTTAAAATTGGAAAAATGTTTACATATTAAAATAATTTTAAAATTGGAAAAATGTTTACATATTAAAATAATTTTAAAATTGAAAAATTGAAAAAATGTTTGCAGATTAAGAAATTTGATCTGATACGGCAAGAATCAAGTTGAATTTGAATTTACATAGAAATAAATAATGCAAGAATCAAGTTGAATTTGAATTTACACAAAAATGAATACGACAAAAATCAAGATGAATTTAGCGAATTCTACATCCCATAAACAGATCAAATTATTTGATATTAAAATAATTTTAAATTGGAAAAATGTTTGCACAAGTTGAATTTGAAAAAAATGTTTGCAGATTAAGAAATATCGTAATAATCAAGTTGAATTTGAATTTATACAGAAATAAATACTACAGGTTGAATTTGAATTTACATAAAAATAAATACGACAAGAATCAAGATAAATTTAGTTAATTGTACAACAGTTTAGATAAATTAAATTAATTTTGCACTTTAAGACATTTGATATTTTATCCCTTTTCTTAGTAGATTCTCTTTTAAAATAGATCTATACAAATACTAAAAAATAATTAATACAACTATTTTTAACAACAATATCAATATTCGAAGAACAAACATCTAAAACCTTTTCCAAAATTTCTTTTATTGAAACTGTTAAAAACAAAAGAAATCTAATTCCACTACCAAAAAAACAAAAGCATTACGGAGTCCAAGAAAAAAGTGAAGAGGCATGCACATTGTTGCATAACAGCAAACGTGCCAATAACCCCGAAAAAACAAAAAGAAACAGAGGAACATTCAAGAGCTTCAGTGAAGGTAGCCATAAACGTCCTCGGAGCCGCCAGAAGGAGAAGAGGCAGCATCGCCACTATGAATACCAAATTCATCTCCCCATTCTGGTTCTTGTGGCTGAAACTCATCAAGCAGGTTTTCGTCATCCAGATTCTCTTCGGGAAATGCTCGAGTCTTCTTAACAGTGAACTCCAATACCTCTTCCACTAATGCCGCAGCCGAATGGACATTCTTCAATCTCTGCTTGAGAGACAACCCCTTGGTGGTAGCGATCTTCCGAAGCTCCACCTTCTCGGTGCCCACCATGCCTTCCAACCATGAAATGAACTTGCGAATGGCGGCGGCATAGGCTTGGTCCTCCGAAGGATATACACCCTCTATACGAACACTCGGCGGTGAATGCCACTCACCCTCTCTCTTTACCAGCACGTAGGTATGAGTATAGCTGGCCGCAGAAGGGGGCACAGAGGCCTCTGCTTCCCTTTTCTTAATTGCTGCAGCAGAGGAGGACTTCTTATTTTCAGCGGACTTAACCTTTTTGACGGCAGCAGATCGCGCAGGGACCTTTGGGGAGGAGGACGCTCTCTTTCTCGGTGCCATTCCCAGTGATCGCTGCACCAAGAAAAGAGAGTTTGATATTGAAGAAATGGTGTCTTGCAACTCTCCGGGCCAGTACATATAGGAGAAGACCATATGGTGAAACTTCTCTCACAAGCCTCATCTCCTTAATGATCGCCGTCAATGAGGGATGTGATACGTGGCAACTAATCCAGAAGAAATCAGTTACTTCTCCTAATCTATTTTAGGCCACCAAGCATTTAAGTGTTTGGAGATGGAATGGAGCCCTTTATCCTTTCACCCAATAATGATGGAGCATCTATTTGTGGAGTGTCCTTACTTCAAACACGTCTAAAAAGAGATCAACGGGCTTACAAGTTTTAAGGATGTTTGGTCGTGTGGGTTTGTTAAGGAAGGAATGTGGAATTGATGCATAACTCTTTGTGTAGACTTTCAAAGCTTTGCCTTTAACAATAGCTTGGGGAGTGTACCTATCATGCATTATGCATTTAAAAAAAGGTTCCATAAGAGAGAAAAGACAAATGTTTTAGATATGTTGTGGTTGAGCCAATTTTGATGGTGTTGCCTAGGACACGTTCTTCTAATGTTAGTGTTTTTTTTAATGAATGATAATCATTTCCTCAAGTTTAAAGCTAGCTTGGGTGACGGATCCAATATCTATGCTAAGATGATGTCTTTGAAGTTGCTTTATTTTTGTTGGTTGTAGAGAATAGAATCCAAAGGATTTAGGTTTTTAGTGACTCTTTGAATGTTATCAAGTGGGTAAAGGATGAACAATCTTGTTCAATTTTTCTTTTGAATCTTATTTGGAAGGAGATTAAATAAATTTGCACCCATTTTAAATCTCTTTCGTTTGCTCTTATATATAGGGAAAGGAATCAAGAAACAAATGTCATTTTCAAAGATGGTGTACAAATGCCTCTTTGACAATGGAACATTATCAAGGTCAAGGATGGCTCTGTATATGAGAACCAACACCCTCCTTTTCTATGAGCCTCCTCAGACTTGCCTAGAAGAGTTTGATGAATCATTTTGTTTTGGTCTTATTAGCTATAAATGTTTAATTTTTTTTTATGGTACTTAACTTCTATAAATTGTTTTCTAATTTTTGGGACTCTTTTCATTGAAGAGGGTTTGTCCCCTTACATAAAGCATGATGCCTTGTATTGAAATATATAATTTGGCATATTGTTGAGACATTTTTTTTGGAAGATTGAGACTTTGTGAATGGTCTCATGTAGATTGCTTAGGAAAGTATTAATATAGCGTGTTTGTCTTTTGTGCTTTCAAGGAAGGTAATTATGAAAATGTTTACTCAAAGACATTTGAAAAATGAAATTTTGTAAATAAAATAAAGTTTTTATTCAATAAAAAAAAATTAATTTCAAAATTATTAAAAAATTTAAAAAACTTTATTAAAAATTTTAATTCCAAAATTATTAAAAAATTAAAAAAAAACAAAACAAGTTTCCCAAAATATTTAGATTTAAATGAATCTATATATCTTTTTCAATCCATATAATTTTGTTATTTTTTATTAATATAATATAATATTTTTTCCTTTTTACATTATAAATTATAAATTTTTAATTTCAACTTATTAACTTAAAATTAAATTAGTTTTTTTCAATTTATTAACTTTAAATTAAATCACACATTACATAATATGTAATTATAAAGCACATTGAATAATATTTAAAATGAACTCTTCAATTCTTTATATCTAAAAGAGAATTGTCTAAGTGAGGTATTAGTCTCCACCATTCTCCCCATTTCTAAGCATTGTCTCTTTGTCTATAGTGTAATGAGATCTTATTCTCCATCATTCTTCCCATTTTTAAGTACTATCTCGTCGCTTACATCTATTTTTCTGGGTTTATGTGCACTAAATTCTTTCAATGTGTTTATGTCACCTTATAAGATGTTGTTGAACAAAGTTTTTGCTTGGTGTATCCTTTTTTGGTTTACGTGCATTAAATTCTTGCATGTGGTTATGATTGTTTTAGTTTACAACATGGTATCACAACCATGTATTTTTATTCCAAAAGACTTGAGAGATTCGTCTTAAAAGAGTTGAGACATGAGGGCATTCCTTATGTTTCTTGGTCTAGGGACATAGAGATGATGACTTTTTAATATTTTTTTCCCAGGGGAAGCGTGAGACTGAAATCATCGGGGGATACACTTACTTAAATATGAGATTATTTTCTTTGTTATATATATATATATTGATTTTAATTTATAAAAAAATGTCTCTTACTTACTTGTTAATAACCCACTAGATCCAACAAGTCAACATAAATGGATGCACCTTGAAACTAAAGCCATTGATTATAAATATATTTTGCTCAAATATATAGAGAAACGCTCCATCGTTGATGAGTGATCTCAAAATCCATGAATGACATGGAGTTATTAGAGATGTTACTATCAAATTGAAACAATGTTCTTGTAAAGATCAGCAAGTGTTTGAAGGATTTGTGAAGGAGTTCTAATGTTGAGTTTTAAAGACTATAGAGTAAACAAATAAATTTTGAAGGGGAATTGATGAATTATATGCAATATCATATTTAATGATGCACATATTAAATATGGAAACTATTGAAATAAAATGTACATGTTAGATGGACATTATTGAATTCAATATTGTAAGTGAATATGATTTGTAAAAATAAGATATTAAGATTTTAAGTGAAGGGAAGATGCAGATATTATGTTCTAAATTTATTTAATTTATTGAAAAATAGTGTTGAAAAATATCAATATTATTAATTTTATTTTTAGTAACTAAGAATGTGGAAAGCCCCCACGACGGGTGCACAACCCAAGACAACGACAACTCATGTGGCCACCTTCTACAACCAGATCAATGTAGTCTCATGCAGCATGCCACGTGGAGCTCTGAGGACAGACCTCATGCAGATTTATAAAGGGAAGCCCTATCAAGGATAGGGCTCACATCATGGTGTAGCAAGTCTGCATCACACCGTACAACGATCACCTGATTCTACTGTAAGTGTGTTAATGGCAATTATGTAGGAGGGTGGCAAATTTGGTGACTCACACGCCTTGCATGCACTGGGATATCGAACGAGGATGCCAAGGCATAAAGCCCGGCCCCAATTCAACATTCCTTCTCACTTGCATTCTCGATCCTTCTGTGGCCTTATTCGTATCTCGACTCTCTCCCATGACGATCCTCTATGTTGGTTCCTTTGCGCATTCAAAGAAGACGTGGCTTGAATGCAGGTAACCCCGCACAAAACCACGAATGGACCGCAATGCACTCACATGTTGTGGGCTATGAGGGAACTAAGCAAGGTGCAGAGCAGGGTATTTTTTAAGGATTATAATACTATACTTAAGTATAGTATTATAGGCGATTATTTTGTATTGAAAAAAACACATATATAGATAGGTAGGCGAATATTAAATACAAAACATACAATTTACTACTGAAACTTGTAAATTTTGGCGAATATTATGACAAAAAAACATACTCTATGTAAATATAGGCGATATTAGAGTCTAAAAATGACCAAATAGCGAATTTTTTTTTTTAAAAAAGGTCTGAAAAATAGCCAATTGGCGAAATTTCGCCCCTAAAAATTTCTCTGGTGCAGAGCTTCTTTGAACACGGAGTCCCAGAATCGGCTCACGCAAGGACTCTGCGATTAGAAAATTGCTAGAAGAGAAAGAAGGAGTGCCACTTTGCTAGACTTTTGGTTGCAGAGCTAGGTGGACTCGTGGATGATTCTGGGTTGACTAGCACTCGTGAAACCAGGCACACAAAGATGCTTGGAGTTCTATGGACCACCAAAGCGTTTCTTTCTCTGGCTATGGAAGATTGTGTCAAAGGGATTTTAAGCTTTGAGCGTGGAGCCCTGCCGCTAACGGACCAGGTTTCAAACCTGAACGCCACCTTATGCACTCTGTTCCAGTTTCACCGTGAAGAAATGGGACGCCTCAACGCGAAACAGGACGCACTCGCCCGAGCTATCACCGGGAAGAGGTCTTCACCAGGCCGCCACCTCAGCAAGTCACAGACACTCAGCTAGTTTACAGGCATTGCTCAGACAATGCAAGCAACAAGGAGACATGCACTATGCCAGGTGTCAGTCCCTCCTCCATAATTCAATTAAATGATGAGCATCCTCAAGGCTAATTTCCATAGTTTTAGTTTTTCTACTATTTTGAGTAATTCAGGCCATAACCCCTGGCCTGTGGCGGAACTCTGTAGACTTAATACTTTTAGAAATTTCCAGTTTAGACCAGCATAGCGGACTCAGTTTCTAGTTTCTGGTTCCATCTGTTAGGCATGATAACAAGGCCATCTAATTCTTGGACTGCTTGATTATGTACAATTTTCCTTTTTTGATTTAATGGAATTCAAACCTTATAAAAAAACCTAAGAATGTGGAAAGGTTTTTATAATGTAACTAGAAAGTTTCATGTATTGAAACTAATAGAAGCATAAAGTTAATAAAAATAAGGCAATGTATTATAACAGAGTAGGAGATGAAGGGAGAGGGATGCCTTTTTGTGGGCAATCTTTATGATTTCTTCAATGAAAACTAGTTTTGTTGATGTAATGAATTGTTTATGTTATTCTTTCCATATTATTATATGTTTTTTGGTATTATATGATGGAGTAGTCTATTTATTCTATGCTTTGAACTTTACGGTAGGTTTTTGTCGGAATCCAGTAAAAAAAAATTGATAAAATCCAAATTTGGAAGTGTTTAAATTGTGTTTTTTAATCTATAAATAGATTCAACAATAATTTAAATGCTACTTAAAATTCAATTTATTTTAATAAAAATAAAAATATACCAATATATATAATCATGCAGAAAATGCATACCCTTTGTTACACCATCTTACTTGAATTAAAACGTCCTTTATTACACCATCTTACTTGAATTAAAACGTGTTGCCTAAACGCTTGACATTTTAATGAAACGCTTTAAGAGAAAAACCAAAACCTAATCCTTTGGTTAATTTGTGTACAGATCACAGTAGCCATGTCATGTCGAATATTTTTGTTGATGGAATTATAATTGTCTTTTTTGGGTTTAAATATAACATTCCAAAACTTTTTAAAGACATCGCCCTCTGTATGTTTTGGTTTTTATTTTTTATGTCAAATATCTTAATGGGCAACCGTCACTAAGTGTCCAAATAAAGATGTGAAATTTGTTGTAGAATCAGTCGATGCTGGTGATTTCATGTACATTCAACAGTCTTGTATTTAGAATTTTGTTTTTCAAATGTATATAATGACTCTAGACACGATTTAGATTGTGCACAAGTTGTAAATGTGTCGTTTGTAATACTAGTATTGAGTTACACAAGTTTAATTAAATGATATAATTTCGTGAAGTTTTATATGGATTTTTTTATACAAAGTTTAAGGTCAATATTTTATGAGAAAATAATTATAAATATGCATATTATATTTATAGTTTTTTTATGGACTTCGTAGTAAAGTTATAAAGAACAATATATTTTATGTAAAGATAATTATGCTGAAATATAATATATAACTAAAGGTTGCTTCGTTCAATTGAAATATATTCTATGTAAAAATAATTATGCTGAAAAATATATTCTATGTAAAGATAACTAGCAATTGTACCAGAAGGTGCAAAGGAACGTTGAAAGGAGAAATCAAAGAGCATTCTACACAACTCTCTATAACAATATATTCTTTGTCACACATGCCACCCCAGAGAAAATGCTATGAAGCCACAGGGGCTAAATCCTAGAAGTTGGCTCTATTTCCTCCCATTCAACGCAATTCCAAAGCTCTTATGCAAAGAATTAATACTACAACCCATACTAGGAACAACAATCCTATTTTAACTAGCCAGCTTAAACAACACAAAGAATGTGATACATTTTCTTCTAAACAGTCCCCCAAGCTGTCACGTCCCCATCTTGACCCTATCACATTAAAATTGTAAATGATGTAATCTTGTTATATAATCGTGGTGAGGAGCTCAAGGCCAAGCCCCGCCATCGATTTATTGAAGCATATGGTTTACGTGCTAGCTCGACACAATGGAATTGTAAATATCATGTAAATATGCATTTAATAAAAATACCCACAGCTAGCTATGCAATGCAACAAGAGATGGGGGCATGATTTTACAAGGAATTGCGAGGGAAAACATTCAAACCCTTGGAGCCAATCAAGTCAAGCCAAGTGTCAATGAGACAACTCATCAAACCCTCAACTACCCATGTTGACTTTGTACTCAATCATTGATTTCTCCCAAGAGTTGGTTGAGGCAGTTAATGCCTTGGAGAATGAGAGGTATGGCTGTCCAAATTCAGGTATGGGCAAGCCACCCTGCATGGAAAATCGCGTTTTGCTTCTTGGGCAAGAAAAGAGCGATGAATTGCTCCCCAAGCCATTACCCATCAACTAGTCTTCCTCCCTCACCGGTTTAGAGCTACCTGGGCGTTTTCCAACCATGTTTGAGGTGTTCCTTCATTCTCCCAGCTGAGAAAGGCATTTTTTTGTATCGTATACCAGTGGGGAAGAAGGGGAATGGAATTGGGGTTCCATAGAGACTGTTTTTGCTGTTAAATGCTGAGAGAGTTGGGGAGAAAACATTTTCCTCCCTGTGAATGTTTTTCCCCATCCCACAATTCGTTTTTGGATGGAAACGATTTGGGGAAAGCCCAAACCCATGGCCATTCTGTTGGTAAATCCATTGCTTTGGCTTGAGCTTGAGTGTAAGCCTCCAGGGTTCAAATGTAGCTTGATAAACCCAGCTGTGGACTAACTTGGCTCAGATGAAATGATTAATTGGCTGTTAAAGAGTGAATGTCACCTTTTCCTTGTAAGAATCATGCCCAGCTTGGGGGTGGCAGTTGTGTTGAGAGATTGATGAACACAACTTGCCTATGGTTGGGTGGAACATTGCAGCGACATAGCTAGTTGTTTGGGACAACTGCACAATAAAGATAAGTGTTTTTCTGTCCATGTATTACTTCTGCAATGTTTAAATTGATGACTGTTTTTTATATGTTGTATGCATGAGTAATGTGTGTGGATAGTTTTTATTCCGTTGTGCATGTTTAATTGATTTGCATTTGCACACTCTTGAATTTATGTGTATGAATCTAATGCATGGGCTGAGTTTATGTAAAAGCCTAGAATTTGGCATCATGTTCCCTTCCTTGCCTTGGATAGATGGGTGGGTACGTGACAGATGGTATCAGAGCTGCTGGTTGCAGCATTGGGCCTTTATGGGCTACCTATCATAGTTGCAGAGGTAAGTATGTTTCCTGCTCAGCATTGATAGTTAAGAAAAATTTCAAAATTTTCAAATTTTCAAAATTTTTCTAAGTGTCTATGAGTTTCTGCCAAAAACTGTGCCGACGAATCTCGGCGAGTTCGTCCACAACGGCGGAGGAACTCGACAAGTTCATCCGCAACGGCGGAAGAACTCAGCGAGTTCATCCGTAATGGCGGAAGAGATCGGGGAGTTGCTTCGCAATGGATCTCCCAGAAATTTTAAGTTCGGCGAAAAAGATGGAAACAAAATTTCGAAAGGAAAAGTTAAGTTCGATCGGAAGAACTCGGCAAGTCACCCCGCAACGGCGGAAGGACTCGGCGAGATGGTCCGAAATGGCGGAAGATTTTTCTAAGTGTTTTTCGGCGTCCAAGAGAAAATTTCGGAAGAACTCGTCAAGTTGATCCACAACAGTGGAAAGAACTGGCGAGTTTGCGTCGAAGTTGTCGGAAGGAAAAGCTGAGTTTTCGACCGGAAGAACTTGGTGAGTTGGTCCGCAACGGCGGAAAGACTCGGCGAGTTGGTCCGAAAAATCTCAAAATTTTTCTAAGTGTTTTTGGCCGAAGAACTCAACGAGTTGCTCCGCAACAGGTTGGAAGAACTGGACGAGTTGCTCCGAAACAAGGAATTTCAGCTGTTTTCTAGGGAGATTTTTTAGGTGCCGAAAGTTGAAAAATGCCATGGAACTTATGCACCAGATTGCGCAAAATCGAAGGATTTACATATGCAATGAGCCACTTAAGATAATTATTGTGGTTGCTAATAATTAGTCATGTTCACATTGGTTGTAGGACCAAAGACCACCAAAGCATGGCTAAGGATGGGATGATGATTGTTGCATACAACCTTATGAAGAGAGGATGGTGCAACAAATCCGTGATCATGATGTTGGAAAAAGGATGGAGTAGCCTTGGTAAGAGGCCAACTGATCAGGTAACATCAAGCGATGTTAATGACAGCCATGCAGGTAATGGTTATTTATGTTTAATTGCATGAATGATTGAAGGATGATTTTTAAGATCCCTTCAACTATGTTTAAACCATGTTGATTGGTTTGCATGTGGTATTGAGTGCCTGAAAGTGAATGTCAACCCACCAAGTATGGTGAGGTGTGGGTAAGAAAAGGTAAGGAGCCTTACACCCTATAGTTTCTTAGAAACCTCAATGCATTCATATGAAATTATATCATGCCATTTGTGTATGTCGGTTGTGAGTTTAACAACCAAAGCGAGTGATGACTTATGGTTCTGTTGTAGTGTATGTCATATGAGATAGGCATGGTTAGGCCATAATATGTTGGATTGCATAGCATTCATGGATTAATGCAAGGTTGTATTGGGGGTATGCATTGAGTGAATGCACATTAAAATATTATGTAAATGTTGTGAATGTGCATGCATATGTGTGGGTACACATGTTGAGATGCGTTGCGTGAATGCATGGTTGTAATATATATGTTTCAATGCAATTAGATAATCGATGAAATGGTGAACCATTGTTAATACTGAGACCATTTCATGAGCTGCTGTGAATGTAGGAGAATGATTGCATGTGGAAGATAGACATGTTGATGGGCTACCAAAGTGCTCTGTTGGAATGACAAAGTTGGATAAAAAGAATATGGCCGTGAAGTAATGAGTATTTACAGTTTATTTAAATTGCATGGATAGTGTATCTGTGTCTTGCAATTCTATTATGATAATGATGCATATATAGGGATATACACCTCATTCATTTCAAATGTTAACAACTGAAGGTGTTTGAATTATTGAGTGTTATAATTCTAAGATCACTTCAGTGACTGTTGTGGCAATGAAAGGATTATATGCATAGATACTCACAACGTATTTGGTTGATTGAAGTTTCAGTTTTTAGGTAGAAAAGTCTTGCATATGGCAATGAGGGTAAGTCCATAGTAAATACCGGGATATACCATGTGCAGAAGCCAAAGGTTATGAGAGGGTTCTCATGGTTGTAAATTATTCATGAAACAAATCTGAAAATTTTCTTGTTTAAGTTTATGAGAATAATCTCATGGTTGCAAATCTAATTTCTGTAGGAAAATAGATTTGTAGATTTTAGATTTGAGAATTTGCTTATAATTGCTAATGACTGTTTGGCTTATATAAATTGTGTCAGGAGGACATGTTGTAGGTGGATGTTCAAGTATGGTAGCAAGTGTAAAACCATAATGGATAGAGTGATACCACCTACAAGAGCTAGACAATATGAAGATAGCCTCATTGCGAAGCAAATCAATTTCTGTAGTAGATAGAATTGCAAATTCATATTGAATTTAATTATTAATGTTGTTGATTGGTCATGGAACAATCATATTTGAGGCTTATTGCTAAATGTTGCTGACTGTTTGGCTATTTGATAAAGTGTGCCAGGATGACACATTGCATGAAGACCATGTGTGATGGCCTACAAAAGCCAAACTAGATGGGAAGGATCCCATGCTTTGGAAATGGGTTTCGGGTGAAACGCCATTGTAAATGTGACAATGTCTCAACCGAACTGTATGTCGATAAAGCCATGTGAGTGAGATGGTGAAATTATGCCAAGAAGGCATGTGTGGTTATGGAACATGAGAATAATGGGGTGGCAAACCGAAGTACTATTGACTCAGAGAAGAGAGCCCCATTCTTCGCCAATCAAGGAAAGATACATATGTGAAACGAATGAGTATTTGGTAACCCTAACTGAGGATATACATGTCTGGTTATTAGATTTAATATGTAGAGCATGTTTTATTATTTCATTATTGTTCCAGATTGCTTGAGTGTGACTAAAGCCTACATGGCTCACATCGGAAAGGGATGCATACATTTCGGGTGATGGGTTATGTTAGGGTTTTCAATATTGACTACACCCTAAGGGAATGGATGCATTCACGGTGTTTCAATACTTGATAGTGAATGTTATGAAATATGGTTACAATTTTAGAGCAACAATACTGATGAGTCTGCTTATCCTTCTTGTGCTATCAACTTACACATATGCAATTTGGTGTTGCACGTAAGAGGCAAAGTGAAGAAAGGGTGCTCAAGAGGACTGTATGGGCAGTGGTAACCTTTCTACGCTCACACTAAAGGACACTAGAGGAGATGGATAGGCCCGAGGAGCTGTGTCACAGAAAAGGGGTATCATCCTTGTGTAGTGTGAGTGGGTATTGTGGGGCCATGCTAGCCTACAATCAAGTGAGTCACCTATGGAGTTCCTGGAGGGAACCACTGGTTGCATAAGAGAAGGAGCCACGTAATCATATTATGTTGTTCATATTGCCTGATAAACCCAGTCGATGTACTGGCATGGCAATGGTTTTTGTATGCCTGATAAACCCAGTCAGTGTACTGGCTTGACATTGGTTATTTGGGTGTTGTGGCGAAGGGTTGCTGGATGCTTGATAAACCCAGTCGGTGTACTAGCTTGGCATGTTGTTAAATTGATGCCTAACAAACCCAGTCGGTGTACTGGCTTGGCATTAGTTATTTGCATGTTGTGGAGGTATTGGTGAAGGATGTTATTTCCTAACAAAGCTAGTCGAAAAATTGGCTTGGAAATGGTAATTGTATGCTTGATAAATCCAGTCGGCGTACTGGCTTAGCATACTGATTTTTGAAATGCTTGATAAACCCAGTCTGCATACTGGCTTAGCATACTGATTTTAGGGATGCCTGATAAACCCAGTCGACATACTGGCTTGGCATTGCCTATTCGGATGATGTTGTGGAGCAGCAGGTGTGCTGGCCAAGCAGCCACCCCACAGGTGATCCGAGGCTTGTAAAGCAGAGAAGGAAACCTGTGGAGTAGCAAGGAAAATGCACAATACATATAAGTATTAATTTTCATTTAATTCTTGTTTGGAATAATGAAGATTTCTAGTATAAGTATTATGACAACCAAGCTAATACACTGTTGTTTCTTTGTTGGAAACCTTGGCCATTACAGGAAGTAAGGACCCAGAAAGAGCCACAAATGCTTGGTAAGCCAAAGAGTAACTGGTTGTGCACTATGAAATCCTTGATAAAACTAGAGAGTAGCTGGTTGTGCACTATAAAATTCTTGGTAAGTTCAGAGAGTAACTGATGCTCGATAAAATCAGAGAATAGTTGGTGGGAACATTAACCACTTGATGTTGTGGAGCAAACGGCGTGCTGGCCAAACATTCCTTAATTAATTAATAAAACTAGTCAGAGCACTGGCCTAGCATATTGCTAAATGAGATTATTAATAAACCCAGTCAGCGTACTGGCCTGGCATTGCCTATTCAAATGGTTGTGGAGTAGCCTACGTGCTGGCCCAACATTCATTATTGTATCCACGGGAAATCCAATGCTTAGAAAGCAAAGAAGGATCCTGTGGAATAAAGTGAAGACATCCGATATAGATAAGTATTTGGTTATCTTGCAACTTCTTGCTTATGAATATACGTGTGTATATGATTTCTCAACTAAAACCTATGAAAATACACTAAACATGTGAATTGATTCAATGTTTGAGTGTAGGTATTGCTAGAAGCAAGGACTATGAAAGCATCTGGAGGATGCATATGGACATATGACTGTCCTAAAGAGTTCAGTATGAGCAGTAATGAAAGATGGTGCTAGTGGAACTGTGTGGGTCCTAGCAGCCAAAGGTCCTGTAAGCAACAATGAGTAAGGGTTCCCTAGTTGGAAGGCATTAGACAGAGCTTAGACACTAAAGTGTCATAGCCAAAAAAGGGCAAGTCAAGCATTCACATTGAAGTGAAAGAGGCTAAGGAGCATGAAACCACTGTGATGGTGTGGCTCCGGATTGGAACAAGACTAAGAGGGGGAAACTCTTACTCTTCTCTTTCCTTTTGACTAATGCATCTTAGAAACAAAATATTGTTGAGTGCATGTCATAGATGAAGTTGATTGTGTTTATTGCTTGAAATGAATTGTGAATGCTGAATTAGTTATTTTCCTGTGAAAGGATGAACATGAATGAGTTCATGTGTATGTGGAAAAGCATGAAATGTGTGGAAGTCTCATGAGTAAAGCATGGACGTTCCAAGACAATTGGAAAAATAATTGGCTAATTTTGATACTGTGTTATGCTTGTCCTAATAGGAATTGGCATGATGAATCTCATAGGCGAGACATTGAAAGCCATTGTTGTGGCTATTACTAGCCAAGTGTTGGTGGCGAGAAAAGAGAGAGAGGCATTTGTGCACCGTGATCATGGCAGCAGACCAAAGGCTATTTGTTTTGGGCTGTAAATATTCCTCAACAAGTTGCTAGGATGGTAAGAAAGATGGCATCCATGAAAATTCCAGACTTGTAGATCAGCTAGAAGGTGAATAAAAGGAAGGGATTGCTGTGGAGCAATGCCCACTTGCAGAGATGGAAGATCAAAGCCCGCAAGAGCAGCTTGAGGAAGCCAAAGGACTTGATCCTGAAAGTTCAAATTCAAAAGATGAAATGCAGGACGATGTTATTTTGACGCATGTGTAAAGTGGGTATATACTTTGAAGTATTGGAACACCAAGGATGGTGTTATTCCAAGGGGAGGGGAGTGTCATGTCCCCATCTTGACCCTATCACATTAAAATTGTAAATGATGTAATCTTGTTATATAATCGTGATGAGGAGCTCAAGGCAAAGGCCCCGCCATCGATTTATTGTTGCATATGGTTTACGTGCTAGCCGGGCACAATGGAATTGTAAATATCATGTAAGTATGCATTTAGTAAAAATACCCACAGCTAGCTATGCAATGCAACAAGAGACGAGGGCATGATTTTACAAGGAATTGGGAGGGAAAACATTCAAACCCTTGGAGCCAATCAAGTCAAGCCAAGTTTCAATGAGAGAACCCATCAAACCCTCAACTACCCATGTTGACTTTGTACCCAATCATTGATTTCTCCCAAGAGTTGGTTGAGGTAGTTAATACCTTGGGGAATGAGAGGTATGGTTGTCCAAATTCGGGTATGGGCAAGCCACCCTGTATGGAAAATCACGTTTTGCTTCTTGGGCAAGAAAAGAGCGATGAATTGCTCCCCAAGGCATTACCCATCAACTAGTCTTCCTCCCTCACGAGTTTAGAGCTACCTGGGCATTTTTCAGCCATGTTTGAGGTGTTTTCCTTCATTCTCCCAGCTGAGAAGGTCATTTTTTTGTATCGTATACCAGTGGGGAAGAAGGGGAATGGAATTGGGGTTCCATAGAGATTGTTTTTGCTGTTAAATGCTGAGAGAGTTGGGGAGAAAACGTTTTCCTTCCTGTGAATGTTTTTCCCCATCCCACAATTAGTTTTTGGATGGAAACGATTTGGGGAAAGCCCAAACCCGTGGCCATTCTGTTGGTAAATCCATTGCTTTGGCTTGAGCTTGAGTGTAAGCCTCCGGGGTTCAAATGTAGCCTGATAAACCCAACTGTGGACTGGCTTGGCTCAGATGAAATGATTAATTGGTTGTGAAAGAGTGAATGTCCCCTTTTCCTTGTAAGAATCATGCCCAGCTCGGGGGTGGCAGTTGTGTTGAGAGATTGATGAACACAACTTGCCTATGGTTGGGTGGAACGTTGTAGCGACATAGCTAGTTGTTTGGGACAATTGCACAATAAAGATAAGTGTTTTTCTATCCATGTATTACTTCTACAATGTTTAAATTGATGATTGTTTTTTATATGATGTATGCATGAGTAATGTGTGTGGATAGTTTTTATTCCGTTGTGCATGTTTAATTGATTTGCATTTGCACACTCTTGAATTTATGTGTATGAATCTAATGCATGGGCTGAGTTTATGTAAAAGCCCAGAATTTGGCATCATGTTCCCTTCCTTGCCTTGGATAGATGGGTGGGTATGTGACACCAAGCTATCCCACTTCCCTCTAGTGCTCCAATGCAGACTAACCAGGAAATCTCTAAGAATAGGAACCAAGGAATTTAGCTATGAACAATGACAACCTTTCTCTTCAACACTCACCCATTCTTCTAATCATAAATATAAGGTTATGGTAGCAATAGTTGTCAATAGTTATGGAAGCATAGAAGCATAATGAAAAAGAAAAAGAATAATGAATGTAAAAAGGTGACAATTAACTTGCATGTCCAAAATTTACATATTATATTTACATGTTAACAACACACCCCATGTATCCCTTTTGGGAGGCTAATTTGAATTAAGGTTAATGGATAATAATCATAGCCTCCTTCATTCCCCTATTGTGGACCCCAGTGACATTTCCTTCTTGATTTGAAACCTTCAATGTTTTTATATTTTTTGTATCAATGCACAATTATAAAGCCAATGGTCATAATTTACTTAGACCACCTATGTCTAGGTGTATAGCCATTTCATCCTTACATATAAATTCCTAATTACGGGGTGTAAATTGAGGCATTACACCACCTTACATACATGGTTCTCAATGATAATAAACCATCATGTTTCCTTTCTCTATACTCCAAGGTAATGGTTAAGTTTGGCACAAAGTTTGTAGAATCACAATTTTATGGATTTCTTGTCCAACATTGCTACCATCACCCCTCCCTTTGACCTCCCTTTCTTTATCCTCCTTTAATTGATATTTCCCATAGGCTTGTGAAGCCATTGGTTGAAGACTATTTTAAGGTACAAAGAAAGGTGATCACAAATGGCTTCGAGCTCGGTGGGAATTTCATCGTGTTTGTTGGATTCACTAAAATTACAACCTCTTCTCATTTCAAGTGTGTTCATTCCTCTTCCCCCTCTCTTCTTTGTGTATTTTCTTGATTTTTGGTTTTCATAGTTTTATTTTTTTGCATTGGGATCATAACTTGTTAAGAAAACCCTAAACTTGAGAAAAATACTCTTTAACACTATTCAACCCTAAGTGAACATTAATCCACTACTAATAATTATCCCAATGACTTCCCTTCTTCCCTTCACCATTCTCCCCTTTGGATCCATCATATTTGGTATATGAATGTTATGGACTTATAAAAGAGATTCAAAGATTAGCAAAATTGAATTATGATCAATGGACAATCAAGAAAATCTAGGTATAACCCCATAAAGCATTCTACACCATGTAAAAATTATGATGGTTTAAGTAAAAGACAGTAAAACTGAATATAAGAATACTAATCCAATAGGCTAATCAAAATCAAATTTTGGAAAACATAGCATACCATAGACAACCCAAGAAAATTGATTATACATTTATTTACGACAACATAGCTCCCTTCTATTTAAACATTTGTATCAATGTGAATCCAATTGTTTACCATGTGAATGTACAATACTTCCATTTTACAAGTAAAATCACATTTTACATAAGAAGTGGCATCAATTTTTTTGAGTTGTTGCAACTTTCCTTTTTGCTAAATGTAAAATATCAAATAGATTCCTTTCAAGTAGATAATATTTAATCAACAAATACCATACAAGAAACTCTAGAAACAACAAAAACTACAAACCTTATAAGTACACATCATATATAATTTTGAAAAGCAAAACACAACATGAGTGTCCACTACATATATTTATTCTCAAATTAAACACTACAAAAACTTGGAACACTAATCATATTTTAAATTTTTGATTTTTTGCTCCTTGTCTGTTAGTTATAGACCAAGTGATTTGTAGGTAATAGCAATGTTACTAGAATCGAATCGGCAATATATCAGTGAGGCAAAAGAGTGAAAGTTTTGAATCGAATCAGGAAAAAATCAGCAAATACAATATATATATATATATACACACACACACACACATTTTGAATTAAAAAAAAAAAGAAATTGATATTCAAAATACTCGTGTCCATATACTGCAAGAAATTAATAGATGTCCAAAATATATTGAAATAGATGTCTGAAATATAGCAATTATGATCCATAAGATGAGCCCAAATAGATAAATCATTGCCTATGTTGAGATCATATTCATCAACAACACCCTGTGCCCCCCTCCTCTAAGCTCTGTCCCTTGCCTCTACCTCAAATCTCAAAGTTGATCCTCCAATGAAATTAGTCAACACCCAACAATTTAAATGAAACTTTCTAATCCAAGAGTTAAAATAAGGTAGAATTAAAAAAAGTTTCCCATGCTTAATGAGTGATTTTGCTTGACTAAAGGGTACATTTTTATTAAGGTCATTCCATAGGAGTTCAACAATCAGCACCATCAACATCAAGTTAAATAGAGAGGTCGATGTGCTTGATTAAATGCCAATGGATATGTTGCAATCCTGAGATCCTAAAAACAGTTAAGTCTTATTGAATTTTGAATGGGATCTAAAATTCTACTTTTTGCATATGAACTCCCATGAGGTTGTAACCACTCTCAAACATCCTAAAACAATTAATGGTAATGTTAAAAATTTAAGGATAGAAAATGAAAGATAAGGAGAAACATATTTATTTGCTTGTTGGAGGTGTTCAATAGTAAAAAGATAGAAAATGAAATATAAGGGGAATGCCACTTTTACTTTAAGAATTTATTATTACCATTACTATTGAACACTTCCAACAAACAAACAAATGGCCAAAAAAAGTTAAAATCGGTCTTAAATTTTTTCCTGGGCACACAACTCAAAATATCGGACCTTTTACTTGCGAGTCGGGGAAAAAAACATGATTTTGACTCACGTTGACTGAATCAAACTTGACCAACCCAATTTGGAATCATCCCAAACCGAATCGACTAGTTTTGAGGGCAATCCAAGTCAAACTCACGATTTTCCAAGTTTGATTCATGATTCATACTACTAATGTGCTAGGACTTCTAATAACCATAATGGCTAGAAAACACCAAATTGATTGAAAAAATAATCCAAGGATTATGTGGACATCTTTCATAAAACAAAGTGACGATTGAAACTTGCAATAGAGGATACATCTATACAGTACGAGAAATTATCTAGAGTAAAATCCCCCATGAAGAAACTTACCCATCATGCAATTGAGACCAATTTTCAACATATGAGAATGCCCAAATCGCATATACATGGGAAACTATGTCCTCACTTTGGGAACATCAAAATCTAGTTAAATCTATGCTTCTATTGTAGTATTTTGATCACTTGTGGAAGTTCAATTCAGCTCTAGGCATATTCAATATTATTGTGGCTAGTGTTTTTGTTTGTTTGTTTTTTTTTTTTTAATTTAATTTAATTGTGGCAAGTGTTATGCAATCTTTAGTGTCACAATATATTCAAGAATAAATAAATATATGTTTCCTTTTTTCAAACAATTGAAATTGTATACTCATAAAATGTTAGTGAAACTACTCAACTACTTTGTTGTTTCAAAAAGATTTTGAGCTTAATGATACTCCAAAAATGTAGAAATTTAATAATAAGAAGAAGAATTGGAAATCTGGATTGTAGAAACTCGGAAGGTTCGGTTATCAAACTTCAAATTGTTAACTTGGTTCATGCAAGTACCTATAAAGTTTTTGAAAAACAAATAATCGGGTATCCCATGAAGAAATTGGACATGATAAACGACTGAAAACATTTCACAAGATTTGCAACACCCTATTTCATTGAAAGTAAACAAAAAATATTCAATGACTTTTAAAAGAATAAACATTAATCAAAACTCTGAATGCATTTCATTGAAAGTAAGCAAAAACTATTCAATGAATTTTAAAAGAATAAACAGTTGGATGTGCCGCAAACAGATTTGGTCTCGTCCACGTCGAAAACCCATGCGTCCTTCCCATCGACTGAGAGTTTTAGAGAGTTAACGTAAGCTATGGATTCATCGGCTACCATGTTTAAGTCCCTCACATATTGGTTCCCAGTTCCGACCATGTAGCTTTTCACGTATTCCACACATTCAGGAGGCACTACGTAGGCACCACGCTACAGGAGCGTAGAGTATTTGTTTCTACCCCCAATCTCCAGGCTTCAAAGTTAGGTTGGCTCTCTTGCGCCTTCAGTTCCTAGGTCTGCTCGTAGGATGTGGATTGCTCTGATACCACGGCATGGGGGATCTTGGGTGTGGTGGACTGGATATTGGGATTTTTCTGGGTTATGAGAGAGTGCGCGGGTAGCGGAGCCATGGAATATCGAGAATCGTTGAAAAATTTTGGGGTGTTGGACTGCAGAGCGCACAGGAGGTTGAGATGTCAGTGGTTAATGAGTGGAAGAGAAGCAATGGAAGAAGGTGAGAAGGATCCCGCTCGGCTCAGACAGCAGCAAGAGTACTTAAACAATAAACACCAAGATGATACGCGTGCAAAGAAATATCTTTAGGTGGCGGTGGGCGGATTTCCCTGGGGCCTCGCGCTTGACGGGAATGGAAACAGAGCTGTGTAGACGAGTCAGGGAGGATGGTGGGGTTTCCTGAGGAAGGAGTCTGGACGGCGGGGTTATCGAGAAATGAGGGGCTGCTGGAGTATCTAACTCTCTGGGCGAAATGTCGAAGGGTTAGACTACTCCAATAATGATTGCGTCCAAGTAAATGGAAGTGATCAATGTAAATATGGACAAGTCTCAACATGTAATGTATAAAGAATGACACGTCAAGGTTTTAAAAATTAGAAATAGGAAAAACAATATATGTATCAGGTGCTTCGATGATAAAGTATTAGAATCGATGAATATTGGATAGTACACAAGTTAAGTGTTACAAATAAGTAATAAGTTATTTTTGTTACTTGTTGTTTGTCACGAAGTCCTTTATCCATGTATCAGCTAAGAATTATCTATGCATCAACTACCAATTATTTTTGAACTACTATCATAAAATCAATATGGACAATACACTTGTCTCATCCAAAAAAGCATAGATGCTAGTCCACCCCAAATTCTAAGATGTAAACATCTATAGGTGTAAAAATTAAGTTAGACTTTGTGTTATGTATGAAAACGGTTCATTTTAATCATTAATATTTACAAAGTATTATCCAATGTTTTTTCAAATCCTTTTTTAATGAGAATATTAATTTTTTTTTCAATGTGTTTCACAACCTTGAAGAGGAGTTGCTATGACCATGGTAGGTGGGCCTCACCCCACTAGCTCTTATTATGGAGCCTAACCCGATTGTGACATCAAGTGAGGCCCTTCTATATCAATGCATAACCACCCGAGGATTTGACCCCTGAGACATTCTGCTTACAACTCACAGCCTTCAACCACTTGAGCTAACTCATCGGGCTAATGAGAATGTTAATTTACATGAAGGGTTAGTTAATTATTTACCAATACCTATTTTACATAAATACTATGCTTGAGTAAGGGTTTGCTAATCTTTCCCTTAATTATTTTTTAATGAGAATGTTAATCTTGAGTAAGGGCAAATCAGTTCTTCTTTAGGCACTCCATATATGTGTATAATATGTTCAAAGAAGGGTCAATGATTTGACCCGTTGTCTAACTCTCCCTTGACACAAACATTAAACTCGACGAAGGGTTGGTTGATCCTTAATCGACCCTTCCGCAAGCTACTCCTTGAAAATAATACTATGCTTGACGAAGAGTCATTCGCCACTTCCTCCAGCTCCTCCTCAACAAGAATACTCTCCCTTAGAAGGGATTGGCTAGCCCTTTCCATGGAACCCACTAAAAGTAAATGCTATGCTTGAGGAATCATTGACCAATGATATGCCAATGAAAACTTGAGGAAGGTTGAGTTCAACATTCCCTGGGCTCCCCATCAAGAATAATAATAATAAAGAAACAACTTGAAGAATCACCGGTCAACAGTCCTTCAAGCTTAGTGTTCACTTCAATTAGATGTTGGAAAGGTGTTATATTCTTTGTGTGATGGCTACCCCAAGTGAAACTAGTCACTAGGTGGGGGGGGAGATGGTTGAGGGTGACTTTATGCTCCCCTTTCCCACCGAATACCTCCAACATCCATGCAACAATTTATGGCAAGGCAGACTCAAACCATTAGGTTTTAGGGAAGTGCCACCAAAAAACATTGGGTACATGTTTCTAGATGTTTTTTGTGTTTTTTAGCCAATGGTTTTTCGCACCAATGTAATCTTATCCTACTTGTGGGACTATGGTTGTAATCTAATTCAAGTTAATGAATTACGGTTTTGGATGATGTTGAATACCTTAATATTTTATTGTGAGCAATCAGGTTAATATAATGAACAAGGTAGAGGTGTGACTCATGTTGGTTTTCTTGATTAAGGGATTCTAGGGTAAATCTTTGTGTATTGTTTGTTTTCCATTGGTATTCCTTTCATGCTTAAAATCTATATGCATTTCTTTACTTCCATAGGATTAAAACTTATATTTGGAATTAGAGTGACATTACTAGCTTGAGAGGACATCCATGGTGCTAGGGTTTTTCGTCTCATTCTTGATAGAGAAAGTTCATCTTAGGTCAGAGATAAACTTGGTTTCAGTGGGAGCTTCCTGGTAATAATTCTCAGCTGTTAGGGAATGGCGAGTAGTTCTAGAATACAGATTGAGAAATTCAATAGTCATAGATTTGAGCTATGGAAATGAATGTGGAAAATATTCTAATAAATAGAGAGTAGTGGATTGTTGTGAATCTAGTTACACAACCCACTAGTATGTTGAAAGAACACTAGAAGAAGTAGGAGAGAAAGGAAAGAAGTACTATCCAACACTGCCTCTCAAATTCAATGTTGTTTATTGTCTCCAAATAAGATAGCATAAATAAGTCATGGTATAAGTTAGGGAGTTTGTATTAGTAAAATTCCTTGGTAAACAAACTTTCCTTAAAAGGGAATCTATAACTCTCGAGGATGAGTGATGATGACTGTATGATAGAGCATCTTAATAGCTTCCACACTACGGTAAATTGTGTGTAAATAATGATCCCTTGTAATCTATCAATTCCATTTGCTTTTTATAAATACCTCAGAAGAATGAAGGCAACACTTAGAACAATCAGGGATTCAAAACTTTAAATAAATGTATCAAAAGGAAAAAAAACCCTTAAACTTTTGTCAGGAAAATTGCCATAACTTGTTATTTGCACATTAGAATTAGGTCATACCTATGGCATTGAAGATAAGACATATCATAATATTGCAAAATAAATTTTAAGACTTATAGGGACCGAAATTTCATAGTTACTTCATTTGGAAGGTGAACTAACAAATCAGTCAAATCAGGGTTTGAAAAATGAACACCAATTTAAAATTTGAATAACTTTTAGTAGAAGGATCTATTTTTTATAATATCAAAGGTGTGATAAAGATTGTATATATCTATTTTTATTTTTCCACATGGCACCAAAATGTGGTGGAATAATTCACACTCCAATCAAACCACTAGAGGATTCATCCCTAACTTTTGATGAAAGTGAAGACCTATCTTTTTGGGTGTTCAAGTTGGAAGATTTGATTAAAGGGACTATGAGAATGGTTGATTTAGTAATTTATAGAATAATATGATGGATGGAATGGAAAGTATTGCTAATCTCATAAAAAATATAAAGGAAAATCACCCTAAAGGTGAAGATTGTCCCAAGTTACTTAGGAGGATAACAATGGTGTCCATGTTGAGAAACCTTCCATTAATAAGCATACTCCAAGAGGATTGATTCTAATAATGAAATTAATTAGGGATGGTACCAAATGTGTATCCGAATCCCATAGTTTGACATGAGGAATCTTGATGGCAATTACCCCATAACAGGGATATTATAGATGGAGCAATTCTTTGATATACACCAAGTGCCAAATCCACAAAAGGAAACTATTGCATATTTATATTTGGAACTTGAGAAGTATGTATGGTACTAATGCCTTTTTCAACACAAAAATAACTACACTATCTCTTGGTCGATTTTTACAGTAGAATTGATATCATATCATCATGATGTTAAGAGCAATTCGTTCCTTACCCAAATGATAAATCTAAGCTAAAGGGGTCTAGTAATCGAGCACATTCAACAATTTCAAAAGTTGGGCCTCAAAGTGGAGGACATACCAGATGATAAATTGTTGGATCTGTTTATTGGAAGCTTGAAGGATAACATTAAACATGAGGTGCGTCTCTTTGACTCTACATCCTTAGAGAAGTCGTTCATGTTGGCAAGGAAGGTTGAAAGTAAAAACATGGCGATGGCTACTAAAAGGACCACCTCTAACACCTATAGAGAGAATAATGTTCTTTCTTCTAACCCACCTCAACCTACAAGTTTGAAACCTCAACAAATGGATTAAAGAAATAAAAAGTTCTATTCTTTAAATGTGATAGCAAGCATGGTAAGGGACATAAATGTGGTGAAAAGAAATTATTCTACATAGATTGTAAAGAGTAATTAGAAATGGAACATGAACCATCTCTAGTTTAAGAAATAGAAGAGATTAGTCACAAAGAGATCCATATCTTTTCATGCATTGGTGGGAATAAGCACTCTTCAAACTCTCAAGATTAAAGTATATGTCAAAAGGAAAAAGGTAACAATATTGATTGATTCTACTTATGCTCATAATTTCATTCATTGTAAATTTGCCAAAGTTATCAATTGCTTTATATATCCAGCACCAGAGTTTCAAGTAATGATTGAAGATGGAGGAACTATCAATTGCTCAGGGACATGCCATAACATCAATCTTACTATGGGGGTATATGTATTGAATATTCCAATTATTGCTATCCAAATGGGTGGTTCTGATGTTGTCTTAGGGGTTCAATGCTTACAATCATTGGGAAGAGTGGATTTTAATTTTCAAGAACTTTTCATCAAACTTTCTTTGGAAGGAAAATAATTTTAGTTAAGGGGTATCATAGGAAGGTGATAAGCTCTAATGGAATGACAAAATTGTTGAAAAAAGAACATTAGGTTTTAAGTGCACAATAACGATCACTAGAGGTTCAAACATCTAAGCCTCCTATTCCCCTAGATCTCCAAAGGGTCATTGATAAGAATTCCAAGGTATTTCAATATATTCCATCATCTCTTTCACCTACTCGAGATCGTGATCATTCTATTCACTTGATTCTAGGAAGTGTTCCTCCTAACGTTGGAACTTACAGATACCCATTTGGCTAGAAGAGAGAAATTGAGCATATGGTTGAAGAAATCTTAGAGGATACCATAATTAGGCCTATTCAAAGTTCTCACTATGCACTAGTGGTAAAGGTACACAAGAAGAAGGGATCATGGTGTATGTGTCCAGATTATAGAATGCTCAACAAGCTCACCATTAAAGATAATTTTCCCATTCCATTCATTGATGAATTGTTAGATGAACTGCATGGACTAACTTACTTCACAAAGTTGGATCTTCATTCAAGGTATCATCAGATTATAATGGAGGAAGAAGACAAACCAAAAACAACATTTAGAATTCATGAATGTCATTATGAATTTTTGGTCATGGATTTTAGCCTTACAAATTCACCTTCCACATTTCAAGTTTTGATGAATTCCACTTTCAATCCATTCCTTAGAAAATTTGTGTTAGTATTTTGATGATATAATAATCTATAACAAGTATTCGGAAGAACATGTTCAACATATTGATAGGGTACTACAACTACTAAAGGAGTAACAACTATATGCAAAACCTTCCAAATGTTTCTTTGGGGTAAAGGAGGTAGATTATTTGGGTTATATTGTATCCCATGAATATGTCAAGGTAGACCCTAACAAAATTAAAGCCATTATGGACTATCGTTTCCCGAAACCTTGAATAATCTTAGCGGATTATTAGGTTTGATAGGGTATGACCACATGCTTGTTAAAAAATATGGAAGAATAATAGCACTTGTGATAAGATTATTGAAGAAGGATTCATTCTCTTGGACTCTACAGGAAACTCAAGCTTTTGAACAACATAAAGAAGCAATGTCGAGACCCCATGTCTTGACCACACTAGACTTCACAAAAGCCCTTATTGTGGAATGTGTTGCATTGGTGATGTTCTAATGCAAGAAGGCCCCTGGATTTTAAAAGTTAGCCAATTAGGAGAAATAACTTACACAAACCCATTAGTAATATGCACGAATGTATATACTATTGGTAATATACACTGGTGTATACACTAGTGTGTATGTTGGTATACATTTAATAATATACACTAGTGTACATATTGGTATACACACTAGTATATACACTAGCTATGCATTGCTATATACACTATTGTATACACTGGTATATAAACACTAGTAGCAATAGGGGTAGGGGGTTAGGGATAGGGATTTAGGAGTGGGTGGGGTATGGGTACGAGGTGAGGCATGTGGGGTTAGGGGAGGGATCAAGGTAAAATTGAGAGAGAAGGGTGGATTAGTGGTAAGAGGAGGAGATATGGAGTTGGGGGATTAGAAGAGATATAAAGAAACGGGTGTTAGGGTAGCGGGAGTAGGGGGGTTAGTGGAATGGGAGGAGAAGGGGTTTAGAGAGAGAGAGAGAGAGAGAGAGAGAGAGAGAGAGAGAGAGAGAGATCTGGTGGTGGTGGTTATGCTATATGATGCCATTATTTTATTGAATTAAAACTGTTAGGCGATATATCGGTGTGGATATGCTACAAAATTTTAAGCATTGCATAAAATATCATATTTTTCTTGGTTGTTATTTATCTATTGTACAAATATGTATTTCGATGCCATAGTCTTTTGAAACTTAGAGATAATTTAGAGCAAAATTATGTTCAACCTATAAAATTGAGAGCACTTCCGTATATGCGCATTTTTCGCACTCAATCACCATGGTATGAAACTTGGAAATTTTCAAAGAGGAGACATCAATGTGCATACCTAAACACCTAACATGGAACCATAAAGGAGTCCACCAAGTATAATTGATTTGACAAAGTGTTAAGAGCCATTTATTTTGTGACATTTATAATAAGAATTTACAAATTTCAATTGGAGAATTCTATTTAGTAGTAATGAAGTTCATCATTCCATCTTCTTATGTTCTAAATTTAAAACCAATTTGAATGTATATATGCCAAATAAGTGGTGACTTTTTATATATGGCGTTGACACCTTATTTTTTTGCTTTCATTGATTCATCAAATGGATTTAAGATGATTGTACATTTGAATGAATGAATATATATATATAGGATTTCCCGACATATGGACGAGGAGATGGAGCTTTGCGATGGACGTTTTATGCGAACTCGCGACGAGGTGCGAATATTCGGCAGTAGGTGTTTTCATTTCTAATTTTTCGGTCACAATGATCACCAGCAGTTTCCTCAACCAAGCCCACATCGGTGAGAATACATGTGGGTTTCACGAAGGGTAGTTGCTCATTAATGCGAATACATCAAGATGTTTATTGATGAGGTGGATTATGAGGAGGATCCTCAAACTGGTCTTGTTTTTTGTACAGACCAGGAATTTTTTTGCTCGGAAGGCACAATGGAAACTCGTGAGGATATGGTGTCACAGTGGGAAACGCTGCCACCCCAAACAAAAATGATAGACACCACCCCAATTCATAATGTGAGTGATAGTACCATGTTGAACTCTCACCAAGCTTAGATGCCGATGGAAACAAAAGGAATTCGCATGAAAAAGGGATGTGCAGAATTAATAGTCGGAAAAGATATCCAGATAGAGCAAATACCATCTTATCTAAAAAGGGCCCTGTAGGAATATTTTGTGGAAAGGTGACATGAAGAGATTCATTACAGAAGTGAATGGATTGCAACTGGAAATATTTCTTAGGCTATGCGCCGGATTTCCATGTTCTCCTGCGTGGATGGTTCTTAGTCAAGTTGCGACATGAGGAGGATGGCCAAAAGCTTATGAAGCGTAACTGGAAATGGGGTCCGTCAGGCTTCATCCTACAAAAATGGAGAGTGGATTTCAATGCAAGGAAAGAACCTCATAACCAACAACAGGTTTGGGTCATTCTGCCAGGTTTACCAATTTTTTTTTGCAGGAACCGATCCTAGAGGCTATCGGCAATAAGTTGGGTAAATTTGTTTCCTTAGAAGAAGATTAGGAGACCAAAATTGATCGTAGATGCGCTAGGATATTAATAGAATTGGATCTGAGAGATGGTTTGTTTGAATAAATTGTAATTGAAATGCATGGAAGCATCTGGACGAAGAAATTGGACTACTAGAAGCTTCCGTTTAGATGCTTCAGCTATCGCAAGGTGGGGCATCTACAAAAGGACTGCACTGCTTGTAAGGAAGCAATGCGCTTCAAAAAGGTATGGGACAAAAAGGATAAAATCATCTCGCATACCATTCCTTCATAAGTTGGTAGTCTTACGAAAGGTGGTGCTGAAACGGATATGTGGAGGAATGTAGAAGAAACCAACTTGAAGAAGGGATTGGAGTAGTCGTCGGATGAAACCCATAGATTTACAGAAGATCTTGAAGCAGGACAACCTTTTAAAAATCTAGAAAGCGAGGCATAACTTGAGAACAACTCATCTCAGGACAAAAAAGGTACTAATACTGTCCACCCTGTTGAATTTTTTGATTTTCTTAATAATAATATTAAGGAAATTGAAGAAGCAGTAGGGAAGGTCTCTCCAAAGCCTCTTAATTCAACCCCTCCCTCCCCTATAAGAACACACTCGCTCCGCACAAACATCCAAGGTTTTCGAAGGAGAGAATAAGACCTAAGATCAAAGAGTATGCTGAAGGAAGAGGAAGAAAATGTGTCCACGGGGGGATTAACTCTTAATCCCATTCAAAAGTCACAGGCCAGAAGGAAATCCTTGCTCTCCCTGGTGCAAAAACAAGCTATGAAGGACATCAACCAAGGAAAACATTCAACAATCACTTGGGCTCTTAGAGTGGAAAAAGCTCTCGGTAAGGGCTCTTAATGCGAATTATGTCCTTTAATGCAAGGAGGCTAGGGGGGCCTCCAAGAAAAATTCCCTCAAGAGACTAATAAACAACGTAAAACCGATGGTAATGTTAATCCAAGAGACAATGATGGGAGGAAAACAAGCGGAAGAAGCACTAAGTGAGTGTGTAAAAACTAGAATATGGTAAGCATTGATGCGGAAGGACACTCTGGGGGCCTAATCACGGCATGGAGTCCATAGTTAACTCTGCTTTTAGTATCTCAGTATGAATATGCATTGGAGACTTACTTGGACGATGGCGATACAGGTCTTTCTTATACAATTTTAAATGTCTACGGGCCATTTTATGACATAAAGGTTTTTTGGGAGTCTCTTGGAAATACAGGTGCTCTGGAACATCCAAATGTAATTCTTGGGGGAGACCTTAATTTAACACTCTCTCTAAATGAGATTTGGGGGAAGAATTGGAGAAGTGATTCTTTGAGTTCCTATTTCAACAATTTTTTTGAGCAAAAAGGTTTGATAGATTTAGCCCCACTGAAATTGGAGCCAACGTGGAGAAACAAGAGAGGCAGAGACCAGACAATCTCAAAAAGGCTAGATCATTTTCTAGTGTATGAAAAGCTAGTAAATTACCAGCTGGTTCTTCAATCTTCGATATAAACAGGGGGTTCTCCAGACCATAGGCCAATAGCACTGAAAGTAAAAGTTTCGAAAAAAAAGACCCCTGCCCCTTTCAAATTCAACCCCCTTTGGCTTGATGAGGATGAATATAAAACCCTGATTCTAAACTCTTGGAAACCTCTAAAGGAATTTCAGAGCATATCCTTCATGCAACAATTTGTTGATAATCTGGCGAGGATGAAAAATATTTCAAAGGATTGGGATAAGAAGCACAAAACCCTTTTTCAGGAAGAACTGAAGGAGGTGGAAAAGAAAATCACAGAGGTGTATAACAACAATGAGAACATAGTGTTTTCTACGGAAGAAGTGGAGATACTAAAGCAATTAAAAGGAAAAATGGATTCTTTGCTATCAAAGGAGGAACAAAAGTGGAGATTAAAAAGCAGAGCTTTATGTCTCTCAGAGGGAGACAAAACTACAAAAAAATTCACAGATTTGCCTCTCATCGAAGGAGCACAAATAATATCACTAAAATAAGGGATGCGCGAGGCAACGTAGCTAGGACATTTCAAGAAAAATCTCAAGCAACAGTAGAACATTTTCACGCAATTTTCTCAGAATACGGCAAATGTCCAATTTCTGAAATTTTGGAGGTTTTAATGCTTTTTCTTCGATTAATATCAGAATAAATGAGTGACGATCTGATGAAAGAAATCACAGAAGAAGAGGTAAGATAAGTTCTTCTTTTGTTTCAGAAGGGAAAGAGCCCAGGATCGGATGGTTTTACTCTTGAGTTTTTTCTAGGGTTTTATGAATTATTAAAAAATTACATACTGGAAGTAGTTAAGTAATATCAGAAGGCAGGAAAAGTTCTGGGAATCATTAACTCAAATTTTATAATGTCGATTCCAAAGAAATAGAAAGTTGATTCTTTTGATGATTTTCGACCAATTTCTTGTTGCAATTTGATCTATAAGGTAATATCGAAGATCATATCCCAAAGATTAAAGCCAATCTTCAGTGAAATTATTTCAGAAGAACAATTCGGGTTTCTCTTTGATAGATAGATACACGATGTGGTCTCATTGGCACAAGAGACCATACACTCTATAAAGAAGGAAAAGCTATGTTCTTTTGCACTCAAGCTGGACCTCTCAAAAACCTATGACAGGGTGAATTGGACTTTTGTGAGGTTTATTTTAATTAAAATTGGAATGTCTCTCGAGATGGTGGAATGGATAATGGGATGCATCCAATCAAATTCTTTTGCGGTAATGATAGATGGATCTCCATCTAGTTTTTTTCTCCCAACAAGAGGTTTGAGCAGGGATGTCCCCTCTCTCCTTTTTTGTTTCTTCTGATAGCTGAAGCTCTGAGCCGATTAATACAAAATGCTAAAAATACAAGGACAATAGTTGGTGTGAAGGTTTCCAACTCAGAAGATATTACACACACCCTCTTTGTAGACGTTGTCCTTATTTTTGGGAAAGGTACTGAAGGAAATATCAAAGCCTATGCCTCTTTACTAGAGATTTATAAGAAGGAAACATGTATGTTAATAAACCTAGAAAAATCGAGTATGGTTCACAACGATTTCTCAGAAGGATTATTACAGATTACAAAAGAGATAATACCCTTTCCAACAATCTCTCTCACAGAAGGCTTCAAGTATTTAGGATACTACCTGAAACCAAACTACTACTCTTTCCAAGCCTTGATTTGGCTATACAAGAATTTCGATGCACGAATCTTAGTATGGACTAATCGTTTTCTCTCAAGAGGAGGTAGGTTAGTTCTACTCAAAGGAGTTCTACAAAGTATTCCAGTTTATTGGGCATCCATTGCCTACATTCCAAAAGGGATACTAACAAAGATAAGGAAGAAGTGCTTCTCCTTTCTATGGACAACCAGTAGGCAGAAGGAAGGAATCCCTCTTGTAAAATGGTCTTCTCTTTCTCTTCTAAAAGAACTTGGAGGATGGGACATAAAAAATCCAACCTTATTTGGTAAAGCACTGGCAACAAAATCGTTATGGAGACTTGCACAAAGCCTAGAAAAGTTGTGGGGAAGGGTAATGAGCTTAAAGTATTGCCCTGATTCTTCAATTGTTGATTGGTTAAGAAACCCTGTCAAAACTCACAAAAATGGGTCAATAGGGTGGAAAGCGATGGTACAGGATTTTCCTATGATAGGAAATTGGACAGCATGGAGAATTCGAGATGGAAAAAGGGTCAGAATAGGTGAGGATCCATGGACCAACGCAGGGGAAGATTACAGGTTTACAACTACCTTAATTTACCAGTTGAAAGCACAGAGGATCCACATTTTAAATGATGTGCAGACATAACAGCCCCAACAGAAAGGAAGAGCTGGTTGGAAATCATCCCAGGACCTCAGATTAATCGGAGCAGAAGTAGGGGAGTGGAATATATATGTCAACAAACTTGTTACAAGTTTCGTTCACTTAAATGCAAACAGATGTGATAAAATAATTTGGACCAAGAACGCAATGAATGGGGATTTTACAACAAAAAGAGGATATGAAGCCATAAGTAAGGAATTGGAGGAAGGAGAAAAAAGATGGTGGTGGGAGAAAATATGGAAAATACACAGCCCACTGAAAACCATTATAACCTTGTGGCTGGATTTAAGTAACAAATTGCTAACATGGGAAAATCTGAAAAAAAAAAAAAGAGGATTTCAAGGGCCAGGCATGTGTGTTTTATGCAAAACACAGGAGGAACATACCTCTAATTTGTTTAGTGCATTTCCTTATGCAGGAGACGTCTGGTATTCTGTCTCAAAGACCATCGACAACAACAGGACCCCGACAAGAAGCGATAAAACTTTGGAACAACGAACACAAGAATGGTGGCAAAATGACGGGGTACGTTGCTACGATGCCTTTCTAGCTCTTTTCGTATATAGCATTTGGGAAGCATGAAACAAAGCAATATTCCAAAATAGATGGGTTCCTTCTGATCTTAGTTCTGCACTGTTGTTAAAAAAATTACAGGAGCACAAAACCATACCCAAGCCAATTAAAATACGTGTGCTAGTTGCCCCAGAAATCAACAAGAGCATTCCATGGTATTTTTTTGACGGAGCAAGTCAAGGTGAACCTTTACTTGGAGAAGCGGGAGGTGTCATACATCTTTCAGAAAATAAAAAACTTTGCATCAAGTTTGCAATAGGAAGAGCAATCAACAGTAGAGCAGAACTAGCAGCTTTATGGGCAATTTTGAAGATCGCGAAGGATAAAGAATTGAACAGGCTTCAAATTTTCGGTGACTCTAAAGTAGTGATAGACTGGGCGAAAGATCAAATCAATATAAGAGCACCTCATTTGAAATACCTACTAAACGAGATCAGTTCATTAAAGGCATACTTTGAAATGTTATCTTTCTCACATATTTATAGAGAACTCAACTCAGAGGCCGATACACTATCCAAATTAGGATTAGCATTTCAACCAGGTCTCATTGAATTAGAGGAACACAACAATGATCAAGTCACCAAGTCTTATATTCTGATGTAAGATGTTTTTTCATAAGAGTTGAAGAAAAACACTTATAATGTTTCAAGTGCTACGGAATATACGTCGTTATGCAATATTTTTGTAATGATAATGACCAACTTTTTGCTTTTTTGATGAAGCTTGAGAGGTTGATCAATGATGTAATCTCAATAGATTAGTCTATGTTTATTCTATGAATAAAAAGATTTTTTTCCAAGGGAATATATATATATATATATATATAACCTCTTTGAGGGTCTTCGACATCAAAATATGGTCATATGTTAACCTTGAACTTTGTTGGATGAAATTTGCTTATGCAACCACTCATTTATCCCACTGGTTATCGAATGTGGTCCCAATAGATGAGGTTGAACCCATACCACTTTATCCTTGTTGTACGTGTTTCCAACTATTATTCCTACGATTCATCTAAGTTATGCGACACAATCATGGTTGGAGCCTGTTATTAATGTTTTAAATACTTGGTCACAATAGAGGGAATGTACTAATATCTAACTAAAATATCTCATTTTTGGCTTTGTTTCCATGTGATACTTTACTCAAATCCAACATCCAAAATTGCATCTTCCAAAATCTATAAATTGGGCATTTCAAAACTAAAATCTTAACATAATTCATGGCTTTGGAATCTACCTAATTTTCCAAAATTGTAATTTAATTAACAAATTATTTAGATTAAATAAAGAGGATTCCAAGGCTACTTGAGATGGGGTATTTTGGTTGTTAAATGCCTTCTCCCCAAGATAATCATGTTACCAAGTCATGATTTCATTGCACTATACATTGCCTTCACTTTGGCTATGCCATATATGTAGTATGTACTACTAGACATAATGATTAGTAGTCAACATTTTAATCCAACATTATTGAGTTGGTACCCACCACCAACATTTTTACTTTTTCAATCTCTATACTCTCAAAACATTTTCTCAAAAATTGTGTTGAGGTTTTGAAAAAATCTAAGTTTTCAATTTTATTTTTTGTTTTAGTTTCTTACTCCAAAATGTTTTTTCAAAAATTAAATTGAAGTTTTGATGAAAAATTAACTATTTAGTAAAAAAGTTTTATTGCAAATCACCTTTCCATAATAAAATTTTAATTAAAAAATTACTTTTTCATAATGAAGTCTTAATTAAAAATCTACTTTGTTTAATAAAATTTTATTAAACTATTTTGATATTCAATATTACTTTTCAAAATATATTATAACTAAACTAATTAATAATCTTCCACTATTTCTTATATCCATTTAACTTCCTTTCCATTTTTTTTCATATTTAAATGTTCTTTTGAAACTTAATATGCATTTAATATTTTTCTACATGTTATTTATTATAACTGGTTAAAAAAATTAATAAAAAACTATACAACTATAAACTTTAACATAAAATAGTTAAAACACATAAACAAAATATAAATAAAATATACTTTAAAATTGCAAAAAAACCTAATATCACGAACATTTCTTTTATATATTAATAAATTTAAAACAAATTTATAACAAAATAAATTTATGAACCTTTCGTTTATATTAGAAAGAAACTAGTATTATGAACATTTCTTTTATAATATATCAATAAATTTAAAACAAATTTATAACAAAATAATTTATGAACCTTTCTTTTATATTAGAAAGAAACTAGTATCATGAACATTTCTTTTATATATCAATAAATTTAAAACCAATTTATATCAAAACAAATTTATGAACCTTTCTTTTATATTAGAACAAATTTATGTAGTTATGAACCTTTCTTTTACATTTGAACAAATTTATGTAGTTTGTTAAATTGTTACGGTTAAATTTGTTATATAAATTAATTTAAAATAAAATTTAATTATTAAAAAAAATTATATACTTTGTTAGATTATTATGTTTCAATTTCTTATATAAAAGTATTGTATAGAATATCTTTAACCTTAAAACAAATTAATGTAGTTATAATCATTGGGATCATTAAAAGACAATTATTTTAGGTATTTTCTAATAAAGTAGAAATAAACTCACAAAATGTAACGATAATGAAGTAAGATCTATATATCCCAAGTAAGATGAAAAGTAAAAGAAAAAAAAGATATTAAATGATTTGTTGTAATTTTGTAATATTAAAACCTTTTATCTTATATTTCAGTACAAAGCAATGTATTAGATGCAATGTTATGTGAATTCACATTATAACATTTTGGGGAAAATATAGTTACATTTCAAGGGATGGGGTGCATCGTCTTTTCTCTTTTCTAGGTCGAAACAAATGAAACATTAAGATGAGCCAAAATAAAATATATATACATGGCAATTGAAACATTGAGATGGACCAAAGTAATACACATGCAAATAGATGGGTTTCAGTAGCTTGTATGTTTTGTCCCAAATAAAATCTCTAGTCCAATCGATCCACTCAAAGGATCAGTGACTTAGTCAAAGGATCACTAGAGTAATCCTTTGACTTTTTCGGTACTTAGGTGGAATCTCGCTACAAATTTAATTTTTTATTTTTGAATATTAAATTACATTTTTAATGTTTATATGAAATTAAGGTTTTCAAAAATTTTAGCCAAATTACAATTTAAATATTTGCGATTTTAATAATTCTTATTATAAATATTAAAAAAATCAAAATATAAATATTTAGCTCACCTTTTAAGAACCAATCAAATTTAAATAAATTAAATTATTTGAACCATTTTTCCCAAATACCGAACATTTTTCCATATTCCGATAACTTTTTCTTATGTTCAGACAATTCCGTTAGGAAGTGGAATGGAAACCCTAAGATTTTATGCTTTCACCAATTCTGATGCATACTACGTGGCGAATAATCGAACAATCAAGTTTAAATAAATGCTTCAAGTGGTTTGGAAATGGAATGGAGCCTCTAAGGTTTTATGCTTTCACCCAATAATGATGCGTTCATTCACGGTGGTAAATGTAAATATGGACAAGTCTGTACATACAATGCATAAAGCACAAATACTTTAAAAAGACACGTCAAGGTTTTTAAAATTAGAAAAAAAATGGATTAGCTATTTTGTTGATAAAGTAAAATTAAGTACTTTATGTTATGTATGAAAACACTCATTTTAATTATTAATCTTTAGAAAATAATATCCCACTTCTTTTCATATCCCCCTTTTATGAGAATATTGATTTACGTGAAGCGTTAGCCAATTCTATAACAAGATATTTGATGGAAATATTATGCTTGAGCACAAGATCTCTTTGATGGAAAAACTATGTGTGAGGAAGGGTTTTCTTTGATGGAAAAACTATGTGTGAGGAAGGGTTGGTTAATATTTTCCTTAACTTTGATGAGAATACTAATATTGAGAAAGGGTCACTCAATTTTTCTGTAGGCACTTCACATATGTGAATAATATGTTCAAAGAAGGGTCCTTTGACCCTTTGTTTGACACAATATTGAAATTAAGGAAGAGTTGGTTGATCCTTAGTCGACTTTTCTGCATGCTACTCCCTAGCTATAATATTATGCTTAGAAAGGGCCAATCACCCCTTCCTCAAGCTCCACCTTAACAAGAATACTCTACCTTAGAAGGGATTGGCTATCCCTTCCCACGGGGGCTTCACTCAATAAAGCGCTATCATAGTACGTTCGTTCGTGGCATATGAAACAATACCCCTAATTTCACTAAATATTGGAAAATACTTCCAAAATCGTTTTTTTCAACTCCCTCCCAATATTTTTTCCCAATTAAAAAAAACCACTATTTTCACCAGATATTGTATGTATCAATTTTTTCATTAACATTTTTTATACCCCTTTATATTTCTACCTAGTATATTGATATGGTACCCCTCTTATGACCCCACATGCATTCTACAATGCACCTTGCTTCTTTCGATGTATATTGTGGATGCACATTACTTCACCCACAATGCAATTACTCAACCACATATCATTATGATTTGCAACATCTAATGGTCTAATGAAGAGATAGGAGATCACTTCTTGTATGTCACTAGAGCCAATGCACATAGTATAACATTTAGAATGCATATTACAATTCCCCAGTTGCTGACTAACCATGTTGTGGGCTAGGTATCCAAGCTCCCAGGGCATGTAACAAGCTCTAGGAGGATGACTAAACCTCCCAAGGACTGTAATATCCATGAATGATTGGGTATTCAAGCCCCCAAGGCCTATTGAGGGCCTATAATAGGCCCTGGAGGCTTAGAGCCTCCCAAGGCTATTGGTAACAACTGGCTGAGTGTTATTGGTAACAATTGGCTGTCAATGACCGCTGTCTCTTGACTATGATCGACTGGAAACTCACTTCACCACGAAACCCACTAGCCTCAAGCATGCCTCAAGACACGATTTCCTTGCGTACTCGTAAGCACGAGCCTTGCCTCAACTTGATTTCTCATCCGGATGTGATCCCGCCATCTCCATTTGGCGGATATTTGTCAGCCCGCCCATATAAAAAGACCCCAAAGTATTTTTGTATTGTTACATTAAATAAAAAAACCCCTTTGCCCCTTAATATATAAGCAATATAATTTTTAGGTTTTCATGAATATTTAATACCGCAATATGAATGAACGTGGTATTATATTGCCTTCTAGTGAAGCCCCGGTGTCCCTTCCACTACACCCCACTAAAAGAAAATGTCATGCTTGAGGAAGGGTCGACCAATGCTATGCTTAATGAAAATACATATCTTGAGGAAGGTTCAATTGAGCGTTCCCCAGGTTCCCCATTGACAATAATACTGATCAAGAAATAACTTGAAGAAGGGTCAATCGACACTCCTTCAAGTTTAGTGTTCACTTCGATTAGATGTTGGAAATGTATTATATCTTTTCTGTGAGGGCTACCCCAAGTGAAAATAGTCATTAGTTGGGGGGATGGGGTACTTTCTCCTCCCCCTTCCCATCCACTTCCCTCAACATGTATGCAATGACTTATGGCAAGGTAGAGTCAAGCCATTGGGGTTCAAGGAAGCACCTCCAAAAAACGATTGGGTCCACTTCTGGTTGTTTTTTGTGCTTTTTAGCCAATGGTTTTTTGGCCCAATGTAACCTAATCTTAGTTAAGAGATTAGGGTTGTAAAATAATTCAAGTTAATGAATTAAGGTTTTGGATGACATTGAATACCTTAATATTTTATTGTGAATGTTCAGGTTGATATAATGAAGAATATGGAGGTGTGACACATGCTAGTTTCCTCTGTTAAGAGTTTCTAAGGTTAATCCTTGTGTATTGTTTGTTTTCCATTGTTATTTATATCATGCTTAAAATCTATATGCATTTCCTCACTTCCATAGGCTAAAAAATTATATTTGGTATTAGAGTGACGTTATTAGCTTTAGAGCGACATCTTTGGTGCTAGGATTTTGTTCATTCTTGATAGAGAAAGTTCATCTTGGGTCAAAGATAAACTTGGTTTCAATGAGAGCTTCATGGTAGTGATTCATAGAAGGAAGGGAATGGTGAGAAACTCTAGAATCAAGATTGAAAAATTTAACAGTTAAAGATTTGGGCTTGGAAGATGAAAGTGGGAAATCTTCTAATAGATAGAAAATAGTGGATTGTTGAGGATTTAGGTACACAACAGACTACTACGATGAAATAACACTAGGAGAAGAAGCAGAGAAAGGCAAGAAGTACTATCCAAGTCTACCTCTCCAATTCAGTGTTGTTTAATGTCTCCAAAGAAGTTAGCACAAAGAAATCATGGTATGATTTAGAGAGTTTGTATTAGTAAAAGTCCTTGGTAAACAAACTTTTCCTTAAAAAGGAATCTATAACATCATAGGATGAATGATGGTGATTGTATGACAAATCATATGATTAGCTTCCACACTATGGTAAATCAAGTGTTTGTTGTTGATATTAATTTTTTTGACAAAGAAAAGTGTATCATTCTATTGTATTCTTTTCCATATTCATGGGATAGCCTAGTTGTAGCTATTTGTAGTAATACAACCACATCAATCCTTATCGGTGTGGTTGAATCCCTGTTATAAAGGGATATGAAGTGGAAAATGATGGGCTGTCAGAATAAGGGTGCCTTATTTGTAATAGGTCACCCTGCAGACAAAAAGGATAAAAATAAGTATTTGGGTGGTAGTTCTTAATCTAGAGGAAAATCTAAATCTTAGGGACAATCTATAAGGAAATGATGGAAATGTGATAACACCCAGAATTATAAGAATGATTGTAGATAAAAAGAATGTTGATCAAAGAAAGGGATCTAATGGTGGTCCTTCCGTAGAAGGACATGCCTCCTCAGAAGAAGGAAGGGATGTGTACTTGGAATCTTCAAGTACACATTTAGATCATGATGCATAGTTGATCAACTCAAGTGTATCTTTTCATATAACTCCTCACAAGGAGTGTTTTTGTGAATATGAAAAGTATAATGGAGGCAATGTATTCCTCAAAAATGAAAGAACAACTAAGATCATATAACATGGAAAGTCCTAGTTGTTAGTTAAATATGGATAGGTTAGAATGCTTCTTGGTGTTCTACATATTCTAGGTTTTGTCAGAAACCCAATATCTTAGTAAAATGGGTGAAGCAAGTGTGTGGACTATATTTGAAAAGGATACATGAAGGCTGATTTGAGGAGCAATAGTGTTGCTGAGGGGACTTCTGATATGACCCAAAGGGGTCATATATGGGATTAAATACAAATGATATGACCCCAAGTGGGGTATATATGGGGATATATAGGGCTAAACGTATATATATTGATGTAAATGTATATGTAATATTGGTCAACCCTCATGAAGAGACCACATGTGTAATGAGTGAATAGGTATATATAGAGGTAATGTAGTCATTATTGAGAATATGTGAAAGGATTATGTGAATGTCTTGGGGTAATTGGGGAAGGATATCCTCTTATTTAAGGATTTATTGTGTAACTTATCTTTCTTATCTATATCGGAGTTGTGCTCCATGTTTACATTGTTGTACATGGTGTGTACTCTTGTCTCTTATGATATCTTAAGGATATTTGTTCATAAAAAATTCATATTGGAACTATATACAAGTTGTTGAGAAGAACGATCACTAATTAGTGTAGCATTAGTGTTGTTCCTGAGAATGAAACTGATAGAACTCTTACTCTTCTAGTAGAAAAGACAATTCTCTAGCATAGAAGAAAGGGACATATTGGAGAGAAGGGCCCTCATGCTTTACATAGTAAAGGTATGATTGAAGGTATTTGTTGGAAAAGGTATAAAAATAGGATAAAACAACAATAGCAATATAGCACAAAATTTAGGTGGAAAACCTACTATGCACAGGTAAAACCACAGAGCAATGGAAATTTTGATCTTTTATTATTACTCAGAAAAAAGAAAAACTTACATTTCTTTCTTCTTTTGTGTTATAATGCCAGGGGTCACATGTTTTATATAATACTTATGAGGATTCGAGAAGGAACCAAAATATACTACAATAGTACAAGGGTCTAATTTTTTTCTTCATGGGACCCACCCTTGCATCCCTAGAAGGGGGCTTAGAACCCCCTGCTCTGACCCCTTGCATACCCAACACATACGAATTGCTTATGTCCATAGTGTTGCAGTTGCAACCATTTCCCCAACTTTGTACAAAATTAAGGCCCCTCCTTATTTTTTAGCTTAACTTTTAGTTTTATTTTGTTGTCTTTTCCCTAAAGAATTACTTGTAAATTAACTTTTCATAGAAGATTTAACACTTAGATAATTTTTTTTTTATAATTTCTGAGCATTTCAAGGACTTACCATAAGTCCAACGAAACATCGATTCACTTTATTTTTTCACAGCGAAACAGTCGGACCCAAATCCAATGTGGCACCGAAATGATTGGATCAGTTTCCAATTCTACACCGAAACTTTCGACCTTATTTCCCATCCATAGCGAAGCAGTCGTAGTAGATCCCAGGGTCTTACCCTGAACTTGTCAATGTTTCTTTTGTGTGCTTAGCTTTCCTTTGGACCTGAAGTTTGGTTGAATTCTTGATTTCACAAATTTATAAGTTTTGGCTTGAAAGTTCATCCTAAGGCTTAGAATTTTTTCTGAAAAAGTGATGTGTTTTGCTGCTACTTAGGGTTTAGTCCCGAAACATGTCGGAGGATTATCCAATTTGACTCCGATACGGTAGGCTCGAGAAAGGTTTTGTTCCCTGATCCCCTTTTTCATAACGAGTGAGCTTTTAACGTCCCTGGATTTTTTCCAAGTTACATCAGCATGAATTTGATCTTGTCACTGAATACGTTGGGGTATGTTTGGTTTTGGTTTCCAAACATATCGGCGTAAAATGGATTTTAACTCCAAAATGTATCGCGATAGGTCGTGTTATAACTCTGTAAAACATCGATTAACCGTCCTAATTTATAAATACAATTCTCTCAAGCGTGAAAGCATTATTGACACTTGATTTTGTGAAAAGAGATTACAATCATGGCTACTTGTTGACCAAGTCATAAATATTTAGGGTTTGGAATCGTATATAAAGGAAATAACCCCGTTATATGTTTGTTAGTTTATTCTTGAACGTCGTTGCGCCCTCAAGCCACCTGGATAAGTAAATTCTCCAACTAGACCACCAGCTCAGTATCGCAGTCATCATACATCCAGATAAGCAACGTTAGACTTGTCAAAGAGGGATTGAAATTTACAGAATTTGATTGGGTAAATTAATCCGTTTTCTTTTAAAACCAAATAAAACCTAGTTAAACCCTAGATTTTGCTCGCGACCCGTCTGGTGGATTGCATTTCCATTAGTTGAGGCCATAAAACCTTAGATCGCCATTTTCGATCAAGTTGAATGCATTTTCATAAGAAGGGAGGTTCCTGCAAACCTAAACCCTTTGACCCGTATAGCATGCAGTTTGATGGCTTGAACACATATAAATCCTGACTAGCAAGGTTGTTCTCAATGTGATCTAGACTAGAGATCTTCAATGGAAGCCTAGCCAGTCGTATTTCTGCATTCGTGGGTGTTTAAAGTTTGATTGAAGACCCAAATGTAACAAGTACGAATGTTTAATATCTTAAGTATTAACCACCATTTGCAACTAAGGGAAGCGTTTCTCAACCCTAACTATTCTTACTTGATGTCCAAGTTACATTGTTATCCGCTCAAAATAATGTTTCTTTCAATTGTATGCGTATTGTATGAGTGTTAAATTCTAATCTAGTTCACTTTCATGAATGGTTCTTTGCTGATAATATTGAGATATACTTGTTTCTAGCATATTTGCATTGGGCTGCTATTAAAGATGTCATAGATATGGATCTAACTAAACTAGCTTACCTATCTATGAAAAACAATAATATATCAACAATAAGTACAAAAAGAGAACAAGAGAAAAGAGTACACCATATATGTTTATCTCACCCAATTGGGCTACGTCCACGGGAAGGTAGTCTTCTATTATCTCCAGAATATCTCCCTCAAGCTTACAAGAGAGCAATGCCAATAACCCCAATACAATATAGAAAGATCATCAATATATGATCCACACTTAATGATCCACGAAGGATGAATGGATAAAGGTGAAAGACTCCCTTGACTCGATTATATACCAAGAGATGAGGAGGAATTACTCTCGCATATTACATGTGGGACAATATAATAATAACATCTCTTTATATAATAATGAATATCAAGAGTATATTTTACCATAATTGATATGGGATATAATGTATTACTCTTTTACATAAGATTGTGGATATCTTCCGACATAATACAAAGACATTATTACCTTCCAAGGAATATAAAATATTCCAACACTACCTCTTAATAATGGCTGGGAGAAAATCCCACTAACAAAGGAAGGAATGAGTCATTATTGCTCCCTCTTGATGATAACTTCCAGAAGAGCGAAGGCTGTAAAAAAGGAATTTGATGAAGAACAACCGCTTCTCACTGAATCCTGAAAGTGCAAACGAACCAGGTTGTACGATGAAATACCAACAAGATGCCCAGATCTAAAGAGAAGCGTTTATGGCTACTAGATCCAAGAGATGTCGAGAACATGTGATGCAATCCAACAACAAGGTGCCCAGATCTAAAGATAATCCGTCATGGCTACTATATCCACAAGATGCCTAGATCACCAAAAGAATCATCACAACCATAATTGATATCTGAATAAATATGATATAACATCCACACCAGTGTACAAATACCTTCTGATGGCTGATACAACAGAACATGTGGCTAAGAACACCACAACAGTGTACAAAAATACCCAGATGGCCAATACGCATGTAGATAGTAGACATTATTCCAATCAAGGTGCAATAGAAATATCTGTAGAAGACCTCAAACATCGAAGGAACAAGACCCCAATGGTATACACATCGAAAATGATATCATACAGATGAACATCATGAATTTAAGAGTAGAATATGGTCCTTCATTATTTTTGGAATAAGATGAAAGCCAAAACAGACAACTTATCTGCACAAGAACTTCCAAGATTAAAGCATATAAAGATCATAAAATAAAGTTGCTCATAAATGAAAATGCTTATACACCAAAGGTTAGCAAACATCATATATAAAAAGGATGGCAACATAATATGATCAAATAAAAGATTAACTTTCTCATGAAGTTACTTTTACACATTAAGTGTCAGTCACAACATATAAATAGTGAGCCCAAGATTTCACTTAAATATATGAAAATTTAGTCATCAAGCAACTAATCTAAATCATAGGTGCATTTATTATTAGTATGATGTTAATATGCAAGAGATGAATGCCCTGAAAATTTCAATGCTTCCATATATGAACGTTAGAGACAAGAAACACATGTCAATGCTTCCATATAGGAACATTAGAGACAAGTAGGAACAAGATAACCTCTGCAATCATAAGAATAGAAATCTTATTGCAACAAGAACAAGGTGCTCATGATAAATAGTTCAAGATTATAAGATTGCTCAAAGCCATATAAATATTGAGTAAAAGATGATCGAGATAAACATGACATGATATATATGAAAAATCAAAATGTTTAATATGATCAACATATAGCAAATTATGATCAACTCATGATATCACATATAAAAAATTATGAAATGACAAGTCACTAATGATCTTAATCATGGGTTCATTTCTTGTTAAAACTATGTAAATATGCAAGAGATAAAATGCCCTTGAAATGTCAATGTTTCCATATAGGAACGTTAGAGACAAACAACACATGTCAATGCTTCCGTATAGGAATGTTAGAGACAAATAGCACAAGAACTAGATACAATCTCTGCAATACATGAGAAAGAAACTATATCCCAATTAAAGAACTTATGACAAGTCAAAAAATATGATATCACATAGATTCAAAAAATTGATTTTACTCAATAATTTAATTAGCATGAAGAGCATGTAATGATCATAAAGATATTACTTATAAAACAATGAAATTGCTTTTACACAAAGGTAAGCAATTACATATAAAACAAATAATGATCAAAAGATAACACATATGAGATTGTTCTTATAAAATTGTTTTTATAAACATGATATGATTAGAAATCAATATGATTAAACAAAAAAGAACAAATTAGTTATTACGTATCTTGTTAAAAAATATTAAGCATTAGATGGTTTATAGCTATCATCATGACAAAATACTAGAGATCCATGCCCTTAAAAGATGCCAATGTTTCCATATATAAATGTGAAACAAAATATATATCAAGAACAATAAATAATCTCTTAATAAACATGATTAGAAGCAAAACCTAAATGCAAAAAAATGAATAACATAAAACTTAATTACTTTACCATACTAATCTGAATCTGCAAAAAACACAATTAGAAAAATAGCAAAGGAAAGAGAAACTTTTACTTACAACCCTTTTGATTGAGTGCCCAGACTTGCCCATACTTTTGTTTTATTTGTGTAGGTGGATGCAGAACAACGTCTCCAATTCCAAAAACAGGTTATAATAAAACTTCTGGGAACTATTGACCTAGTTATGGTCACTCGCGGGTCTGCCAATAGGAAACCTGCGAATAAGCACTGATACTCGCGGGTTGCGATGTAATGGAGTCGTAGCTACTCTTGGGTCTCTACACTGTAAGGTCGCGAATCTTTCGAAGCATTCGTGAGCTCAGAACAGGGAGGGTTGCGAAGAGTCTGAAGCAAACGCGGGTTCGGCAGTGGAACAGTTGCGAGTATGCCGAAGCATACGTGGGTTTGTGCACTGGGATGCCGTGAGTCTGCAGAGTATTCGTGGGTTCTCAGTAAGAACAGTCACGGTTAACTGTGAGTTCCTGCGAAGAAAAGTCGCGAGTGTCCAGTTTAAGGCCGAAAACAGTGCCAAATCTGTCGAACACACAAACCTACACAAAGGCTACCAAACTTGGATGAAAATTGTCGTTTTGACAACTAGAAAATAGATCTCCTTGAGGAGAATCAGAAAATCATATAGATCTACAAAAACAACATCAAGAAACCCTTGAAAAATTTCTGCAAAAATCTACACAACAAGGTTAGGGTTAGAAATAAAAACTGCAGAAATATGCCCAGATCTGAAGAGAAGCCTAATGGCTACCAGATAGAAAACAAATCTACAAGAAATAATCAATTCCCAAATGATAAAATATTGTTTGAAAGCAATAGAAGGTGCTAGATCATAGCAACAAGCTCTGATACCATGTCATAGATATGGATCTAACTAAACTAGCTTACCTATCTATGCAAAACAATATTATATCAATAATAAGTACAAAAAGAGAACAAGAGAAAAGAATACACCAGATATACGTGGTTCACCCAATTGGGATACGTCCACGGGAAGGTAGTATTCTATTATCTCCATAATATCTCCCTCAAGCTTACAAGAGAGCAATGCCAATAACCCCAATACAATATAGAAAGATCATGAATATATGATCCACACTGAATGATCCATGAAGGATGAATGAATAAAGGTGAAAGACTCCCTTGACTCTATTATATACCAAGAGATGAGGAGGAATTACTCTCACATATTACATGTGGGATAATATAATTCTCCATAATAACATCTATTTATATAATAATGAATATCAAGAGTATATTTTACCATAATGAATATGGGATATAATGTATTACTCTTTTACGTAAGATTGTGGATATCTTCCGACATAATACAAAGACATTATTACCTTCCAAGGAATATAAAATATTCCAACAAATGATATGGTTAAGGAAAGATGAAAATGTCTATTGGGAGATCACATGCTTAGTATAATCATTATTTTCAGTGTAAATCTACCTAGTTATTTTATTGATGGAGCCTCTGCTATACAATGATACTACTCTTATGTCACAGGATTTAGATACGTCTAAAAGGATCTCTAAGTGCAATTCTAGGGTGGTAGAATTAGATTCGGATGTAGAGATGATCCTAGAGACAACTGTGGAATTTTAGTTCGAAGACACCAAATCTACCACAGGGATAGCTCCTGAATACAAGTGGGATGAGCTTTATCCCCCTAATAAGTGATCAAAACATACCTGATGCAACAATAGAGGAAAATATGATATACCAAAATATTAAGAATTCTGGTCTTCATAAAGCTGCCACACACCCATAATTATTCCTTTGTTAAGAAGTGATCGGATGGATTCTTCCATATGTAAATGTAAAATCTAGGATCATTGCAAATGCGAATGGAAATGGTTTATATTCATTTCATCCTGTGCATATAAGCAAAGCTTACAAACTTCCAGCACCCAAAGTTTTCGTGACAGATGATTGGGTCAAGAGTGTAAAGATAAAACATTCAGAATGTGCAAAGAAAATGTTACTCCCAGGAAAACAGTTGCGGACAAGGGCTAGTGAAGAGTATGAAACCAAGAACCTCAGAACCCCATTTAAAGTTGCTCCTATGCAGAATCTATAGAAGATCCAATGCAAGCATTTACAAGCTTAGTTGGATTCCATGTTGTACCATGTCATAACACACGACACCGTATTCAATTGGGAAGATATTATCTCAGAAAATATGGTTCAAGCCATAAAAGATGCTCAAGAAGGGATAAAGCAAAAGAAGGATGAATTGTACATGTCTTCATATCTTATTGATTGCATCCTCATTAGGAATCCTTTCCCAAAAATCGAGTGCTATTGGATTCCAAATGAGACTCCAATTTATGTAGCTTACCAGATTATGCGGGCTCATAAATATGTAGGCTTCTACAAGCTGATTTGTGAAGAATTTTTTATGCTGCAAGTTGATTTTTAAAGAAGAACCAAATTGTGAGTGAGGAGGAGCTGCGTTAAACGAATTTGAAACTCGGCGTTTCGATCCCTACTTTGGAATCATCATCAAGAGACAGTTGAAGCCTGCAAGGATAAAGACGCCCGTGAAACATCCATAAATATATGAAACAATGATTCTTAGTTTTAATAATTTAATTTAGGCTTTTTCCCCCTTAAGGTTGGTCGAATTATTAGGCTTAAGGAAGTTGATGAAAATGGAAAAAACTTAAATGTAAAAATAAATGTGAGAGAAATATAATGTTATACTAATATAATGTATAATTTAAATGTGAAACTCAATTTGTGTTTATTAAGTGTAAGATTATACTATAGTGTATTAATTTAATGATTTTTTTTTAAAAAGATTAATGTTATTATAAAATTATGGTGTGTGAATCTTAATGGTGATGCAAATTTATAATTTGGTATGTAGTATAGTGGTAAATTTATCATTTTGAATTCTAATATTTAAAGATTTTATAATAATTTAATCTCAAGTAAATTTATCCTATAGATCTTATTGTGAATTAAATAATTTTTATCAAATTTATAATTTTAATAATATTAAACTAATTTATATGTATATGAAAGTTTTATGATAAGTGCTAAATGATGTAATTCTTGAATTATAATTTTAATGTAATATGGTGTTTTTTTTTTCTTGGAAAAAAAGCGTAATTTTATTTCATCTTGCGAGTACAAAATTACATTTAGATAGCACAGAACGGCTTCAGTGAGCCCTTTCTAGTAGCATCTTTTCAACTTCATTAAATTCAGGTACCACGGTACCTTAGAAAAAATCCTCCACCTAAAAACGTAGTTCCGTACATCCATGAATGGCTCAAATACAAGGAAAAAACCCGACTCAGATACTGTGTAAAACCCAGCTAGATAGAGTTGCAGAAAAGCAATAAAAAAAAAAAAAGCAAACAAAAAACCGAATATCCAAAAATGTTTGGAAAGATTGCAGAGGCACTGGCTTCAGCAATGAAACCCTAGGCCGCCGCATAGAAACCTCACCTAGACAAGGAAGTCGTAGTGTGGCTCCCTCGGCAAAGAAACAACCGCCGTCGCCTCAAAGGAACTAGCTTGCCGGCAGATCGCTGAAGTCACTACTATCAGCAGTCCACCGCCGTCAAAGGGACCATGCCAATGTTTGAAACTCATGCACAATCAGACATCCGCAACCATCTTTGAGCTAGAGCCAGGGAAGCCACCGTAGCTCGGCTTCCTTAGTGATTTTTCCGTCGTCAATGGAGAGAATGAAGCCCATGTGCTCCAACGACCTCCACTGTCTTCATCGTCAGCGTCAAGGATGCCCAGTCCCGGATTTGCTCCCCACATCACAAAAAACCACCGCCGCCGCCACTGGGAAGCAGGAGGAGCCTGCTACCCAATCGGTTGTCGCACGAAGGCACCGCAATTGTTCTAAAATGAAGGATGAAGCCATCCCTAATCAACTACATCCAGCCAATGACAGAAAGTAAATCAATGGAGGAGGAGGAAGGTGGCCATGGAGGATCCATGGCCGCCAAGATCAGCAGGGGAGCCGACTATCAAACCCTAACCCTAGTTGCCAAGTTGAAGAATGTTATTGTCTCCCCTTAATGGTGAAGAAAACGATATGTAGGAACATGTGTAATATTCTAAGATATGAATTCCAATGTAATATGGTGTTATATAATAAAAGTATAATAATAATAATAAAAGTATAGTATGGTATAAAATCGAATAAGTATAGTATAATATGATGTTTTATATAGTGTGAGGTTCCATGATGAATTATAATTTAATAGTGTAGTTATAATTTAAAATAATATCATTGTTAAGTTAATTTATAATTTAGAGAATGATGTGAAGGTTACAAGATGGGATTGTTGAGTGATGTTTAGGGAAGGTGATTAATTTATAAGGTTACTATGTTCCTACAGAGGCTATTATTTGGGATGTGATTATCTTCTAAATGTTAATTTTAATTTTATCTTAGGTTAGGTTATTAATTCATGAGGATCTTCTACTTTGTAGGGAGTGAAGAAGCGGTTTCCAAGAGTCACTGAGCTTTGTGACATCATCCCTATTAAGGAAATTTTGTTTTAAGTTGATTTCAATTTTCTCCCTAACTTTCCGTTTTATTAGGTTGTCTTCCCTAGCTAAGACTTTGGCATTTTCCAAACAGAGATGGTGACCTGTTAAGTGTGAATGTTCAGCAAGAGCTGACTTCTTCTGTCTATTATGCCTCAAGCCAGCACTGTGCTCTTTAAATCTTGTTTCCATGGAATGCCCAGTCTCACCAATGTAATGTAGCTCGCAAGAACATGGTATGGAGTAAACACCCTTGTATGTTCTTGGATCGATTGGGTCTTTTAAGGAGTCAACCATGTTTCTGATAGTGTTGGGAGGGGTGAAGAAGACCTAGATATTGTTTCCTTTTAGGGTCTTAGCCAATTTGTCTGTGGTGCCTTTTATGTAAGGGAGGAACATTTTCTTGTTGCTGGTGTCTTCAATATTGTCCTTAGGTATTTTCTTGGGTTTTTTGGCCGATGCAACAACCGTCCTGAATTGTTTGCCGTTATATCCATTCTCCTCAAACACACCTTCTAGATGATCAATTTCGTCTTTAATGCGTTCTTTGTCTGAGATTCTAAGAGCTCTTGTTACCAGGGTATTGATCACACTAGTTTTTTGAGGTGGGAAGTGATGTGAGTTGGCATGAAGATATCTATCTGTGTGAGTCTTCTTTCTTAACACCTGGTGGGAGATGGATCCATCTTCCTTCCTTGAGACCAGGACATCAAGAAATGTTAAGCTATTGTTGTCCTCGATCTCCATGGTGAATTTAATGTCGTTTTTTTGGCTATTGAGGTGTTGGAGAAATCGGTTTAAGGTGTCTCTACCATGTGGCCACACTACATCAATGTCGTTGACATATCATTTCCATCTTTTCGGTTTGAGGGGGAATGAGTCCAAAGCAAGTTTCTCAAAGTTTTCCATGTAAAGATTGGCTACAATTGGGGAGAGGGGTGAACCCATTGCTACACCCTCAATTTTTGCATAGAATTCATTATGGAAGGTGAAGAACGTCGATCTTAGGAATACTTCAACCAATTGGGAACTTTCTTCATTGGTGAGATCTCAACAATGAAGAAAATGCCCAACTGGTTGAAGTATGCCTAAGATCGACGCTCTTCACCTTCTGGAATGAATTCTATGAACAAATTGAGGGTGTAGCAATGGGTTCACCCCTCTCCCCAATTGTAGCCAATCTTTACATGGAAAAATTTGAGAAACATGCTTTGGACTCATTCCCCCTCAAACCGAAAAGATGGAAACGATATGTCAATGACGCTAATGTAGTGTGGCCACATGGTAGAGACACCTTAAACCAATTTCTCCAACACCTCAATAGCCAAAACAACAACATTAAATTCACCATGGAGATCGAGGACAACAATAGCTTACTATTTCTTGATGTCTTGGTCTCGAGGACGGAATATGGATCCATCTCCCACTGGGTGTTTAGAAAGAAGACTCACACAGATAGATATCTTCATGACAACTCACATCACTTCCCACCTAAAAAAATTGGTGTGATCAATACCCTGGTAACAAGAGCTCTTAGAATCTTAGACGAAGAACACATTAAAGACGAAATTGATCATCTAGAAGGTGTGTTTGAGGAGAATGGATATAACCACAAACAATTCAGGAAGGTTGTTGCATCAGCCAAGAAACCCAAGAAAAGACCTAAGGACAATATTGAAGACACTAGCAACAAGAAAATATTCCTCCCTTACATAAAAGGCACCACAGAAAAATTGGTTAAGACCCTAAAAAGAAACAATATCCAGGTCTTCTTCACCCCTCCCAACACTATCAGAAACATGGTCGACTCCTTAAAAGACCCAATCGATCCAAGAAAATACATGGGTGTTTATTCCATACCCTGTTCTTGCGAGCTACATTACATTGGTGAGACTGGGCGTTCCATGGAAACAAGATTTAAAGAGCACAGTGCTGACTTGAGGCATAATAGACATAAGAAGTAAGCTCTTGCTGAACATTCACACTTAACAGGTCACCATATCTGTTTGGAAAATGCCAGAGTCTTAGCTAGGGAAGACAACCTAATAAAACAAAAAGTTAGGGAGAAAATTGAAATCAACTTAAACCAAAATTGCCTTAATAGGGATGATGGCACAAAGCTTAGTGACTCTTGGAAACCACTTCTTCACTCCCTACAAAGTAGAAGATCCTCATGAATTAAAATTATTAATTTGATCAAAATTATTTAATTCACAATAAGATCTATAGGATAAATTTACTTGAGATTAAATTATTATATAATCTTTAAATGTTAGAATTCAAAATGATAGATTTACTACTATACTACATACCAAATTATAAATTCACATCACCATCAAGATTCACACACGATAATTTTATAATAACATTAATCTTAAAAAAAAGAAAAACATTAAATTAATACACTATAGTATAATCTTACACTTAATAAACACAAATTGAGTTTCACATTTAAATTATACATTATATTAGTATAACATTATATTTCTCTCACATTTATTTTTACATTTAAGTTTTTTCCATTTTCATCAACTTCCTTAAGCCTAATAAGTCGACCAACCTTAAGGAAAAAACCGTAAATTAAATTATTAAAACTAAGAATCATTGTTTCATATATTTATGGATGTTTCATGGGCGTCTTTATCTTTGCAGGCTTCAACTGTCTCCTAATGATGATCCCAGAGTAGGGATCGAAACGCTATGTTTCAAATTCGTTTAACGCAGCTCCTCCTCACTCATCATTGTTCCTGCGTAATGACTGTTTTCAAAGAAGAACCAAATTGCATGTAAGATAAAGCACTAGAGGTGATCAATGAATACAAAGATTACTATTTCATTCCAGAAGGAACCTATCTATGCATGTATGGAGGCATGAAGAGTCCCTCATTGCTGCTTAGATATGTTACGGATTACATCATCTTGAAGGAGGAAACAAGGTAGGTACTTGGCAATGGTGTCAGGCACTTTCTGAATGAACATAAGAAATCCTCATATCCACCACTTCCATTTGTGGTTGGAGCCTATAAGTTCAAAAAGGTCAAAGGATCCGAGGAATTCGTGAAAGAATTAGAAGCTTACCACTTTGGAGAGAAATTTTTTGTTACAAGTGATAGATAGCAAAAGATAGCTAAACATTGCTTGTCATGCAAAATTAATTTTGAGTATACTGATCATTTTTTGAAGGAAGAGGAGGTGTATAGGCGAGAAAAGAGTATCACAGATTTGAACAAAATATTTGGTAAGAAGACATAAGCAAGCTTTAGCAAGGCAAAAGAAGACTCGGAAGAAGTAGCCAGAAAGAAATCTAAAGTGGAAGCTCTGGTAGCAAAAAATGTAAAGAGGTTGCAAGAGGAGGAGCTAGCTAAGAAGAAAGAAGAAGAAATAAAAAAAGAAGAAAAGTTTGAAGAGGTGAGAAGAAAAGTAGATTAGGAACGAGCAAATAAAATGGCCGTTGAACAAGAAGAAAAGAGATTGGAAGCGGAAGCACTAAAGAAGAAAATTGAAGAAGAAGAGTGAGTCAAGAAGTTGTGGAAGACAAGAATTTGCAGGAGGAGAGTGGGAAGAAATACATGGAAATAGACAACCCTACCGATCCCAATACCAGGGTACCTCTTACATGAGGTCATCTCCCTTTGGCCGAGCTAGGGCTCACACCATTTACTCCATCAAAGAAACACTTAGTCGCTAAGTTGGAGACAATATTTTTTAATCCAAAAAGGAAGATGATCTTGAAAATAACGGAGAAAACGTTGAAGACTGCTACACAACCAGACATTGTGACCATATAAGAAAGTATAGTAATGGAAGGCACAAATAAAGCCCCAAAATTCACAGCTTCATAAATATTGCTGCTACGCAAGAAAATGCATATAATGATATTGAAAAAATGACTGAAGATTTAGAAAGAAGTAAAGCTAAAATGATTAAACTAAAAGACAATTTAGTACAAGCTCAAAATTAGGGAATAGAAATTAGAAGACAATGGGATGCTTTGGATTTAGAAAAGGAGAGAATCTTGTAGATTGTTCAAAGTCTTGAAGATGAAAAAAAATCGATGAATGTATAATTAGTAATCATGGAAGGTGAGAAGGATGACTTTCAGGCTCGGATAAGCGAGTTAGAGGACAGATAAACTCAGCTAGATCAACAGGTGGAGTCTCTTACAATAGAAAAGGGAGTTGTGCAAGATCAGGTAGCAGATCTAACCAAGGAAATGTAGTCTCTAGTGGAGCAAATGAAATCCACTCAGAACCAAAAGATAGATTTGATGCCATTATGTGAATATGCGTCTACATTACAAGAACAATTGTTCAGTTGCTCATTGAGCAATCATATGAGTTGCAAGAAATGGTAACTAGACTGAAGCAAATCTATGAAGAAGTTGCAACTACCAAACAAAATATCATAGAAGTCTATGGCAAGATGAAAAGATTAAATGCTTGGAGAAAAAAGGATAAAAAAATTCCTCTGAATCTACCCAAAAGGTCGACGGCGTAGCTCAAGTTATACTTCGTGGTTTTAGATAATTGTTAAAAGGAAGAGAAAAAGTTACAGGAAGAAGTGAATGATTCCATCACTAAATGTGAATATATTCAACAAGGTATTTGCAACACTTTTGCAAAATGCAGTCTACCCTCTCCTAGCACCATTGAAGAATTAGCACCAAAAGAGCAGTACTTAGTGGAGCTGAGAACTATTAAAGATGAAGATACAGCTACCATCAAAAGTATGGACACCCTCACTATAGAATATCTGAAGGAGAGAATCACAGAGGCCACAACGAATACTGTTTACTTAGGAAGTGGCCATTCCATAAAAACTAAGGGAGTGAATGCTATGTTCAAAGATATACCTCTTCATGAAGTATCTTTGCAATTATTGGAGCCTCAACAACTAAATGTAATAGGTTATGAGAGTGGTATTTGGAATGATTACATCCAAAGTCGAACAAATACATCATCTAATTAATGCAATATTGTAATTTTATTTTTATTTTGGTTATTTATGTTGTAACGACAAAAGACAAAATCTAGAGAACCAAAGAGTTGAATGGAATATGAAGTGATAGGTCATGTCAAGAGAAATTTTGTAAATATAAATAGGAGAGACTAGACGAGGAAAGGGATTTTGGCTTATGAAATATTGGACTCGTCTCATATTGTAAGAAACTACTTTCTGCTAATGAGAAAAGACAATTTTGTTGGTTGAAGGCGTACATGGACCATTGTATGGACATATTTGAATGAATGTGCATAATTATTTCTTCTTTTGTTCATCAACATGCTGTAAGATCCTTCTTATTCTATCATATTATTCTCATGGTTTATGAATTATCTTACTGTTATGAATATGAAATGCAATTTTCTGTGTATTTATGAGTAATGAATGAATGAATGCTAGATCAAATCTATCTTTGTTAATATTATCTTGTGACTGTGAATGCATTATTTCAAAGGTTAACTTCTGAAATTGTACCAAACAGTTACAGTCAATACTCTATTTTTAATTTTGCTCCTTGCAAGGATAGGTTAGTTTAGATAAATTAGAGTTATGCATTTTGGTAGGATAGTCTTGGCTGATTGGTAAAATAGGGGTTGTAAGACGAGAGGTAAGAACTTGTGCATCACCTTGCGAGGCCTCTGTCTGCTAGTCAGACAAGTTTAGATAGGATCATGCATTGTTAGAATTAGGACTTGGAATTCACATTAGTTAATAATAAAACTTAAACAGTGAATCGGGTTGTAATCGATAAAGTCACCTTAAAATAATATCATACTGTAGTCGAACCATAAACCAGACAGATTCCCCATTGCAAACAGTGAATAGACTAATTGGGACTTTTCATTGGGGAGAATCCCTACTGTCGACACAAGGATTTTTCCAGGTGTCAACAATAGTCATGAAATACAAGATGAATATTGGAGATCAAGATATTGTCCTTATATCCTAACATTATCCCACTTGAATTCAATATACAAGAAGTTACTTGCCAATGATTTCCACCTATGTGCCATTTTTCAATGCTTCCTTCATTACATTTTCAACAGGCATAGATAAGTTTTGCACCATTCAAACTTCTCATTTTTCCTCAGCTTTGTAACCATTTTTGTAGTGTTTTCAATAGTATCATTTTATCCAATAGGATCTTACCTTGTTCCACCACTTTCTTTATGAAATGGTACTTAATATCAATACGCTTCATGCTCACGAAATGTTGTATTCTTCACTAACTGAATAGTACTTTTACTGTCATAATTCAAAGTGATCTTCCCCTACATGATCTTGAATCGATCCATCAATCACTCTAGCCATATCGCCTCTTTATTGGCCTTAATTGTTGCCACATATTCTTCTTCAGTAATTTCTTCACCACTTGATACAACTTATATTTCCATCTTACAACTCCACCAAAAAGAGTTAAAGTATATCCTATAGTATACTTTTATACATCACTGTCTCCACCAAAATAAGAATTTGTAAAACCTTTAATTTGTAAATCTTTCGATATGTAGCAAATAAAAGTATCTGAAGTGCCCCTCTTGTATCTCAATATCTACTTCACAACATTCAAATGCTCCTTACCAGGATTTACCATGAACCAACTAACAACTCCAAGTGCTTGAGCAATACCTAGTCTAGTGCTCACCATGGTGAACATGAGGCTTCCTATTATTGATGAATATGGTCCATCAGACATGCTTGTCTTCTATAATTTCGTGGTAGGACACTGTTCGAAATACAACTTGAAGTGTCCAAGAAGTGGGGTGCTAGCTTGTTTTGCATTCTTCATATTAAAGCGTTACATAATCTTTTTGATATATGAATTTTGACTTAACCAGTTCTTCCTGCATGTTCTTCCCCTATGTATCGTCATCCCTAGAATTTGATTTGTTGTTCCTAAATCCTTCATTTCAAATGTCCTAACCATCTAGGATTTAATATCAATGATTTTATTCATGCTAGGGCCTGTAACCAGTATATCATCAACATACAATAGAAATATAATATAACTTCCATAATCAAACCTCTTATAATATGCACAATAGTTAGATTCACTTCTACTAAAACCTTCACTCTTCATGAAGGGGTCAATTTTTTTTATCACATCCTTGGTGCATGTTTCAGTCCATATAGATATTTTCTTGAGTCTACAAACCAAAATCTCTTTGCCTCTTTATTTATAGCCCTCAGACTTATCCAAATAAATTTCTTCCTCGAGATCACCATGCAAGAAACCAATTTTTACATCGAATTTCTCCAAATCTAAATCATGACTATTATAAGTGCAAGTAAAACTCTTATAGTAGTAAGCTTCACAATTGGAGAGAATATTTCACTAATATATATACCTAAATTATGCACATAGCCTTTTTCCACAAAGCAATATTTATATCATTCCAACAACACATCATTATTCTTCTGTACTTTATACACCCACTTATTTACAACAACTTTTCTTTTCTTATTGTTAAATTATTCCAGTTCTTCATCCATGGATTTCCTCCACTTATCTACATTTCCAGATCCTCTATCTTCCTAAATTGAACTAGGTTCACCATCATTAGTTTAAAAATAAAATAAAAAGACTGGAAATCAGGAGAATACCTTATTGGGCATCTCTTGGGATGTGTAGATCTTTTGAGTTGTGGCTACTGAACTTGTTGGTATTCGTGTTAATTAGAAGCTCCATTCATCTTCACTGATTTCTACTTAAATAGGTACAATATCAGGTGTCTAATGTACCTCCTTCCTTTGCATGGTTTTTTCATTAAACTTATAGCATCCCATCTAACACTTACCTTGTGATCAATAGGTTCCCACAGTCTATACCCATTTATTGTATTACCATAATATGTTCTTTTAGGCTTCCATAGTGTGTTGGTTTGAAAATATTTTCTAGATTCACAGTGTTGTAGGGTAAATCATTAGCATTTCAGACCTGCGATACACAGTCCATCATCAGGATATTGTATTACCATAACCAATAAAAACACATTTCCTTGATTTTGGTTCAAGATTGGACCTTTTCTCTTTGGGCACATGGGAAAATGCATCACATAAAAAAATACACAAATGAGAATAATCAATTGGCTTATGACACAAAAACTCCTTAGGAATCTTTCCATCCAACGCGACTATAGATGATTTATAAATTAGATGTGCAGCTGTATTAACAACCTCTACCCATAATCCATTATCCAACCCAAATGTGTTGAGGCGCATACTTCTTGCACCTTCCATAATAGTTTAATTCATCTACTCAGCTGTACCATTTTGTTGTGGAGTATATGGAGTGGCCTTCTAGTGCTTAATTCTCCTCCGTTATATGGAGTGGCCTTGGAGCAATATTCTCCTCCATTATCATATATGAGACATAAAATACATTTGACCAAAATTTTATCTACTCATGTCTTGGAATCTTGATGTTTCTCAAAGGATTTTGACTTATGCTTTAGAAAATACACCCACACTCTTTTAGAATAATTATCTATAAAAGTCAGAAAATATCTATCACCATTTATAGACAAAGTGGTGATTGGACCAAATATATTAGAATGAATAAGTTGCAAAAAAAATAACTTATACCAAAGCTTGTAGTAAATCAAACTCTCTTATGTTTATAAAAAATAAAATGCTCACAAAAGTCTAAATCACAAGACTTAATCCCAGAAAGCATACCTCAATCATGCATATTTTGTAAGCCTTTTTTAGTCATATGTCTAAGTCATTGATGCCACAACATCACACATCCAAAAAATTCCCTGATTTTTTTGTTGCTACATGATTTGTCACTATATCACCACATAAATGATATAGGGTCCCATAAGATTCTCCTTTTTTTCTACCATAAGGGATCCTTTGGTACTTTTGAAACGATTGTCACTAAAGGTACTATAATACCCCAACTTATCCATCATCTTGATTGAGAGAAAATTCTTCCATATATCTTGTACATGCCATACATCACACAACTTCCTTTCACTACCATTGTCCAACTTGATATGAATGTCCCCTCTTCCCATAATTTCCAAAGGACAATAATCCCTAAAGAAGACCATCCCACCACTATAGGGTTTATATTTGAAAAAACAATCTATATGAACCAATCTGTATGTGGAGAAATGTGGAAAAATGCACTTGAGTTCAAAACCCAAATAAAAGAGATCTTTTGTATTGACATATAAAGCCTCACATGTTTCTGTCTCTTATGAATTTCCTATACTAGCTTCAAGTGATGGTTGATCTAGATTTTCATCTTCTTTTCCTTCTTTGGATGCCAACAGTCATTCCTCGAGTTCCTTGATTTCCCTAAATTCCAACACTTCCTTTTCAACTTGCATCCTTTGGACTGGGATATGAACTATGATATTCCTTGTTGAACCCCTTCACTATGTTTCCCTCTCATATATAGAGATTTACTGGTAGATGGATCCATAAACAATTTTCACCTCAACTCTTCTCTCAACAAATTATCTACCACATCATCAAATTTCACAATTCCTAATCATGATTTGGTGATGGTCACCAACATATGATCCTAGGTACTTGGGATGAAAAATAGTAAGATGATCACTCTATCTTCATCCTCCACCTTTATGTCAACTGGGAGAATTTTGTTGATTAGGGTATTAAATTGATTCATATGATCTACCATAATTGAACCTCATTCATCCTCAAATGATAAAGTTTCATTTTCAAGAAAAATTTACTTGTTGTCGAATTAGTCTCATACAACTTCCCAAGTTTCTCCCTAGAGATTTTGTTGTCTTTTCTTTAGCAACTTTGAACAAGATAGATTCTACTAGGAAATGATGAATTATAGAAACTATATTTGTATCCAAGTTTATCCAACCCTCTCCCATGGGGTAGAGCAATCAGTAATGAGTGATTGAGATGAGAAGTTGTAAATAGAAGGTCACAAGTTCTAATCCTTGTAGGCACTTACTTACAAAAAAGAAATTCTATCTATTCCTCATCTCTCATGCCACTAGGTTTTTCATAACCCATTTCAAGGTTAGGGCTTGTTGATTCTAAACCAACAATCCTCCACCTTCATTTTCCATAGGGAGAAATTATTGTCATCAAACTTGGTTAAACCTTCTGTCATTGTTGCAACTACCACTCATAGAAAACCCTATTCCTGCGAGTTTTCCAAGATCTGATACCAGATGTTAGAAAAAATACAAAAAAAGAAAACATCAATAATAATATAACACAATATTTATGTGGAAACCCTATTGTGAATAGGTAAAACAATGGAGCAATGACATCTTCGATCTTTTATTATTACTCAACAATAAACTTACAATGCTTTCTTCTCTTTCGTTATAATACTAGGGGTCACTTCCCTTTTATACAATACATATGAGGGTTCCAGAAGGAACCAAAATATACTATAAGGGTCTATAAATTTGTTCCTCAGGGGCTTTAACCACTCGATGCATATGAATCGCTTTTGGACCTAGTCATGAATTCTATAGGAAGAGTATTGGTGATATGAATTATATAGGAGGAATATTGGCTAGGTACTTGCTGTGTCGGGATTCTAGAGAACTCCTCCATTCTTTGTATCAATCCAAAACTACAGTATGGGTGATGGTGGTATGAGTAAAGGTGGTTCAAATTTGACAACAGTTGATATCTCAATCATGGGAAAATGATCTCGAATGACTATTTACCAATAATTTATATGCACGTTGAGAACTAACCAAATGGCATGCATGGATGATGGGAACTAGAAAAATGGCATACATGGTATTTGGCACTTTTCCCCCTTTAATCCCAAGATTAGGATAATTAACCCAAGGTTATGGCTAATGCACTTTTATAAAACGGGATTAATAAAACATAGGATAAAATGAATAATAAATATAGTGACTTATATGACAAGTCACTAGGGTCATCTCTCCCTTAAACCCCCTTCTCACACTACTACAAGTTGGGGATGTTTGAGACAATTTTTTAGACAAAATTAACATATTGTCTCAAATACTTCATTTCAATAGCTTTTTAAAAAATTAGTTTAAATCTATGATATTTAAGACGATTTTTAAGGAAAAATCAACATCTAACTTTAAATATCTATTTTAGATTGTTTTTTTTTTAGTTTTGGAAATTTGTTTTTTTTTTAGTTTTTGAGGTTGTTGTTTTTCTATAGCTAAAACTGATTTTATGCTTTGATATTTTTCACGAATCTTCTCATCCATGAATGAGAAGGCTCTATACACCTACCAGAAGGAAGGTCGAGCTCTCTTCTAAACGAATGCTTGTTGAGAACAGCAGTAGCTTTCAAGGGGCGGCTGGGAGCTCCACTGCTTTTTGTGCTGCAGATTTAGCCAATGTTGTGCTTGTGTGAGTGATCCATCATTTGTTTGATTTGAAACTGGTAAAATTTATTTCATACTAATTCAAATATTTAAGCTTAAGGATATGGTAAATGAGATCTATGTTTGGTTTTATTTATTTAGTTATCTTCTGCCAGTATAGGTGTTGGAGGTTTTGTTGTATTGCCTTGCATCCATTGGTTTTGGTGCGAGCTCGAAGAAGGACTTTGGCTTTGAAAGCCTCTCACTCAGATGAATCAAATATTTTTTGGTAAGGTAACTACTCTAACTTTTCATTCATCCTAATGCCATAATATTTTTTACTGTTAATTTCTTTAAGTAATATAGATCAAGATAGACACAAGCTTCGAATCTTAAGCATTTATATGACAATTCCTCTAAAATTTTAACTTCTAGTACTAGGTTTAATATAAACCGTTACTATAAATGGATACCTATAGACTTGTATTTCGCTTACATGATGCTACTAAGAGATGTAGTATCTCATCTAACCTAGCATTTACTTTCTCAGAACAAACCAATGTGAGATATTGGGTATATACTCTCACCTGTAAGTGCATATTGATTCTCGTAAATGATTGAAAACTACACTGAAAACTGCAGAAAGTGATAAGTATTGAAGCCCCTTTTCTAACCCGTTTGTTAACACCCAAAATGACCCCCTAGGTTGCGGGAGAGGGAAAACTGGGGTAACCACTAACCAATCTTTAGACTCAAGCTACTGACCCAACTTAGTCTCAGAGGGCTCTCTCTACAGCTCTATGAAAGACTGGAATAATCAAAGTTGTCAACAATGAAAACATGCACCAGCATTCATTATTCAAGATATTCAATTACAACAATATAGAAGATCAGATTTCTGTTGGAAAATAAAATGGTTTAAATGTAGCTTGGTTGAAACGTATGAATTTTTATTTGGGCAATGGAGTCACATTCAAACAAACTCTGAAAATTCATTTACAAATGCTTCACAAATGCATTAACACAGGGGCGAGGTAGTAAACAAGCTCGTAGTCAAAGTGATTTTAATGGGTGGAACAGAAGAGAAAGAAACAATCCATTGACATAAGGCATACAATGATCAATCCTATATAAACTTTAGCAGAAAAGTAATGGTGAAATACTTGGAAAAAGATAAGCATAGCATAATTTCTATGAATTCTACTTAGCTATCACACTGTACCAAGTATGAAAGAATGTTACAGACTGGAATTAACAATGAGAGATACACAATTCACATTGAAAAAAGAAGGAATAGACTACAAGACCAGTTACAGAAGAATCCCTGAGAAAACATCGGCTCAGCTCTGCAAAATTTATTCAAAATAGCTCAAAAGCTTCTTAAAGAACAATACACCAAATTTCTCATAAGAGTTTTCAACAATAATTTTCAACCCTTTATCATTCTATTACATCGCATATATATATTCATGGAGTCCTCTTGATCGACTCATCTAAACCAAAAACAGTTATATCAGAGTGACACCTCATTCAGGTTGTTTTTCCACTATCACAATAAAACAGAAAACAGGTAGAAACTGGCCTAACTGCTTTCTTACAATCCACCGGTATTCTTACTAAGTAACAATTACTTCAAGTATAAAAAAGTAAAGATAGTAAAATAATAGTTCCAGCTGGCTATTTATATAGCCGCCTCAAAGAATATTACAGATTATAAAAAATAAGAAAGTCTTGTGAGAAGTCTATGATTCCAAGCAAACATCAACAACTATAAAAAGACAAGTATCCCTGTGGAAGACAGAGAAAATATAGCGATCTGTTGTACTTTCTACATTAACCCATTGGTCTGCAGGTGGAAGGTCATAGTCTACCATTTCCTTTAGCATCACTCGTATCTCGATATGCTCAGCGTAGGAAAATGGGGGAAGCCTTTCGCCAATGGCGATCAACCTATTCAAGATTTCAAAGTCCTCTTCGAGCAACTCCATTAGGGATTTGCCTATAAGCAGCTGGTTCAGATGTTTGAACTTTGTATGATCCATTCTTATTGTCCACAGTAGGTTTTTGTAAGCCTTAGGAGAGATTAGCTCCTGATCATCTTTCCAGAATGAAGGTAACCCCATTTCGACAACTTATCAAACAATCCTTTGAACTCTGCCACTTGTCCCTTCATTTCTTCGGCTTTGGCTTCCACACTCTCGATCTATGCATATTTCCCCAGGACCCTTCATGCTGCTGCAAGCGTTACGATCTAGTTCCCAATATTCAGCTTAATCCTTTCTTCTTCGGATAGATCATTCAGGAAAGTGATGGCACTTAGTGCCGTTTCTTTAGGCCTTTGGATTAAAGTCTGCTTTGCAACTTCACAACCTTCTAGAACATCACTAATGGTCTTTTCTTTAATCCTTATAAACTCAAGGTAGGGTCTAAAGTTCTCAACTTCCTTAATGATCCTGTCCCATACCAAGTGTTTACATCCTTGCAAAGCTGCCTACCCAGTAACTTGATGAGTGAGATTTTTATTCATCTCAATCAATTCCTTATGCTTCTTTTGGAGGACCTTCAGATCTTCTTCCTTTTTACTACTCTCTTCTTCCAACCTGTGAGATTTTTCTTTCAACTCCTTGATTTCCACATCTTTCAGGCTAATGTGAGACATAGCCTACACCAGACTGTCGGTACTACTGCTTTCCCCTTTTTGGTTCGAATTGGTAGGCCGCATGTCCAAATTGGACAAGTTAGTTTTCAGCTCCTCAAGCTGCCTTTCTAAGCTTATTCTCTCATTTTTCCAGCTATCTTCCTTTTCTGCAAACTTCAGCAATTCTGCTTTGCAATCACTTATCTCCTTAGACAAGTCTTCTTTTTTCTTTACGAAATCTGTCTCTTCGGGAGCTTCGATCAGCTGGATAGTTGGAACTTTTTCCTTTTTCTATAGCTTCTGAATCAGCTTATCTTTCTCCGCTAACATCTTGCTCATGTTTTTTCCTCCACCGTCACTTATGACCAGGTCAGATTGTACCTTTTTGACTTGCTGTTGAAGTGCCCGGTTTTCACTTTTCTCTAGCTTCAACTGGTTTTCTAGTTTTTTCATAGTAACCAACAAGTTATCACTCTGCAAGGCAGCTTTCACAAAATCATCATACACAAGGTCAGTAACTTGTTTGTGAAATTGGATTTTGTCTGGTACTGGTATCTTTTCCCAATTGATCCTTGCTTTGGTCACTCCATCCTCCATTAATACTGCTAAGTTTAAGATGTTATCATTTATACTTCTGCTAGTCATCAAGGAAGTCTTAGACAAACCTCTGGCGATAGGCATTGAATCAAACAGCTTCTGAGCCAAGGCTCGCTTGTTTTGATCATATTGTTCACAGAGGTTGGCCTTGGACCAAAAATTATTACTGACATCTCCTTCTTGGACATCTTGAAACTTGTATTCTACAACCTGGATCTCAGGAGCCAAAGACTCCTCGTCATCTGCCCCTCCAATATCTGTTTGGACAGTCAATTCTTCTTGAGATGCTGCAACAACTAGCTCCTCTTCAGTTGGGGAAGCAATTGACTCGGCCTGAATAGCTGCAACAACTAACGCATCCTGTATTTCTAACTTGGGATGCTTGCATATATCACCTTCTTTAGTGTCCATATCCACGATTTCTTCTAAGTCTCTTTTTCGACCCACCTACATGGCATTTGGTACTTGATCCAAATCTGTTATTAAATTGGAAATCATGAGCTCTCCTCCCTGTGTCTCTACTGCTTCCTCCGCCTCGGGTTCCCAACATAAAAAATTTTGCCCCTTCAGCACCCCTTCTGGTTCTGCATGCTCAAAATCTCTGAGGTTGCATTCCTTCCTTCTCTTGGAAATTATATGCAAGGGGTCATATTTGATGGCTACATCCTTCCTAAACCCTAGCGACTTTAATAACTCCTCTACCTCTGACAAAGCTTCTTTATTCTTCACAATGAAAGGCCCTACCATCCAAGTACATTTCACATCTGTGCTCTTCTTATGTTTCAGGAATTGCAACTCTTCCAGGGCCAATTTCTGTCTGATAAATTCAAGAGCAAAGATCCACATTGTCAGAAAAGCGGGTAGAACATAGGGCTCCTACACAAAACCGTATAACCTAATAGTTGTAGCCTCTTTTAACAAAAACCAGTCACCTACTGCCAGTTCGTCCCTCAACTGCATCATCGCCTTCATTTCAGGTAGCACTCTAGGCAATTCTTCCCCAAAAATGATTTTATAAACAGGGGGCAAAACATAGTTCAAATGATTGAAAACATTGTCTACCAGAACATTGGTCTCAAGCAGTGAGGAGAAATGTGGGCTTTTGGCGCTGCTGTACATAATTACCTTCATCAACTGTATTTGATATCTAAAAAACCTAGTATTCGGGAAATTGCTTAACTGTACATGTATCCTTTCTGCCAAAAATTCATCAAACTTCAGGGGTGAGATAAGCCCGCTTTTAGACCTGGATAAATTGATGCTAATATTAAAGAGTAAACCTAATTGGACTTCAGTCACCCACAAATCGGTATCCAACCCTAGAAACTGAGCTAACAAAGAAAGAACCAATTGGGAATTGTCATAAAAAAGGCTGACATTTAGGGGGAAGGGTTCCTCAGAGATTTTGGAGTCGGGTTTCAGGCATGTGGTCAAGAAGGCTTGACGGCTTTCAGGGCTAATTTGGCAGTACAAAGAAACCACCGACTCTTCAGAAAAAGCTTCCAGCTCTTGGTACCGAGACTCTAGAATGAAAAAGGAATCCCTAATGGCTGATGCATTTATATTACAGATGACCTTGGACCTACGTGCATCCAATATTACTCTTTGAGGTTCTGAGTAATTGGAAGAACACCACGCTACAAACTCAGGAAAAGAGAAAACCTGCTCAAGGAAAAAGAAAATGAAAGACGACCTAAAGACTCCATGGATGTCCAGTCCCTGTTCATGCAAGGTTTCCAGTCTCTTCTTAATTTCTGGAACTCGAAGCCGAAGGCAGGTGTCAAATACATTTGCGTCTCTATCTTCCAGGGCTATCTTAACCCTAGAACTAGTAGAAGCTTCTTCTCCCGTCATCTTATGACTGTAAAATACTTAGATATTTCAGAGAATGGCGGTTATAGACCTTACCTTTCACCTTCGAAAGTGTTGCATGCACCCTGTCGAAGCTTTTGTCACCTTCGTCATCTATCACCCGCCAAGAGGTTCCTTGACTTTGACAGGATTTCGAAACAAATGTCAACCTTCGTGGGCACTTCTTATATATATAACCGGGTTTCCGTAACTTCCGCCCTCTTTGATCTGCTGTCCTTTGATCTCAGCCATCTAAACTCTCACGTGTTTACTTTCCATCGTCAGATCTGACTGCCCCTTTACTTGTTGATTTGACAATCTACCCATCTCCACCATCGGATTATCTCCGCTAGTCTTTATCTGGCCTGTTGATCTCATTTGAATGCATCTAAGGGGTAGTGTCGCATGCACCCAAAAAGATTCTCCTATATAATCTTCACTCTATGCGACAAGCAGTGGAGCAGACACCTATCTAGCGGGACCTAGACCATCGCATCTAGCCATGCCGCTATTCCTCGCACTACTTCTTGGTGCGACGACGTATAACAACTGTCCGCTTCTTCTTAGATGTATATCCATGGTGAGTCTCCAAAATCGACTTAACGTTTAACTCCTTCGTCTGCTAGTGGGGTCCCCTTTGTTATACTCTGTGCGTTTCTGCCCCCCACCAGCCGTTGATCTGGCTCTTCTTTCCACCCGAACCGTAGATCCGTCAGAGACTTAGGCTCTTTTTCCAGTAAATAGACCCGAACCCTTGGATCCCAAAACGATCATCTCCGCCGTAGATCTTGCATATGTCCCCACCATCGCATGTGACGGGCCTTGAATTTAGCATATTTTTACCACCATTTCACCTTATTTATAAGTCCTTTTGCCTATCCATATTCATGCATTAATCATTTCTTATGCTCATATCTAGGTTTTTATGCTCAAGTAATTTTTCCATTACATGTCTTAGTATTTCATTTGATTTTTGACTAACATTGAGTAAATTAATGTACTATGTATTTGCTTTGAATGTTGAATCAATTGTTGGAAACAACTGCAACATATTTGAGGGAGTTCTGTAGCAGTGCAGAACATTTGTTGCAGCATTACGAAAACTCTATATGCAGCATTACGGAAACTCTATCTGCAGCATTACAAAATCTCTATCTGCAGCATTACGGAAACTCCATCTATCTACAACATTACCGAAACTCTATATGCAACATTATAGAAACTCGATCTGCAACATTATGAAAACTCTACAGGTATCTGCAACATTACGGAAACTCTATCTGTAACATTACAGAAAGTCAATAATTCAAATTTTACCTTCAACCACCAACTTTGGAGAAAGATATTCATTAGGAGTAGTGGATTTTTATAAATCCATTATTTCTATTATTCTTATATGTCTCAAATCATGATGTTAAATTAAAGTTGGTAAATGGAGGTGGATATGAGTGCATATTTGGCTTATTCACAAAGATTTGAAGATCTCTATCAAATATATGATGGACCTAAGAAGTCAAAAGTTGTTAAGAGACATTTGGAATGCATTTTGACTATTTTATTATAGTCTCTATCCCTAAATTCGAATTTGACTTCAAAGGTATTCTAAATAGCATGTAGTTAGTAAGGATCTTGGATTAGTTTTGAGATCCAAATTTTTAGGAGTTTGTTGAGGATATTTTGGATCCTCATTTATTATTTGTTATGGAGAAATCATGTATAAATAAGAGTTCTTTCTCCATTCTATGGGAGGACTCTTAGAGCAATAGTCCACATGATGATGGAATAAAGCTATACTTTCATCTCGATTCAATTAGATCTTAGTTTTATAATTTCTTTTGCAATATGATTTTATATATTTTATGTTGATGTAGTTGTACTTCATTGCTTAGTTGTGATTTCTTATGAAGTGTGAATTTTATTTCTGCAATTTGATTTCAATGCATAGATAGAGATTTAAATGTTTATTTTACAGTCATTGAGCTTAATGCAATAATGTTATTTACTCCATTGGATCATAAACAGTAACTTGTATTTGGCAAGGATAGCTTTTAGATTTTATTTCTGCAATTTACCTTTCTGTCAAAGTGTGTTGTGAACTTAGATTCAGAATTTACTTCCTTGCACAGTGTGAACGTAGTATTACAATTTACTTTTCCTGCAAAGTGTGATGTAGTTCTAGGATTTACTTTTCTGCAGAGTGTGAATGTAGTTTTAGAATTTACTTTCAAGTGTGAATTTAATTTTAGCATTTACTTTCATGTCATGTGATTTACTTTCATTGTAATTCAGCTTCAATAGTTGTTTAGATGGCTAGTTCCTTGCCAATACAATGTAACTGCTCATACCATTGTTTGTAAGTAAGGTTATTGAACTACAACTTCAAGTAGATAAACCAATGTATGAGGAGATTGTGGTTTGCAAAAACAATGCACGGTAACTCGCAAGTTCTCAATGAACCCCAGGTTGACAATTAATGTACACTTCGTAGTTGTTTTCTAAGTAATTATAATGCAATTAAAAAGTCCATCATTTTGGCGCCATTGCCGGGGAGTTACCACAACCATTGTCTTTTTTTACTTGAGTAAATTTTCTTTTCGGTAGTAAGCTATTTGTTTTTTTCATTATACATGCATATGTTTTTGTTTGAAGGATGGAGGCGTAGATACAAGTAAGATGCAAAGACGACCTCACTATAGCATTGCTATAGTGTAATAGCCCGCCGCAAGTCTCTGTAGATCTGAACCATGTTAATAATTTATGCAATAGCAATAGATTTGTTTATGCCTTCTATTTTTATGAATAAAATCAAAGATTCAAGATGATGATTATGTGGTGCAGTAAGACCCACACATATTACTAATTTTTCTTTTGCAGAAATATTGGAAAGAGGAATGAGGCTTGGTGAATGAAGATTTTATTGAAGGATTCAAGAGGATTCGAGGGGAAGCCATTGAAGAAAGAGTACACAAGACTCAAAAATTTCAAAAGGGGTATGGAATATGTTATTCAATTCGTAAAAATACATCATTTAGCACTAAAATACAATTTTTTAAGTTTGACTATAATCATTTATTCATATCTTGCAAATTTTTCAATTTTTGAGGATCCGTAGCTCAACTGCGGAAACTTCAAAAAACATATGGATAGTTCAACTCAGGGTTTGGATTGTTGATTTTATTTGTTATTTGATGTATTACATTGAAATTATATCCATAAAAACATTAACTTCCATCTAAATCGTCATTTTAGTGAAAAATTGGCTATTTAGACATTTTGGCATGTAAGGCTTACTGAAAACGCAGTCAGGACAATCGTGTTTTGAGAGACCATATGGACACATTTTTAAAACATGTTTCTATCCAAAGTAGCCCTTGGAATCTATTTCTAATGAAATTAAAATTTTTCAATTTGGATATCAAACGAAAAAAGTTATGGTCAAAATACTGACTGGGTGTGGGGTAGACAGCTCAATAACACAATTGGGACAGTAAATTTTTGGGTGCCTAAATGGATGAATTTTTTTAAACCTGTTTCTAAGGAATATTCTTCTATTAATATAGTTTACAATTCAATTTGAATCACTCAAATACGATATCATACGAGGAAGTTATGCCCAAAATACTAACTGGTTGTCATAAATCAGCACTCCCAGAACTCTGCCTCATCGGCTGTACTTTGGCATATTCGACCCATCAATTCTTATTGAATTAAAAACCTATTTCTATTGGAGGTACATATGGGAATCTAATTTAACCTCCAAGTTGAATCGATTCAATCCGTCAACAAACGAAAAAGTTATGCTCAAATCACTAACTATTGGTCTAGGCTGGAAATTGCAACCTGTCTATCTTACATGATGTTCTTTAGCAGATTTGGAGTACCACATTAATGCATTTTCAAAACCTATTTCTACTGGAGTTATAACTCTGAATCCAATTTCATTGGGATTTGGAATCACTCAAATCGGTTGTGAAACGAAGAAGTTATTAGCAAAATACCGTTGAGTTGTCTAAGGTGGCCACCGCTCCCCAACAGGTAAAAAGTGATTTTTTGTTTTATCTTCCTTGGATTTGTTTTATAAAAATTTGTTGTATTTATTTTGCATATGTTTGGGATTAAGAGAGACTGATCAACTCTCTTCTTCCATGAGCTCACATTTCATTGCAGGTAAGTGCCAATTATTTTGCAGGTCCTTGGAAGATTAAAGAAGGCTAATCTATGCATGAAGTGATTTGTGAAGACCAAATTTAATGCTGATGGGAATTCTCTCCAGAAATCCAAAAATGAAGATTCATTAGCATGATATGTGCTATTTTTGAAGCTCAAGTTCCTAGAAGCCTGATCCAGCAGTATCTCACCGAAAGACAACAACCAGAAGACTTTTTATCAAAGATGACAAATGGATCTAGAATGAGGCATATGAAGAATTGATATGAAGAAGCTGAAGACCAATGTTCGAGAGGTCAAGTGCCATTCCCACATTCCTTGGAATGCTTGAAAACCAGCTCGCTGGCGAGCATCCCTTGGGAATAAAAAAGTTTCTGATTGTGAAAACCCTCTGGGCGCAATCAGACAGATCTTGTTTGAAAACCAGCTTGCTGGCGGATAAGGTTTGCAAATAAGAGAGAAATAAAGTATTCCATCATGCTCTTTAAATAAAGTTCCAATATTTTCTACTACATCAAAAGATCATTTTTCATCTCCAAATCCAAGCTCTGGATTCTGCATTGCTCTTTCTTGTCAGTTTCTACACCATTGTGGACCACATGAGATCTCATGCTTCTCAGGATGCTGCTGCACATTTCACGATATTCATAGGTAGGTACAAGTATGCTTATTTTCTTTATTGTTAGTCAAGTTCATTGAATGCTATAGATTTGTATTTGGAAAATCGCTTAAACCTTTATCACTATTTCCTACTACTTCTAAGGGTAGTAGAAGATTTCAGTTTGGGGGAAGGGGTGCACCATTACCTACCATGACCACACCATTACTCTTACATTACTTGTCATCATTCTTTTCCATCATCTACCATCATTTCTCAACCCAAACCTTCACCCTTCCATTTAAAAATTACCTCATCTTTACTTCCCTAGAAAAGTCCACTCCTACATCTCCTAACACCCAAACATAAAAGGATGTTGCTACATACGCCCTATTGTTGTCACACAAGAACCAACAATAGGAACTCTTGCTGCTGCCACACAAGAACCAACAGTGAGAAAAATAACATCTGATGCACAAGCCAAAGAAACTATTGGAAGAAGAAGTCTTACTGTTGTCACACAAGAACCAATAGTAAGAGAAAGGGAAGCAACCCATATACAAGCCAAGGCCATCACTGGAAGGGATGTGCTACTCCACAAGAACCTACAGTAAAATAAGCTACCGTAGAAGCCATTCCTACATAAGAAGTTCGTTGTCCTACAACAAGGAGGCAAACAAAGTTATGAGTTCATTTATGGGTGCATAATCAGGCTGAGGGCTATTAAGGCCACATTACATATGATTGCAGAAGAGAACAAAAATGGCAGGGGTTGTGGAAGAGATGTTTATTTGTTGATCATCATGGTTTGAAAATTTAAATGAAGGAACTAGAGCATTTATCTCTCTAAGATTTGGGTTTTATTGATTCTTCTACCTCTCGTAGTTGGCCTTTATTTTTTATGCAGAACATCTACATGTTGTTGCAGGACATATACAGATTGCTATAAAACATCTTGCCAATGTTGTTGATGATCAATAGTACATAAAAATTCATTTGCAGGCTGATCATGACCTCCATAGTATGCTAAAAAATTGTGTTGTTCTTATAAACTCTGAAACATACATATGGTAGCACTCATTTGGTAAAAAATCTACCTCAATGATCTGCTTAGGGAGAAGACGGGGTGGACAAACAGAAGCACATTTTTTGTTGAAGCATGTGGACAGTCCTGTGGCAGCATTTCAAGATCTGATGCAACAGAGAAAACATGGAGACATGCCTATGGTTAACAACAAAATGTTTGAAGTTTAATACACAAGATATTTGTAATCTGCTCAAACAGAATGCATGTAGCCTTGTCCAAGTAAGCATTTTTGTAGGAACATCTTGAAGAAATTGTTGTCCAAGAGAAATATCAAGACATGGCTGGCCATATAAAAAAAAGGAAAATGCATTTTGAAGCTACAAATCAAGATTGAAGTTGACTCTCAATCATTACAGCACACTGCCATCACCAGGTATGAGGAAATCTCAGGAATCAATAAATATATCAAAGTTGACCTGTTATACGAGAAAGTTGCACCAGAATGAATAGGGTGTGTGCCTCTTGAATTTTATTTTAAATCAGCATTCCTGTAGCAGCATGCATGTCTCTGTATGAGGGAAACTATTTCCAGCTTGAAGGTATAACTTGAGATGGCTTTAACCAATGTTGCATATAGCTGAAGATTAATTATTTTGGGTGTCTTTGACCTCTCATGAATCAGCATAATAAGTCATATCTATTTTTCCCCACTTCTTCACATTTGTCATTTTTTTTCGAGGATGAAAAAAGTGCTCAGTTTGGGGGTGTTAGGAGAGATTGGCTGACATAATGATGTCCTGTTTCTATCACACAAGAATCAATGGTAGGGGAATCAGGAAGAATAATGCTAGCAGAGCATTATTTCTATGAGAGTTAAAAACAGAAAATGCAAAAACGCAGAAATTTATTTGATGATGTTCTGCTAGGGCGAATTAGTGTTTCTTTGGGCACACTTACCTTGCCATTGCATGATTTTTTGGCCTGTTCATATGCTCATAGGGTTTCTCTTGATATATAAAAACTCAAAATAGATCAGTGGGCACTCTGAACAACATTTGCAATCAGGCTCATGATTTTTACTCATTCATTTTTATGAAAAATTGTAGAAATTGAAATAAAGATATCTCCCAAATGGTGAAGTGGGTTTTCCTGAAATTTGGAGGAGATAAGCATCAGGGTAAGAAGAACAAATCCAAAAAATTTCAGCTCAATCCGATGCACGGTTTTCGAGAAAACAAGCATAGTCACCTACAACCATTTTCTCATTTTCTCGAAAACCGTGATGTGGGTTTCTCCAATTTTTGGCTGAGAGAAGCATATTGGCATTCCTTACACCCCTACAAAGTTTGGTGAAAACTCAGTTGATATTTTTCGAGAAATCAAGCATAGTCAGCTACAACCATTTTATCATTTTCTTGAAAACCGTGATGTGGGTTTCTCCAATTTTTGGGTGGGAGACGCATAATGACATTCCTAACACCCCTGCAAAGTTTGGTAAAAACCCAGTTCATATTTTTGGAGAAATGACATTTTTGTGAAAGCTGCAAATTGCGAGTCCATTGGCTACAAAATATATTTTTCTTGCATTTTTGCATTGAAAATATTAAGTTGGCATGGAGGATTGTTCAGGATGAAATTTCATACCTATTGATGATCACATATATTGGTGGTGGCTTGTTGACAATGAATTTTGAGGCCTGTATTAAAAATGAACATCATTCAACTTGGTTGACACAGGGTTGCATGAGACCATGCAACATTTTCAGTTTGGGGGAGATGACGGGCCTTGGATTTAGCATATTTTTACCACCATTTCACCTTATTTATAAGTCCTTTTGCCTATCCATATTCATGCATTAATCCTTTCTTACGCTCATATCCAGGTTTTTATGCTCAAGTAATTTTTCCATTACATGTCTTAGTATTTCATTTGATTTTTGACTAACATTGAGGGAATTAATGTACTATGTATTTGCTTTGAATGTTGAATCAATTGTTGAAAACAATTGCGACATATTTGAGGGAGTTCTGTAGCAGTGCAGAACATTTGTTGCAGCATTACGAAAACTCTATATGCAGCATTACGGAAACTCTATCTACAGCATTACGGAAACTCTATCTATCTGCAGCATTACTGAAACTCTATATGCATCATTACAGAAACTCTATCTGCAGCATTACGAAAATTTGACAGGTATCTGCAACATTACGGAAACTCTATCTGCAGCATTACAGAAAGTCAATAATTCAAATTTTACCTTCAACCACCAACTTTGGAGAAAGATATTCATTAGGAGTAGTGGATTTTTATAAATCCATTATTTCTATTATTCTTATATGTCTCAAATCATGATGTTAAATTAAAGTTGGTAAATGGAGGTGGATATGAGTGCATATTTGGCTTATTCACAAAGATTTGAAGATCTCTATCAAATATATGATGGACCTAAGAAGTCAAAAGTTGTTAAGAGACATTTGGAATGAGTTTTGACTATTTTATTATAGCCTCTATCCCTAAATTCGAATTTGAATTCAAAGGTATTCTAAATAGCATGTAGTTAGTAAGGATCTTGGATTAGTTTTGAGATCCAAACTTTTAGGAGTTTGTTGAGGATATTTTGGATCCTCATTTATTATTTGTTATGGAGAAATCATGTATAAATAAGAGTTCTTTCTCCATTCCATGGGAGGACTCTTAGAGCAATAGTCCAAATGATGATGGAATAAAGCTATACTTTTATCTTGATTCAATTAGATCTTAGTTTTATAATTTCTTTTGCAATACGATTTTATTTATTTTATGTTGATGTAGTTGTACTTCATTGCTTAGTTGTGATTTCTTATGAAGTGTGAATTTTATTTCTGCAATTTGATTTCAATGCATATATAGAGATTTAAATGTTTATTTTACAGTCATTGAGCTTAATGCAATAATATTATTTATTTCATTGGATCATAAACAATAACTTATATTTGGCAAGGATATCTTTTAGATTTTATTTATGCAATTTACCTTTTTGTCAAAGTGTGTTGTGAACTTAGATTGAGAATTTACTTCCTTGCACAGTGTGAACGTAGTATTACAATTTACTTTTCCTGCAAAGTGTGATGTAGTTCTAGGATTTACTTTTCTACAGAGTGTGAATGTAGTTTTAGAATTTACTTTCAAGTATGAATTTAATTTTAGCATTTACTTTCATGTCGTGTGATTTACTTTCATTGCAATTTAGCTTCAATAGTTGTTTAGATGGCTAGTTCCTTGCCAAGACAATGTAACTGCTCATACCATTGTTTGTAAGTAAGGTTATTGAACTACAACTTCAAGTAGATAAACTAATGTAAGAGGAGATTGTGGTTTGCACATACAGTGCAAGGTAACTCGCAAGTTCTCAACGAACCCCGGGTTGACAATTAATGTACACTTCTTAGTTGTTTTCTAAGTAATTAGAATGCAATTAAATAGCTCGTCATTTTGGCGTCGTCGCCAGTGTGGAGGAGAGCAGAAGACTGGAATTACAGAGCATTACAATTTAGTGATCGCTACAGACATAAGCAAAGAGCAGTTGGAAGTCCTTTTATGCCTAGTTCACAAGGAAATATAATAAGGCACGAGGACATGCCTTATCTTCAGTTTGGGGGAGGACAGGGTCATTTCCATTGTTTGCAACAATTACATCAGTCTTGGTAATTCTCTTCACCTCATATATCAAGAGTTTACAAGATTTACATGACTTTCAAAGTTGAAGCAACACTATTTCTTTTGAAATGAAAATGAATCTCCATGCATAAAATCTATCATACAGTTGAATGAGTATTCTCATGACAGAGGAAACACTTTGTTGAAATCAGTTGGGTCTATGTAGCATGCACATAGAAAAACAAATCTTTTAAGAATTCATAATGATGCTACAAGCCCATTTAGAAAAATATGGGGGAGGACTCTTACAGCAATAGTCCAATTGATGATGGAATAAAGTTATACTCTCATTTTGATTCAATTAGATCTTAGTTTTATTATTTTCTTTTTGTAGCATGATTTTATTTATTTTATGTTGATGTAGTTATAATTTGTTGCTTTGTTTCAATTAGATAATTTTGCATTTCTCATTTGTAGTTTCTTTCTGCAATTTGATTTCAATGCATAGATAGAGATTTAAATGTTTATTTTACAATCATTGAGCTTAACGCAATAATGTTATTTACTCCATTGGATAATAAACAGTAACTTGTATTTGGCAAGGATAGCTTTTAGATTTTATTTCTGCAATTTACTTTTCTGTCAAGTGTGTTGTGAACTTAGATTTATAATTTACTTTCTTGCATAGTGTGAACGTAGTATTAGAATTTATTTTTCCCGCAAAGTGTGACATAGTTCTAGAATTTACTTTTCTGCAAAGTGTGAATGTAGTTTTAGAATTTACTTTCAAGTGTGAATTTAATTTTAGCATTTACTTTTAATGTTGTGTGATTTACTTTCCGTGCAACTTAGTTTGGTAGTTGTTTAGTTGGTAGTTTCTTGCCAAGACTATGTAACTGTTCATACCATTGTTTGTAAGTAAGGTTATTGAACTACAACTTCAAGTAGATAAACCAATGTAAGAGGAGAGCACATACAGTGCATGGTAACTCGCAAGTTCTCAACGAACCCTGGGTTGACAATTAACGTATACTTCTTATTTGTTTTCTAAGTAATTAGAATGCAATTAAAAAGCCCGTCAGCACGCACCTAACTGGGCATTGTTCGCTACTCTTTCCTATTTGCAACGTGCTCATAAGCCAACACCTGTCCGGTGGGATCCGACCCATTGCATACTCATATTCCCTTTCTTCCATGCGACTTGGACATGCGACGGTTCTTTAGAACCATAGATCTTGTTCCCCGCCCTTGATCAACGACGCCGATCTGTGTGACATTTACTCTTCAATAAATTTTTCCAAGGACTATATCGTTTTAGGGTATTTCTCTGTTTATCTCAAGTCATTCTTTTCCCTATTAATACCTAGCCCTTTGACATTAGCCCTTCATTACATCGGGCCCCTTTCTAGACCATCCTGTCTCCTGCCTTAGCACCTGGCCATTGCCGATGGAGATCACTTCAAGCTTTTTTCTCAGGTAGCTGTCTGACCTTCCATCTTTCATATATAGGTCTTTATGCTATAAAAGAGTAAAAATATATAGGTGTTAACAACTGGCTCCAACCGGGGATGCTATCCTCCCAGTGAGGTAGCAAAGAACTCCGTAGACTAAGTGCCTGATCCATTGGGCAGGTTCTGCAAACCCTAGATTGAAGAATTTCTCTAGAAAGCGAGACTGCACCTGTTTTCTTAGCCAAGCTGAAAATTAAAACATGAAACATGGCTTCTCCTTCCAGACCTTAGGTCCTTCACTTCGGGCTTCAAGTCCTTCTGGTTTTTGCCGTTAAAAACCCTAAAACAAACGTGAAAAACTGAAAAATATATATATACATATGTACAGGCTATTGGTACATGGGTTACCCCGCTTTCTCTTAGGACAGGTGGTGCTTCAAAAGCCTTCCACTGACTGGACCCCCCCGACTGGACGGACCCATCTTGGTGTTCCAGGATAAAAGAATTTTCTCCTCGGTTTGCTGCAATAATATAGGGTCCCATCCACATGTGGTCGAATTTCCCATGTTTATCTTTCGTCGGAGTGTCCTACTTTAGGACCAGGTCATTTACCTGAAATTGATCTTCTTTTGCTTTTATGTCAAAGGCATTCTTTATCTTTTCTTGATGCCCCTGTACTTTGTCGTAGGTGCTACTTCTTAACTCATTCAATTCGACTATCTAGTTTACCCTTCTCTGCATGTGGTTTGGTTCTTCTTCTATCCCTTGCAGCAACCTCATAACTTGCAATCCTAGAGAAACTGGAAAAACCACCTCGGCTCCATATACCAGCTCGAAAGGGGACATCCCAATGGCCCTCTTTGTACTTATTCTATCGGCCCATGTGGCATATTTCAGCTTTGTGTGCCAAGCTCTCTTATTTTCCTCCAACAACTTCTTTATGATTCTTACTAGACTTTTGTTGGATGATTCTGCTATTCCATTTCCCTAAGGGTAGTATGCCGTTGAATTATTCAGATTGATATGGTATTTATGGAAAAAATTTATCATTTTATTAGAACAAAGCACTGGTGCCTTATTTGTTACTATTCTTTTGGGACACTCGAATCTTGACAGGATGTTGTCTTCTAGGAAATCCATGATAACACCTTCGGTTGCTCTCCTAGATGGTATGGCCTCTATCCACTTAGTGAAATAATCAGTGGCTGTCAATATCCATCTGTGCTGCCTTGAGGAGTGAGGGTTTATTGTTAAATTTTTAGTATTAAATCACAATACTATAGGATCTTTGCTGAGAGAATAACATCTACAGTATATCAATGCATGACAATCATAATATGACAAGCATCACAAGCATCACAAGAATCAAAAGCATAGAGACAAGAGACACAGAGTTTCCGTGGGGAAAACCCTAAGGTGAAAAACCCCACAACTTCTTCAGAGATAGAGAGAGCAATGGCTCAACCAAAATACAACCAAATAACACTGAGATAGTCTCCTAGCAGATGATCCTCCTCCTCCTCACTAGTGCGCCACTTTTCAGAGAGAGAGATAGTTACTTTTTCGAGTGAGTAAAATAGAGATCTCCTATCTCTATTTATACTCACCTTTTTGCCCAGTGACCTACTGGGGCCGACTTGTCTACTTTGATACACCCACATTATATTATATACTAATCAGGGCCGACCCCATAAGGTGGTCTAATAACCCATCGGCAAGTACACCCACTTGCGACACTTGTCAATCCACATGACGACACTTCCTTATAGAGGAATAACACATCTCTTATAAGGGTACAATAAATATAAATATAATATACAGATGAAATACATTCCGAAGTTACATATACATCAACACTCCCTCTTAACTAGGAAGGTATTTCTCGACACAGATCTGCTAGACAAGTCTTCTTCTCTGGATCATCGTCATCGATGCATCGTCATCATCATCGTCCACTGCTGCTACTATCTCAACCAATCTCTGACTCTACTCGTCATAGGAAGTTCTACAGAGCCAGTCCTTTTTCATACTGGATGTAGGCCCACCACCTGCAGGTCTTCGTCATCACTGGCCATATTGTGGAATCCTCAGGACTTTTACATGCGTCACAAAACCTCGAAAGAGCATCCCAGGCTGTTACGAGCACACAGCTCTACCTATAGGATCTCCCAGGGCAACGAATTACATGTGACCTCACCACAAAACCTCGCAAGAGAATCCCAGGCTGTTACGAGCACACAGCTCTACCTATAGGATCTCCCAGGGCAACGAATTACATGTGGTCATGGCAAAACCTCGCAAGAGCATCCCAGGACTGATTACGGGCACACAGCCCAACCTATCGGATCTCCCAGGGAAACGAATTACATGCCATAGGACAAAACCTCGCAAGAGCATCTGCCAGATATCCCAGGGCGCTATTATATGCCATAGGAAAAACCTCGAAAGACTATCTGCAGATCTCCCAGGGCACCAAATTACATGTCCTCCCAGAGAAAAACCTCGCAAGAGCATTTGCCAGATGTCCCAGGGCACCGAATTACATGCCATAGGAAAAACCTCGAAAGACCATGTGCAAATATCCCAGGGCACCAGATTACATGCTCATCTGCACAACCTGATCCACGGCCACAGAGTATCAACCTGATACTCACCATACATCATCCTGATGTATCCATGATCATCCTGATCATCATCACTGCAACGTCCTGCTGCATGTCATCTGGAGCAACATCCTGAAGCTCGTCATCTATGATCATCCTGATCATCACTGCAACATCCTGCTGCATGTCATCTGGAGCAACATCCTGAAGCTCGTCATCTATGATCATCCTGATCATCACTGCAACATCCTGCTGCATGTCATCTGGAGCAACATCCTTAAGCTCGTCATCTATGATCATCCTGATCATCACTGCAACATCCTGCTGCATGTCATCTGGAGCAACATCCTGAAGCTCGTCATCTATGATCATCCTGATCATCACTGCAACATCCTGCAGCATGATCCATCTGATCATCAATGCATCTACCTGATGCATACCAAGTATCATACATGATCCTCCTGATCATCAACGTATCCACCTGATACAAATACATGATACATATCATCATACATGATCCTCCTGATCATCAATGCATCTACCTGATGCATACCAAGTATCTACCTGATACATATCATCATACATGATCCTCCTGATCATCAATGCATCTACCTGATGCATACCAAGTATCTACCTGATACATATCATCATACATGATCCTCCTGATCATCAATGCATCTACCTGATGCATACCAAGTATCTACCTGATACATATCATCATACATGATCCTCCTGATCATCAATGTATCCACCTGATACAAATACAAATACATGATACATATCACCATACATGATCCACCTGATCATACAATGTATCCACCTGATACATATACAGATACATGGTCCAAGCATCCAACATGATGCATACATACATACATAAAATGATCCAACTGATCATATCCAGGCAGAAACCAGAACATCATCCTGATGCTCATCATCCAACGCTTACATTCACAACCATGTGAAGGATCCTCCTTCCAACATGCTTGGAATGGCTTCAGCAAATGTGTTCATCACTTCTTCCTCGAAGTATCCTCGATCTGAAGCACGCCAAGCATCTCTCTGAAGTACTCGAACTTCACCCTAGCTAGTGGCTTCGTCAGCACATCTGCAATCTGCTCGTCTGTCGCAACGTACAGGAGCTTCACAGCTCCTCTCTGCACCATATCCCTGATATAGTGATATTTGATCTCTATGTGTTTCGACCTGTCATGAAACAATGGGTTCTCGGACAGCTTCACACAACTCTGGTTATCACAGAAGATACCAGTAGCCTCCAACGGGAGATCAAATAACTCAGACAGTAGCTTCCGTAGCCATACTGCTTCACAACTAGCTGAACAGGATGCAACATACTCTGCCTCAGCTGTACTCAGTGCTACGCAGGACTGCTTCCTGCTAAACCAAGAGATCACACCTGATCCCATACTAAAGAAACACCCAGATGTGCTCTTCCTGTCTGCAGCAACTGCCACCCCCAGTCTGAATCAACATAACCCTGCAGGTTAAACTTTTGATTCGCCTCATACCTGAGCCCATAATCCACTGTACCCTTTAGGTACCTCAGAACATGCTTTACAGCAACCAGGTGAACACTTCTTGGATTTGTCAGGAACTGGCTCAATGTGTTCACAGCAAAGCAAATGTCTGGTCTCGTGTTCGTT